>RAPC01000020.1:1101831-1454715 GCA_009806235.1 Neurospora sp. CHS-2018c
GGGGGGGGGGGGGGGGGGGGGGGGGGGGGGGGGGGGGGGGGGGGGCGACGGGGGTTATAAAAGCGAGGAGGAAGGAGACGGAGAAAAGTTGGTGTGAACTTGTGAATGGGGTGGTAAGCGGCGGCGGTGTTGTTATAACGGCAGATGTAGGCTCGTAGGGAACGCAAGTCAATGTGGAACAAACATGTTCTTCAATCATGAGGGCGTCTCTATCTCTGTATCACCAGAGTTTTCGTTCGGATTTTATATCTGCTAAACTGAAGAGATTCTGAGAGATCTTGAGACTTCAATTGCAGGAAGTGATCTCGCTGAAGTGACAGTGATAATCCAGAGACACGATACTGACCGGTAAAGACTCTGTATTAACCGGTAACTCCGGTGCTCTTTATAAGGTGATATATCACATTACTGGTTCTTTTATCCGGTTGAGGTATAGAATGAGAAACTGAGAAGTCTTAATCTGAAAAGCCATCATCGGTAAGCCATGGGCTATTGCCCACGGATCTCAGTGGTGCTGGAAACATGGCCTTGTATGCGTGGAGGCCTGCCGTTGTTGTGAGATTCCAAGAATTCGTAGTGTCTCTTATTCCTTGGTCGTGTGCATGAGGGTGAGCCCCCGCGCGTGGTGACTTTTGCATGCCCTCGCCCATATGATCTGATCTGACGCCTAATGGGGTACCGCAGACGGCTCGTCGCTAGGTGCGGCTGTTGAAGTAATCAGAAGTGTCACGCACACAAGGTCACCGCAGCCGAGGGCAGGTTTGTGAAAGTGAAGAGCCGGGGAGAGGAGACGGGCCGACGGCGATGTGGTGACTGATGTTGGCCAGTGAAGCAACCATTCAAACCTACCTTAGCCTTCGCCTTGTTCCCCACACTTAGTAACGAAGTCTCCCGTGCTTCCAAGAATTCGGGAATGTCTGTCTGCCTGTCTTGTTTGGATGGTACCATGGATGGTGTTGTATTGAGGGAACGGGCACATGTCCTGATGTCTAGGAGGTGAACGGACGGTGCACAGACACTGAAGCCATTGGATTCCCGTCGGGATGAAGCAGGCGGTTTCCTGGTACCGCTCACACCTGCCTCTGTTAAAGACACTCATACACACAGGGGTTGTTTCTTAATATTTCCCTATCAAGAGAACCTGGAAGATATCGATGGGTACAACGATGGCCTTTGTCAACTGACTCCATTCCGTTATCCCGCTCCGCGAGCCTGCATTCTCACGCACTGCTGTCATGTACGCAGTATACTTCGCATCGCATATTCGCATTGGATGATGCAACTGCACCCCAACCGCACCATTGCATGTTGAAGAAAGATGGGAGACCATGGCGGCACGCTGAACCTCCCGCTTGCCGCCACGCTACCTTTTCCCACTTCCCGCTCGGTTCAGTTAAAATGTCAAGATCCATGCGCACCCTCTTGATTCACTTCACAAGGACCTTCCTGGCGCTTGTCGAGCCCTTGAGCTCGTCCTGCGATGAGTTGAGTCGGTGACTCTGGCTTTCCCATGGAGTCGGAATGCCAGTTGCATCTATCTCGGGTTCATGTTCTTTGGTGTCACTGGACAATTCAGCGCGGGAAAATGTCAGTTTGATTGTCAAGCGGGAACGAGAGACACTGGTTGTTTCGCACTGTGAAGATTTCATGACACACCTCACCGGCTGGGGAAGCTGCGGTCGCTGTGGTGAGGTGGCTGCTCGGGGTTAGGGGGTTGGGTCAGGTTGGGACTCTCTATAGCATCGGATCCTTAACACTTGTTTATCTGTCTATATAAAGACACAATCAGTCCCGTCAAGCACCATTGTTCAAGTTGCCGTTGACAAGCGCCCTATTCGCTCGCCAAAATATAGAACAGCTGGATACGACTCGATCGGAAACAAAAGAAGGCCTGTGAACAGTGAGTGGGTCCCGTATCTTGGTTATCCGAGTCCAATCAAACATCAGACCTGCCCGTCTCTTCCTAGACTTGGGGTTCCTTGATGAGGTTACCAGAGAGCCGGCGCCCGCTCATCAGCATCCAAAGCAGGGTAACCAAGGTTCGAGACGTCCAGTCCCAAGCTTCACGGCGCCCATTGCGCATTGTGCAGTGGCATTCGCTCAGCGAAAAGGCAAGGCGACAGCCCGGCTTCCCAAGATCGTTCCCGTCGGTTTGGGCCGTTCTTCGGTCGGCCACTGAGAGGGCCCTGCACCACTGCACCCAGCACTGCACCACTAGTAACAACCTGTTACACCACCACCTTCCTTTCTGAACCGCCCGCACTGGCTGCTTGCCCAACAAAGAAACGAGTCCGACAAGTAAGATGGACGCGCCTCTTCCATGAACCCGAACGAGCAAGAGGTGTTGAAATCCAAACGACACTTTTTGGAATTCCATCTACCTAGTAGGTAGCAGGCTTCAGTCGGATTACAGAAGCGAAAGTTGACAATCCACCTACTCCAATTTCCATCCCATCGCCGAACCCCGTTCGTCCCTCCGCGAGAGAGACGGGACTGACGAGCCCAGCCGTCACCCTTCTGCCCCCGATCCGGGCCCAACCAGCCGAGCCAACCTTCGTTCGACTTGCCAGTGACGGGAGCTGCACTGATTGCCAGCCAAACAGCAGCTGAAGCTGAACTGGCACTGCAGAGTAAAGTGCGCGACTTCCATGACTTCGACACACCAGGCCAATCCACTGTTCCAGTGCGCCTGCCCCTCAGTCGCGACCACGCCCGATGCGCCCCATATATTGACGACCTGTCCATAATAAACAACTTAATCTGAAGGACTCCCGCCCTACCCACCAGCTGTCGCTATGCGCGACACAAAAATGCGGAACGGCAACCGACCACAAGTATCCCAGGGTAGTCACGGTACTGGCGCCTTTACCGACATGCCCAGCGGAAACTCGGCCGTCGCCGGGTCCAGCTGGCCGACCATCATCCCCATGTCCACCATCCCGGACGAAGAGGATGGGGTACCGGTACACTACCAGTACCACGGGGAGAGCGATCAAGTAGGATTCAGCCAACCACTTGACCACTTGTCTGAGAGCGGTAGCGATTACGAAGACGTCGAGGACGAGGAGCACCAACAACAAGACGGACAGGGCGAACAAGAAATGGAAGAGCACGACGACGACAACGATGACGAAAATGAGAGCCTATTCTATGGTCATCACTATCTGAATACTGATCAAATGCTGGGCCACCATCCGCAACCCTCCTTCTACCCTGGCCTGGACGGTTATCTCTCTGACGACGTCGACATGTCCGACGATGCGGGTGCTCCCTTGGTGAACTATCTACAAGTGGCCAACTTACTCACTAACGACATGGATACCGATGTTTCAGACTCGGGTGGCGAGCATGGCTTTCCGTATGAGTTGAGCATGGAGCCCGACCATGAGGATAGCATTAGCATGACCTCCTCCCTATCAGACGAAGAGCAGTTCTCACAGTACCCTCCTGCTCCTCCAGCTCCTTTCACGCCCTTCACCCTGGGCTTAGTCAACCAGATGCTGGCAACAACTGGGCAAGGCTGGCCGCCTACGACGACCGCGTCACAGGTGATATCCGGCATCATCAATACGGTGCACCCCCAGGTTCCGCCTACAACGTTGCTTGATACCTTTCCTCACCCAATTCACGGTCCCAATTTTCACAGCATGACTAGTCTTGGTCCAAGCAACTACTGCCTGACCGACTTCTTGTATAACTGGGCTCGTCCAGATCATCGAGAACAGGGAGTACATCTACCTAGGGGCCCCTATCCATGGCCCAGCAGGATTGCGGACCTCGCTGCCCAAAAGCTTTCACAGATGCGCTACACAGACCTTGCTGGGGACCAATGCGATTTTCAAGGGGTGAACTGGGAAGAACTAGGGGTGACCAGGCAGGAGGCACGGCAACGTCGACTCCTGACCTACAGGAACTATGTCAACATGCCAGAGTCTGACAAGTGGGATGTGAGTCTAACAAGCCTTCGAAATCTGCCCCAGGTTGAACATATATACTGACTATTGTCACAGGAAAATTGTCCCGATCTTGGCCTACCCTGCACCGATAGTTTCTTCAAATTCCGGCGTATGGATTTCAAGTCCAACATCAACTTGTCGCACTTTCAACTACGAAACATCTTGGCTACCACCTCCCGTACTAAAGTCTTTTACCCCGGCACCGGCGCTGTACACCAGTTCAACCCAGTCTCGGGGAAGACCCGAGTAGTCATGAAGCTCGGCGATGCCCAGGGCTCACATGTTTCTACTATGGCCGCTGGCCACGGTGTCCTGATCGCGGGTAGCTTCAACGGTGAGTACACACTTCGCCATATGGACTCTGACGAACCAGAGTCATCAGCATGCCACGAGGGTATCATTACCAGCAACCAAAGCGGCATTACAAACCATGCCCAAGTCTACCAAGACCGGAATTCCGACAGACCTTTGGTTGGCTTTGCATCGAACGACGCTGTCTTCCGCGTCTTGGATATTACCACCGAGAAATGGCTTTCCCACGAAGTTTACGACTTCCCACTAAACTGCACTGCGGTGTCTCCAGACCGTCGCCTGCGTGTCGCTGTTGGAGACCATAAGAACGTCTTCATCACCACGACCGAGTCGACTTTGGGAGGTGGGAAACCCCAGGTCCTTCAGGAGCTCTCCGGTCATCGTGACCATGGTTTCTCCTGCGCCTGGGCAGACGATGGGTGGACAGTAGCTACAGGCTTCCAGGACAAGGCAATCAAGATCTGGGACGCCCGCCGTTGGACAGACAACAACGGGTCTTCGACGCCAGTATGCACCATACGGGCCGAGATGGCCGGAGTCCGGAACTTGCAATTTTCACCCATTGGCAGCGGCAAGCGTGTGCTCGTCGCTGCTGAGGAAGCCGACTACATCAATATTATCGATGCACAGACCTTCCGTTCCAAGCAAACTGTCGACGTCTTTGCCGAGATCGGCGGTGTTTCGTTTACGAACAGCGGGCAGGACCTCACGGTGTTGTGCTATGATCCCACACGAGGAGGTCTTCTGCAGTTGGAGCGATGTGGAATGGGTCAGATGATGCCACGGGATATGGACGAGCGAGGCTTGGATTATCGATATTACGGGCGGCACATGGGAGGAAGCGGCGACTCTGACTGGCCACGGTCTTCTTTCACCGAGGAGAAGCGCATCAAGGATAGCGTGGTTTGGAGAAGCCAAAGACGCGCGGCGGTGGCTGATTTGGAGCCTTTCTGAGTCTGACCAGAAAGTCCGCAACGGGCTACGATCGAAGGTCTATGGGACATTCGCGAAGGACCATGGACGACGAACAAACAAAACGAAAACCACGGTCAACATCGGACTGTGTGTACCCTCTGAAGCGGTCTCGGAGGGTCGTATCATACCAGCATAAAACGATTGGGTCTGGCACGATAAGGATAAAGTACGTTGATCCAACAATATGGAAGCTGCTACCCGGAAGCGTCGTCATAGGGAGTCAAGCTTTGCTTGAGGATAGTGTGGAGCGCTAGGGTGATGCCTGGCTCTACAAGCTGTTGCCTTCACAAGTTAGGAAGGAGTGTCTATGAAAAAGCGACCGTCGGTACATAGTCCGCTGCAGTGGGAGGATCATCATTACATCACTAGGTTCGAGATGGACAACCTTCATGAGCAGTTCTGGATGTTTACCGCCAGACGCACCGCGCTATCATGATATCAGGCGTTATCTTTACCATAGGACCAAGGATCAACGAATGGCGAAGAGGGGCATAGTGTGCGGTGTTTAGGCTCTTAAGGAGAAATTAAGGTGTTTTTAGGAGAGCAGGTCTCAGTCCCGTCACGAAGGTCATCTTTTCTGAATCGTTCTTTTCCGTACTAAGGAAGGGTTTCTACTAAGGAATGGAAGGAAGGAATGGAAGAAAGGAAGGAAGGGGTCACTGGTTATTTCATGCGGGAAGGGACTCAACGCATATATGAATCCTTATCACGGGACTCGGAACGAAGCGTGTCGATGTGTTATCCTTTATCAAGCATTCAGTTCAGTTCGATTGCCTTTTTGTTAGCATTAACGATACCTCTGTTTCTCTTTGCCGTTAGGTTGTTTCGCATTTGGTTCAATTTGAGCGGATATCATCTCGACTGTTTTCTCTCCTGGTCCTTTGAAACTTCTATCAGTATTTCGGTGGGCGCCGGGCAGCCAGATGAATTAGGTGCATTTGGTGAATTCTAGGTCCGTATGTGCTTACATCATTATCACCCGAACACGATGATGAACATGGGGCCGCGATATCATCAGTTTCCTGCCTTAGATATCATCATAGCGAACAGGAAGGAACTTCCCTGCACGTGGAGTTCCTTCCCTTTAGGTAGAGGCAGTTCGGTTGTTCCAGCTTTTTCGGTTCCCAATTGCCAGAAACGCGTCTGCCTGCCTGTCAGTCTCTTGCTTCTGCCATTGAGGTATCCATCATGATCATACCTACCCTCAGTTATCAAAACACCCACATTGTTTTCCAAAAAAAAAAAAAATATATATAACGGGAAGGAGCGAAAGAGGAGAGAAATGAACCTCCAGCGGTTCAAACTAATGATCCGGTTAGTTCCGCTTACGGACAATCTCATGAGCTCATGCTTGATACAATCGAGACATTACCTCCACATCTTTTGAGACCAATATGATGGCAAAAGGTCATGCATGGTAAGGGAACCCACGGTTAAAAAGAAGAAAGAAAATACATACAACACCAGGGATTCGCTGGTCGTCACCGACCCAACTACTAGTCTGGCCCTCACTGGCTTATCTATGGGAGAGCGGACGGGATCCCGAGTTTTCCAGTGGGTATGGTCGTATGTGTTTATTCTATGTAAAGCTAATGCCTATCAATACTAGTTTGTTAAATGTTATGTGCCGGACTGCCGGTATGGTTTTGTTGGTGGGTGGTGAGCGGTAGTGGACTGGACTGGACTGGACTGGATAAGTGTATTGATTGCTTGATTGATGCCTTGGACCAATGTATATATTGTAGATGCAGTATGAGTTATGATATTCGTGGTACCGCCTCGTTTTATCGTAGGTTACCTGAGTGGCAATGCTTTATGAGTAGAACCTTTTTGTCACCAGTAGTCGAAAGCTGAAAGCTTGAGGAGATGGGCTTTGTCTGGAAGAAAGAGGTAGGCTCAAGTGTTTGAGGATCAGGCCAACTGATCATCACGAGTTTATGATGTAAAGACCGACGTGTTTATGTACGTGATAACACGTGAATACGTTCCACTCTGTATATGTACCGCTAAACAGACCATACAGAATTAGATATCTACCTACAGACAGAAAACAACATACATAGGGAATCACAACGAGTGAGTGACAAAGGACGATTACCAACTGACGACAGTAGCAGACAGACATTATAAACATATGAGCAAGCAGAACATAACCTCGAGTATTACAAAGGAGACCAGCATTGTTGTGTGTGCACCGCACCGCACAGCACCGTCCGTGTGTATCGATTTCCCCAACATAACAGTATATATGCAGATGTAAAAGTAAAAGATAAATGAAGACGACTTTCCATGCATCATCGTGATTCTATAACCTTGACCCCCTTTTCCGTGTCTTGACCAGAGAAAAAGATGACTTCCGTATGTAAGTATGTATGTACGCCCAGCCAGCCAGCCGACTCCGGAAAGGAAGCCCGTGGGGCGGGATGTTTGTTGTCGGATGCTGCGTGTGTAGGCATGTGGTGTGTGTGACCTTTCCCCAGACTCTGATCTGCATATCTCCCGTTGCTGCGTTGAGGGATGCGAAGGACAGGACGATCGGTCGTGACGATCGTCTGCAACGCGGGGGATGATCAGATCGTATGTTGATCCCAGAGTTGACTGACTGAATGACTGATCGACCGCGCTGAATGTACATATATATATATATATATATATATTATATATATTATATATATACACACGCACAGGCTCTGACGAGTAAGGACAATGACAACGTCGGTACATGAAACGTATTATATATATATACTTGGAGAAGGGGCCCAAGAAAACAGAAGAGTTGACTTTGACGTGCAAGGTTTGAAAAAAGTGTCCATTTATTTACCTCTCTCCCGCCCTCCTATTACTCCAAAATCAAGACACAAATCCTGAAAGAGAAGAATGGGAGAATGGGAAAGAACATCCTCTATATCCAACCGTATCCAACAGCTTCATTTATACAATCCTGATATCTTCTTCACGCTTTAGATTTCAGCACCGAAAATATCACCGCAGCCCCAGTGCTGCTCGCAGTTGCAAGAACCAGGCTGCTTCCAGTGGTCATCGGTGAAGGAGAAGAAGACGACCTTCTTGCCCATCTCCTGCTTGATGGCGGCAAGAGCGGTCCTCTGCTGCTCGACACCGGGGCAGGCCTTGCCAATGCACTCACCGGCGGTGGGCCAGCCAGTCTCCATGACGAAGCCGGGCTTGTTGCAGATCTTCTCAACAATCTCGAGCTGGCCAGCGACGAAAGTACCGGCCTGCTCGGGGGCAGTGTTGGCGTTGAAGTAGGCGTGAGCGTTGCAGGCAACGACATCAATGGCGTTGCAAATCTCAGTCACGTCCATGGACTGCCAAGCAGAGACGACATCGGTGGTGGTGTAAGGACCAGAGTAACCGGCGCTGCCGAGCTCAGACTTGACGTGGTAGATGAGATCCTTGAGCTGGCCAACGGAGCAGAAGCCGTTGAAGAGAGCCTCGTTACCGACGACAACGAGGTCAACCATGTCGAAGCGGCCCCAGGACTTGATGGTAGCGATCTGCTCAGAGACATCGGGGGAGCCGTTGTCGCAGCCGACAGTGCCGATGAAGATGCCGAGAATGAGGCGGAGACCGGTGGCCTCAGCAGCGGCACCGACGCTGGGGAGAGTGTCGCAGTCAGTAGAGTAGACACGGAGGGTGGTGAAGCCAGCCTTGGCGATGGCCTTGATGTCGGTCATGACGTCGGCAGCGCCCTTGCACTGGCCGTCCTGGGTGAAGGGAGTGTAGGTCATGGCCCACTTGTCACCCTTGCCGCCGAGGTTGCCGGTGGGCGCGGTGGGCATAGGGGCGGCAGAAGAAGAAGTGGGGGCGGCAGAAGAAGAAGTGGGGGCGGCAGAAGAAGAAGTGCTCGAGGGCTTAACTTCAGAGACAGGGGGAGCGACGGAGACAACGGGAGGAGCGACGGAGACAACAGGAGGAGCCACGGAGACAACGGGAAGAGCCACGGAGACAACGGGAGCCACGGAGGTGGTGGGCTCGGGAGCCTGGGTCGAGGTAACGGGAGGCTCAACGGCGGTGAAGGGGCAGTAGACAACAACGTTGGTCTCGGTCACGGTGGTGACGACGGCGGGAGCAGAGTAGGTGCCGGGGCAGTAGGTCTCGACAACAGGGACCACAACAGTGACGGGCTCGCTGTCGGTGACAGTGGTGGTAATGGGAGCAATGGTGTAGGTGCCAGCGCTGGGGCAGACGTAGGTGGTCAGCTCAACGACGCTGGTAATAACACCATTCTCGGCAGTCTTGGTGGTGGCGACGGGGCAGACGACGGTGGTGGCAGTCTCGACGACGGTGGTGACACCACCAAGAGTGTGGGTACCGCTAGGAACAACGGTGGAAGAGGCACCGCAGACGGTCTTGGTCTCGGTCAGGACCACGGTGGTGGCCGGGAAGGTGTAGGTACCCGGAGTAGCGCAGGTCTGCTGGATCGGGGTAGGGACGGTGATGGGGCCCTGGGAGGTGGTGGTCGGGACCACAACAACCTCGGTGGTGCTAGGGACCGCAATCGAGGAGGTGTTGGCGAAGACCAACGAGGAGGAGAGGGTGGGCAGGGCCTCGCTGGTGGTGATGGCCGAGGAGGTGGCAGGCGCGGCCGTGGCGGGAGGAGTGTAGACTGTGCAACATGTTAGTTTCTGAGTAAACAGACAGCTTTCGAGGTCAACATACGGCCGGCAGGACCAGTGATGGTGGTCCAGATGGTGGTGCAGCCGGGGACACAGATCTCGCTCTCGTTGTGAACCCTCTTCTCGAACAAGGGCTGGTGGAGGTGACGGTGGTGAAGTCTGCTCGCGCTCGCGCCGCCGGCGAGGATGGCCGCGGTGGCCGCAACAAGTGTTCCCTTCATATTGACCCTGGTTTTCTTTGCTTTGCTGCTTGTGTGGTTTTTTTTGTCGGTGGTGATTAGGTATTTCGCAGAATGGTAATTCGTGCGATTGGCGTTTGATTAACGAATGCCCGCTAAAAGAGTGAAGCGGTGGTGTGGTGAAGAAAAAAAAGAGTGTAAGATCGAAAGCGCAAAAAGAGGCTATCGATGTTGAATATCAACACGCACGATGGGCAGGTGAAGGAAGGGAAAGGGGAAGCAAAAGAAAAGATCGGGCCAGACGGGAGAGATGGCAGTAATATTAGTACCCATTGCAGGACCGGGGAGGGTGGCAGTCGGTGGCAGCCACTTTTACTTGGTTAGCTTCTAACTTGGCGCCATTCGTTCGTCCGTCACGGTCGCCATGGGACCCCTGAGCGCTATCCTGAGAGAGTTTGGTTCCTGGTGCGGCCCACAACTTGCACACGAGGCACCTGAAGACCCATCCTCCCATCCTGAGCACTCGGCCGCGACGATTGGATGCCGTCCGCGAATAACACGGCATCTGTTCGACGGCCAGTCGGCCACAGCTCGATCCATCCTCCTCGTCCACCCCGTCCACCCCGTCCACCCCGGCCTCCCCGTCCTCCTCGTTTTTCTTTCCGGTCCCTGGCCATGTCGCCCATCGGAGACGACCTTGCCCTTCTCAGGTCCCCCGATCATCCCTGTCCTCAGCCTGTCCGGCGAGTGGACGGTGAGCCCGCGCTTGGTGAGTGGTGGATGCGACTCTTACCCTTGGATGTGGACCTTCATTAGAGAGCGAGAGCTTGGCCCGTCAGACCGGCGACACCCAGTCCCCGGACACCGTCTTTTTCTTCCTCATCCCTCAGAGTTGCTTCCATCTTGAGTTTCTGTGCATGAAAGGGGGACCATGCCTCATTTGTGATGTGAACATGCAACATCTCGACAGGCTGGTGCCGGTGGTGCTGGCTGGATGGCTGGCTTGTTCAGATAAGACCGTGATGAAATACGACCAGGTGAGGTCCGATCGGATGACTAAAAAGCCAATTCGATGGCAGACAGACCAATCACGTCCATGGGCACTACTGTGTAGAGGAGTACGATACCATAGTACCTGGAGCTATACGATCCAGCCGATATGCAGCATCATGGGCAAACACGGTGCCTGTGCCTCGTACCTGGACGTGGAAACCGGGTGCGTGCAATCACGAACGCCGTCATCTTGAACCAATTTGGCTTCATTGATTTGGCGATGATCGGATAACGGGGATAGCGAGCACTTTGCGAGACAAGCCAAAAATGAGTACGACATCCTGCGAAATAACTGGGTGGATTGGCCGCGAGGGTCTGGAGGTGTGTGGTGGTGGTGTTGGTAAATTGGCGAAGCTCTAGCGAGGGGACTTTTCTGAGAAGGTGTGGGAAAGAGAGAGACGATGGAAAAAGGAGGTCATGGTTGCAGTGCAATGACGAGAAAAGGAGCTCCAGGGAGCCAGGAACACTGCAGCACAGAGGCACAGAAGCAGGTACGCCGTACACACAGACACGCCCAGGACGCCCAGCGGGAAGGTAGCCTACGCTGTGGTTGCTGGGTTCCACTTGGGTGCACACTCTCCTGTCAATTGCAGTAACATTGTGACCAGAGGACCAATCAGGAACCACGAACGGCACCCTTATTTTGGACGATGGCACAAAGTCTACCTTGCTGTACATACCTGCCAGCCAGCAGTGGCAAGTCGAAATAGGGGATCAAGGGATTTGCCTGATGGTTGTCCGATGAGAGCCAGGAAGGGACGCGCCTTGGGAAATTAAATAAGCGATATTAGCAAAGTTGCCCGTCGTGGCCAGTTGAAACAGCCACATTTACCACACTCGTTCCCGATCTTGGCTGCATTGAGATCTAGAAGTAGCAAAAGGGCACAGTTCGTCAACATGGGCAACTTCTTGCCCTGGGGAAGAGGCTCGTGGTGGCGTGTATAAACAAATCAACTTGCACCGCGAATTCCCAAGCCTGTCGCACAGACTGACAACAACACCAAATAAATCTCTGAGGCAGTATATTCCCAAACAGCCTCCCGCTCGACAGCTCACATTGGCAAATTATCCGCTGATCCTGTGGCGGACAGCCTAATATTGTTGCTGACGAATACAGTGCACGACTGAGTACACTCTAACCCCATATCTCAAGACCCCGTACGCGATTCAATTCAATCGAGGACATAAAGATGCTTCTATGGTTTGCGACATGGAAGCCTTGTGAAGCCAGGGAGCCAAAAGCAAAAAGATATCAAAACACAAGGGGAAGGAGCAGAGGCGGGGTCTGGTTCCTGGGGCAATGCGGATCCTTCGGCGGATCTCTCGAGCTCTCCAAAACAGCGGGTGTTGTACCTGCATAAGAGCTAGGCGGCTCCACTTGGGGCATGCTGGGTTGATGCCATTGGCCACCTTCTCTGATTGCACTTTTTGTGACAGGCCGACAGCAGGACCCGACTTGAAGATGGGACTGGGCCACAAGTTCACAACATCGGGAATAGCAAGTTCGACGAATTGTTGGCCCAAGATTCTACCGAGAACTCTCATGGAAACTCCACGAGCATTGTCTGGGCCCTGATCTCCCTATCTTGGCCTGCTTTCTCTGGACCTTCCCCGGTGTTTCTCATCTCGCAACAACCAATTCAGATGTCTGGGCATCTCCAGAGCCTACCTCTAGGCTAACCCCATGAAAATAACGAGGAGCAAGTCTGGAGATGAATTATCGGCTATCATGCCAAGTACTACTAAGAAAGTCGAGACCTCTCTGGAAAATTCGGGGTAAACGGGTACCTTCCAACTTCAAGGGCCATATACTAATTAGCAAGTTCTATTTCGGTTTCCATCCATGCCGTATGATATGAAGGCTCGGTGTGTTGTTGACATGTTTCAGAAAGCTGGCTGGCAGGTGTTTGATATCAGCATTGAATAATCGCCATCCGGAATATGCAGGGTTAGGGTTATAAGTGCGGACATCTCAAATGGGCCAAAAAAGTCATCTGAGTTCGCGTGCAAACACAGGCCATTGGCGCGGGGAACGCCACACCCGCGTTAAGAAATTTCGAAACCGAAGGTCGACGACCAGGTCAACGATTCAATATCCGCAGTCTCAAGCTGTCGACAGAAAAATTGAGCTGCAAGTATGATGCGCTCAGCTGGCCGCCAGCCATATGTCTGCTGGCAATGTCTCTCCCGCAAAGAGTCCGGGCAGCACATCGCTCTGAATGCCCGTAAAGCCCGAGTTGCATCGCTGTCGTCACTAGCATCGTGGCGGCCGGCATCGCCAGCATCGACAACACCACGGCCGACCCGACAATGGGACAACACCCTCCGCCTCTCCCACGAAAGGCGACAAGGTCTGTCCACTTCCACGTCGCTACTCGACAGGAAGATACCAGAGATATCAGATGAGGCTCTGGAGGACTTCGCCTTGCCGTTGGAACCGGACTTGCAGTATCTTCAAGACAGTCAACCAAAGAAAACTAAAAAATCTGCAAAGCTGTCCATTCGACAACGGTTGAAGCAATGGGAAGCTGAGAATCCAGAACCCTTTAACTCTATCCCATCGGATTTCGCACCTCCAGACCGGCCTATCAACGCATTCACATCAAAGCGATCCGAGCACATGCTTGAGATGGAGAACATCGACAATGACAATGCCACTGCTCAGGTCGATGATCAAGATCTGATCGATACTCAGGTCACCCCTCGAGTTCAAGCCGGTGATCTGTTGGAGCTCATGTCCGAGGACTGGAATATTGGCGTTCTCGCCGTCTGCTTGGGAAGCTTTAATGGTATCGATCACTTCTACGCAGTCACCGGCAAGTGGTTCGCCAGTGCCAACGTCAAATCCAGTTTCATCGTCAAGAAGTTCATCACCAATCCTGCCGATATGCAGCCAGTCATTGATGCATTGCCTTCAACCGTGGGTGATATGTCCATGTTGGTCGAGCTCCAACGCCTCCGTGCAGGCCCGACCCGTGAACACGGTGCCGGCTTGATCACCAAGATGCTCGACTTCCAAAATGCCTCTCGACAGATCTACCAGAACAACATTGAACGGTTGAGCAATCCTCATCGGCATCTCCCTGAGGAAGAGCAGTTGATGACGCTGGGGGAGATTGCCGAGTTCCTTCTCCCCGCTAAGCTCAAGCAGTCATCCGGCGGTTTCCCCCCGGCAGCCTTGTACGCAGTCTACACCATCCTCACATTTGAAGATGCTTTCTTCCGCTCACTCGGCCAGGGGACCGCCGGCCCCAGCTCCATCATATACCATGTTGCCGCTAGATCCGATATCGACAACGTTGCTCGAGTTGAGAGAATGGTGCGTGACCACTACAGCCCCGAACTCCTGGATCGCAAGTCACGCAGGGAACATGATAGGCTTGAGCCGGTCTTGAAGCAGGCTCGGTTGGCCATCGAC
This sequence comes from Neurospora sp. CHS-2018c, assembly GCA_009806235.1. Classification (NCBI taxonomy): domain Eukaryota; kingdom Fungi; phylum Ascomycota; class Sordariomycetes; order Sordariales; family Sordariaceae; genus Neurospora; species Neurospora sp. CHS-2018c. The sequence continues at coordinate 1,116,362 of RAPC01000020.1, forward strand.
CACAGCCGGAGAATGCGTGAGTGGTCGAGCCACGGAATGCTCGGTCCCACCACCAGAGTCCTACCGGCCTCAATGTACTCCTGGTCTCAGGATGCTCTGACTGTCATCGGGGTTATTCACATGTGGGCAGCCTCGGATGTTTTCCCACGGAGCTCCAAGTACCAGTGGATTGGTGCGGCCGTCTTGCGTGCCCTCAGGAGATACCAAGATGCCGACGTGCTTGACGCTACAGTGGGTTGGACCTTCCTGCAAGAAATCGGCTGGCTCATGCCCTGGGAAATCCATGCCCGTCATAGCCTGCGTCTTCCAGGCCTTCAGGTCAACCGGGCAGGAGGTTTACTACCGAGCCCGGAAGACCAACAGCCAGCTGAGCTTGCCGAAGACGTACTTGCCCCCCTCCGCCAGAATTTCTCCGCCTCAGCGGTGTACTGCATCGACGCTCCAAATGCTAAAGAGATCGATGATGGTGTCTCGCTTGAGAAAACAGACAAAGAGGGAGAGTACTGGATTCATGTCCACATTGCCGACCCGACGTCGAGAATCAGACCGGACAGTTCGCTGGCTAAGCGAGCAGCTCTCATGACCCAGACCAGTTACCTCCCAGGGCATGTGGACAAGATGATTTCAGATGAAGCCGTCGTCGCCGAGTTCTCCCTGGCTCCCGGTCGACCTTCTCTCACCTTCAGTGCGAGACTGAACGAGGAAGGAACCCTTCTTGACCACAAGATCACCCCAGGAAGGATAGGAGATGTCGTCTATATTACCCCACAGGATGTGGCGGCTGCGGTTGGGCCCGTGGATGCAGGCATTCCCAAGGTTTCAACCCCCAGTGTCGTCCTCGAAGTAGGCACCCCTCCGTCTGCTAAGGACGAGCCGCCGACAAGGAAGATGACCCAACCGGATGAGTTGTCAGAACAGAATATCAAGGACCTCGAGATCCTCTCGAAGCTCGCCGCCGCCATCCACAAGGTCCGCGTCCAAAAGGGAAGCGTGCCGATCTTCCTCCCTTCGCCCAGCGCTGATTTCTCGCTGGAGAAGGCTCAGATCGAGCACACACCCAGCGGCTTCCTCGCCTGCACCAACGACCCCTACATTTCCGTCAAGTACTCCGTCAGCGGCGGCCTCCACCCCATCGTGGACGACCTCATGGGCACAGCCAACCAGATCGCCGCCCTGTGGTGCTACGAGCGCGGCATCCCGATCCCCTACCGGACCAACCTGCTCGCCGCCCAGAACGAGGAAGCCCTGCGCGCTTTCACCCAAGACGTCATCTACCCGCAGCTGGTCGCCGGCAAGCAGCCCTCGCTCGAGGAGATGCGCACGCTCCGCAACCTGCTGGGCGGCCACGACATCGCCGCCACGCCCACCTTCATCTACACCATGGGCGTGGACATCTACACCAAGGCCACCTCCCCGCTCCGCCGCTACTCGGACTTGCTCGTGCACTGGCAGATCCAGGCCGCCTTGCTCGAGGAGCACAAGCGCCGCGAAAGCGGCGCACAGTCGCTCGTCATCCGCAAGTTCGACAAGTACAACCTCAAGCCGCCCATGGACGACAAGCAAGCCGCCCGCCTAGGCCTCCCCTTCACTGCCTCCCACCTCGAGAACAAGGTATTCCCGCACCTGCGCGTGCGCGAGCGCCACGCCAAAAACCTGGCCAACTTCGACGGCCGCAACGAGCTGATCCTGCAGGCGCTCGTGCGCGCGTGGCGGTTCGGCGAGGGCAAGAAGGGTCAGGTGCCCGAGAAGTTCACGTACACGGTTGTTAACGCGCAGAACGCGAGCGTGCGCGGCAAGCTTGATTACTTTGATCTGTGGGCCGAGATTGATTTGGAGAATCTGGCTGGGTTTAGCTTGATAAATAATATGAGGGTGGGAGATGTGTTGACGGTTGAGTTGGCGGATGTGAATGTGCATATGAGGAAGATTGTGGTGAAGCCGGTGGAGTTTGTGCAACGCGGACCGGAGAGGAGGAGGTTGTTTGCTGAGCAGCAGGAGGAAGGAGGTGAGGAGGAGGGGGGAGAGTATATTGATGTTGGGCATGAGGTGTTGCAGCCGGAGGAGAGGTGAAGAAACTCACTCGGCTCTGTATAGATGATGTTAGGGACTTTAGACAAAAATGTAACAGTATGACAATAAGATAGATGGCGTCCGTTTGAGTCAATCACTTGGTTGATGCACTATTTGTTCCTTGTAGGCCGTATAACGCTCGTTATATCGATCCTTATGGCACTGAGTAGACGTATACTTATACAATCATAGTACATAGTCCCACAATTCACCACAACACGCAGGCCACAAAGAGGTACAAACAGACACATTTCTCTTATTTCCTTCATTCATTCCTGCCTGCCTGCCTGCCTGCCTCATCAATACCCGTCTATCGCCTGACAATACGCCTCTTTTTCCCTCCTGGACCCCTAATGTCGACCTTACTAGGCCTGTCATCTCTCCTCGTTATGCCTTGTGATGAAACAAAATAAGAAAAAAAGCCAGAATGGTGAAGCAAAAGGGGGGGTATCGTTCAAGCAAAAACGCCCCAAGCAACAAACTTCTGTTGCTTTTTGATGGTAAGAAGAAAAGAAAAAAGAGAAAAAACCAACAAGTTGAAGACAAAGGAAAGTTGGTAGCACAAAGTCACCTGTCATACCACCTAGAGGTAGTTGCCGGGCCAACCGCTCTTAGTTAAGGAGGTCGTTGATACCGAGCCTTCCCTTTCCCTTGCTTTGCGCCCGCTCAGAACGCGCGCGTTCATGTCTTTCCTGCTCGTCAATCTCACTCTGTGTCTCCGGAGTGTCAACGTCGGCGTCGTAGTCTTGGGAATGGATGCTAGGGCTTACCGAAGCAGCTGGCTGCTGTTGCTGCTGCTGTTGTTGCTCCTGCTCCAGCTGGTGCAACATTCTAAATGCCGGTGCCAGTTCGTCAACATCAACATATTCATCATCATCGTCAGCGTTCTCAGCCTGCGGCATCTCCTGGTCCTCCGGCTCGTTCTCCGGCTCGTCCACATCCATCGGCTCAGCCTCCGGCTCTGCTTCCACCTCCATCGCGTTCGCCGCGTTGAGCAGGTCTTCAACATTGCCGCTGGCGCCTCCTTCCTCCTCAGCAGGGGCACTCTGGCGCTGACTCTGAGATCTAGGCCTCAAGATCCGATCCCTCTGGTCCACAAACCACTTAACACTCTCCGCACTCGGATTAACCGGGTTTCTCGCCCTAAACACCTGGGCAACATCCCAAAGCGTCTGCAACGCCTCCACATCCCCCTTTTGCTCCCGCAGGCGCAGAACCTTGTCATTATCAACCCAGGCAGCCTTCATCTTAACGAACAGCCGCCGATCGTTGTGGTAGCGCTGGAGTTCCTCGGGCGTCATCTCGTTTGTCGGGTGGTATTTGGGCGTGGTGCGCAGCGAGGGGACGGCCTGGCCGAAGACGTCTGCTGCTGTCGAGTAGTATTCATTGGTCTTGTGGGTGGAGGGGTAGTTTTGGAAGGAGTAGCTTTCGTAGCCCAGGGGCGGTTGGGGGAGAGCAGGGCCGCCGTAGGGGGTTTGCATGCGGAGGGTTGAGGAGAGACTGTGCTGGTGGAAGGCGTCGAATTCGGCGCGTTGGGGGATGTTGAGGTTTTGGGATTGAGGAGGAGGGGCGGGACTGGCGCGGAGTGAGGGTTCTTGCCAGGTGTCGGGGATGGGGCGGAAGGTCATGAGAGAGGGGAATTCCTTCAGCTTGGAGTCGAAGATGCTTCTGTACAGAACCATGATCAAGTTCTGTTTGCGCTGTTGCTCGCGCGAGATGGGGGGTTTTGCTGGTCGTGAGTCGGATCTGAAGTCCTCCTCAGCGGGATTGACAGCGGATGAACTGCCGGCCTGATTCTGGTTGCTCATACGGTCCAGGGCCCTCGCCATTGCGCCGCGAACGGGTCGACCAGACGCGGCAGTGAGCTCAGTCGGAGGAAGTTCGAAATCCCTGAGCAGAGACATGTTGCTCAGTGGGGAAGGTCTGACGGGAACGTTGCTGGCGATTTGACTCTGCGGGGCACGACGGTGATCCTGCTGCTGCGGTTCGGCGAAGTGAATGTGACGTGAAGCCCGGCTGACTTCACTTGTAACGCGATTGCGAGAGGTTTGTTGTTCTTCAACGGGTTGGCTTTGTTGTAGAGTGCGACTGGGTCCAGCTTGCTGGGTGTGAGGACGTTCTTGCTGTTGCTCCTCAACGCGATGAGGTTGTCGTGAAGTGCGATTGGTCTGGCTAATGCGATCGTAGGCAACTGTCGCTGATCTGCGCGGGTTGGGGCGATAACTAGCCGCAGTGTAAGCTGCGTCAAGTTCGAAATCACCCTGTGACTCAGAATACTGGGAGTCGGTAGCTGATGGCTCTTCTTGACTGGCTCTTCGAGTTAGCAACTTGTGCCTTTTAGAATGAGGCATGTACTCCTCGTCTGGCATGTAATCCTCGTCTTCATCTTCATCCCCTTGACGGCGGGGCATTGTGGCACTTGTGGGGGTTTGGAAGAATATGGGAGGAAAGAGGTCGCGCAAAGAGGGTAGTCGAGGTTGATGTTGAGTGAAAGGTGAAGCGGCGACTGAGACTGAAGAGGTCGTGTCCGAGTTGCTGGGCTGAGAGCGAGCGGCAGCACGTGGTCTTTTAATCGTGCGCTTCGGTGCCGGGTCCGTTGTACTCCAGTCCGTTTCGGCAATGTCAACGAAATGCCTGCCGTCCCCCTCCAGCATGTTTGCAAAGACACACGCTTTGCAGACATAGAAGGGGCAAACTCGGCAGCGGAGGAGGAAGTCTGGTGCCCTCCGATTGCATATGTCGCACATTTGGACTTTTCCAAAGCGCTTCTCCCATCCCTGATGGGAATGTTTTCTTGTTGGGCCACTGTTTGTTGTGATTCCCGCGGTTTTTCTTTTGGTGCCAGCGCACTCAATTTGAGTATAGCAGCTGCTCTTTGAGTCCATGGTGATATGACAAGAACTCCGGCTGAGGAATAGTGACTGTCGGGGGTGGAGGTGGTGAAGAATACCTGAGTGAATTCTATAGAGCGGGTAGGTGATGGTCGACAAGATAAGGGTCACAAAGAACAACGGGGAAAAGAAATGACTGCAGACTGGGGGGCTATCGAGGTTATTATACTATGGACAGAAAGAATTTATCTTCCAAGGTCGTCGTGGAAGGTGAATGGGTGCTGTGTGCATCACGGGTGTAGGGGAGGGAAGGTTTAGATTGGGATGAGTTGGAAGGTGAAAAGAAAACTGAACGTTTGGGCTCCCGTCCTCTCGTTTGGTTGGCTACAGCTCTCTTTGGATGGATATCCAGAGCACTCGCTCTTCAGGTTCCAGAACAACTGTGAATGGTGTGGTGATATGAACCTGGAACTGACATGCTAGAGATGCAATCCGGTGTGCCGGTGCAGTTTTCGGAATGCCTTTGCCCACTTCAAACAGATATCATGCCTCCTTAAATGTTTTTCTTGTCCTCCGCGATGATTCCATTCCATATTCCAAAAGCGCAAACCCTAACCGCAAATCGTTGCAGTTAGACCGCAGTCTTGGCCACTCGGCCTCCTTGAGTCCTCTCATAGAAAAACAGGCGAAGGTGAGAAATAGATGGTAGGTGGTAAGCCTGTTATTGGCTCTTCTGTTCCCGAGTATAGTATTCCAGTATTAATACTCGGGATGAAGCTGGTTCAAGGTTTGGGTTGTTACACTGGAGGTCTATGAGGACCTCAATGGCTCAGGTTTTGTTTTCTTTGGGGAGATTTCGGCTTGTTGAGAGATAAAAGAAGAGGTTTATCAGCTTGGTGAGTCACTCGACTGTCAGCGCAACTTTACAAGCACAAAGGCTTCGGACATTTCGCTGAGTGAGACGGATGGAGATGGAAGAGAAGATTGGGATCGTGTAGAGAGCTGAAGGTTTCCTGTCACTCCTGGCCAGTTTTTCAAATTGCTACCAGATACCCTGTCCAAATATTAGTTCTCCGATTTCCGATAAGCGTTGAAAGGATGAGACTAGACGATGTTTGTCGGTCGACGGGCTAAGTGCTTGTTAGTCGTCGTGAACGGGGGTGGTTTCGGAACCGGTGCCAAGACTGAGGCTCCGAGCTGTCGATCGGGCAAAGTCCCGGTGTTGTTTTGTGTTTCACGCCATCTGAACCCACGCCTTGGCAGTTGGCACAAACGACTGTCACTACCCGAGCGGGCAGAAGGTTTAGTAGGACTATCGGCTTTAGGTTTGAGGACGCATCAGAGGGACTCCCATCAACCGGACATATTCACTTGCCTTGTGGTCTCAGCTCAGTGTCGGCGCACATCACGGTGTTGCCTGACTGATTGACCTGCCATCGTTGGATGTATAAGCCCTGTAACCAATCACAAACAATTCCGGCCCTTCATCTCATCCCCTGTGTGTTTTCATTGGACAATTGCTCCATTTGATCTTACGCGCCTGCATCGCGTTTGGTTGGCGTTGGACGCGTTTCCAGCTTCATTCGGCTCAGTGACACAGACGGCGAAGTGTCTTTGCCCGTTCGGCTCCCTTCGCACCCGCTTCCTTCCCGGCCTCCATTTTCTGTTCATTCTCGCCGGCCGAGATTAAATCGCTCCCTTGCCAACCCGACTCAGCTTTTCCGGTTGTGAGCTGTGTGCCAACCGGCCTGATCAACACCATCGCCGATTTGGATGGTTGGACATGACTGACAAGATCAATCCCGACGTCACAGCTTGCTTGACCGAGCAACCTTTGGAATATCGGCAGCAGGACTAATATTTGGAACTCGCTGTAGGTTGTTAGGTCAGTTAGACTCCCTTGTGACTGAACTACTGAAGTGTCTCATTCTCATGGTCCCCTTGAGACGCCAGCTTGGGTCATGGATAGACTGCGAGAGGCGAACGGGTGCCTTGGAATGCGGTTCATAAAAGAACAATAGAAGCTGTAACAGCCCGAATATCTCAACCCGCATCTGCCACTGAACTCCAAACTCAACGAGTGGTTGCATCAGTGCCTCTTGAGTTCGTCAAGGTGCTCAGAAGAGGTACGAAGGTACAAGTCGTGAGGTGAAAGCATCAGGTGGGGCACATGCGCATGCTCCGCGCTTTCCATTGGTAGATCTGTGCTCCAGAGCATGAACCCCCCTTGCTCGCCCCATCATGTGGCCCGCTCATGCTCCACTTTTATAACTGCAGGCTAACGGGCATGTCCCCTGTGAACCCTGACGGCACTCGGGGAGTCTTAATAGGCGCATTATTCCTCATCAGGACCTCTTCACTTCCTTCTGAGATCACCATCGTCCCCCCCTCGCCTTCTCTACAACAACACCAACCTTGAACAAGACTATTCAACCTATCGCGTAGCCTCCTGTTTTCAGCCTCAACTTCCACTTTTGATCGGCTACTGAACTGAACCTCCTGCGCATAACATCATCGTCTTGGAAGCTTCCTCCTTCTAGCGACAGAAACATCAACAAACCCCTTTGCGCGCGCCGCTCATCGTTGCCTGTCGCAAGCGCAAACCACCCCAACACTCGATCCACAAAACAAGAGCGCACTTGTCTACAATACTCCTCCTCTACGTCTTTGGAGTTGGGGTTTTCCAAGACGCCTACACTACACCAAACATCTCGCGACCTCTTTGAAAACTGCGACCGGCGCTTCTACTCAAGATGCTGCTACCTTCAGCCTTTGGGGGCGACTTGTCGCAACTTCCACAGACACGACCTCAGCAGGCTCTCTTCGTCTCACCTCCTGCCAGTCCTAAGCAGGTGCCGGCTTCAGCCGACTTCAACAACTCAGCCGAGCTCAACAATCTCTTTACCACATCTCGGTCTCTGCAGTTTCTCATGACCTCCTCCGATCCGTTCCTCGAGCACAGCGGCATGGGCGCAGCGATCGCAACGCAGCCCGTTACTCCCCAAACGATATCCCAAAGGCAACTGCCCACCCCGCCCATGTCCCACGCGATGCCTCCAGTCAAGCTTCGTCTGCGCGCAAGAAAAACCTCCGAGTCATACGGATCTAGGAATGCCGATCAGCCTTCCCAGCGCAAGCGAATTATCAAGCGGCCACCTCCGTTAAAGGGGCTCAATAGGCGCCACCGCGCATTTGACGATAGACGCGAGCGGGGAGGAAATAGTGAAGAAGACTCCGATCTATATCAGGATAGCGATATGGACCAGCGCGACAATCAGTCGCAACAAGTTCAACAGAAACCGCAGCAGCAAACACAACAACAAAGAGCGACGACACCTCTTGCACCACCCCACTTCCTCCCACCATTTGGCAGCCGACCACAAACTCCCCCACGGTCGCGCATAGCTCCAGAAGTCATCCCTCTCGGGCTCGACCGTTCGGATTATCACGCGCTCCACACCGACAATGCGAACGAGCGCCAACAACAAGCTACCGCACCAGGGACCGACGTAGTGGTAAAGGCCGACGGGGAGCCGTGGAGCTCCGAGGAGGATCGCATTCTGGTCGAGCTAGTGCTGGATAAGCTCAAGCTTACAAAATCCGATTGGCAAGATTGCGCGCGCAGTATGGGCAAAGATCGCAAAAGCGTCGGCACGCGATGGAAAAGCTTGATGGTCAATGGAGACGTGGGTCTCAAATCCAAGAGCAGTCGACGGAGCGGGATTCACGGGACTTGGCGTTGAAATTCCCCATGCTCTATTTTCAATTTCCCACTTGTTATATTCCTTGCCACTACTAATTTCTACCGTGGGGCCCTGTCATATTCTGGTCATTCCCCACGTTGCTATTTTTTGCTTGTTACTACTATACTCGTCAGCTTTTTTCCCCCAAGGAGGCCTTGCAATAGTGGGAACTCGTGGCGTTTAGGGAGATGAGGGCACGCAGTCAGTCATTGCGAGTGTATTACACCATGGGATTGGGGACCATTTACACGGGCATTTTCGGGAGTTGGAGGTTACCTTTTTTGCTGCCATCTACAGTCTGCTTTTGAAGGAAACTGGCCAGCGAGCGTTCATGGATGGGGTGTACGTACAATCGGACACCAGACAGATCAACCACACGCACAGATCTGTTTTACTACTTAGAGCTATTTGGACATATCATGGCTGGGAAATGTTGCTACTATGTTGTTCAATAACAACACGCAATCTACGTTGCTTTTCGATTCAGACATTTGTCATTTCAATCCCACTGTGCCGCGTCTTCATGTTCACTTGAACCAGGTTTCACCAACTGGTTACTCCGAGTTCAGTCATGGTAACTCAGCGGATGTTGGCTTTGATATGATGCTGGTGAGATGTCAAAACACACTTCTACCACTTCCAAACGATGTCCTAGTGGACTGCTGCCAATCTTCGAGACCGCTTCTGGATCGCAGGCAAGGGATGAAGTTGGTAGTACAGTACCTGGCTGAGGCACCAACCAACCGCACAACTCGCACAATGTGCATACAAAGCGTGGCCCCTAGCGCCATGGAATGCACGTCATCTTGCTTGCTCCTTATTGATTCGTTTGTTTGTTTTCACTTTTCACACATATCAGGGACCATCTGTTAAGCTAGCCGGGTGGCTCCCACTAGTCTTGAATCTTGAGGCTTCTGAGGCTGAATGACGGAGCGAGGGAGCCTTTCTTTTCTCCTCAGGCCCCTGGTGGCTAGGGGTACTAGATCTAGACCTTTAGCCAACCGCGGAAGATAGGTATGTGAGATATCGTGCCATTATGCAAACACGGCAAATTTCTTTGACGATGGTGAATAGGATCCTTGTTGGTGATGGCGATGTTGACCCTAGTTGCCGAAGGGGAGTCAAGGGAAGAGGACTAACTAACGGGTGCCGTTGGAAGGGTCTGAAGGGAAGATCCATTATGCGGTCAAGGTTCCGATATCCAACATACACTAACCGCTTAACGGGCCAACGAACATCTTCCTTCTCCCTTGGTTTTTCTCCCTGGCAATTCAGACAATCGTCTATCTGCCCTGGTCACGATGGTAGATGCTTGTGTAAGAGAAGCGGCATGAATCCTTACCCGAAATAAGAGAAAGCTTCATAACACAATCGCAGTAATGCCAACAATCTAAACAGACAAACCACGGAACACAGGGACCATCGGTGTTGAAAAGTAAAATAATAAAAAGCATAGAAAACACCAAGTAAACACCCCCCGCTATCCATCCTCTCCCTTGTCTTTCTTGTCTCGCACTTATCGGTTATCTCTCCGCACTTACCTGTTCCCCCCTTCCCTTTACCCACAAGCCCTCCCACAGACCCGTTTTTGTTTTGCTTCACGTTTCAAGTTCCACTCTCCACCTACCTACCGAGTTGACGGGTACCTTCCATGCCTTGTCTATCTCTGGGTTCTTGGTAAGTAAGACATGGAAGAACTGACCAGGCTAAGCTGTGTCTCGTAATGCCCGATTAGATCAGAGGTGATGATGCAATATGTACTTTCCTGAGGTGTGATTCTGGGTAGTGACTGTTCGACTGAATGCCTTGGTTTTGCTTGGACTATCCAGCTAACGGTTGACATTAGATGAAACGATGCTACTGCCTCTGATTTGCTTTGCCCGCAGTGGGTCTATTTATCTCTATGTATAATTGTGTAGCAGGTGGTTACGACGACGTGGGTACCTCTACATTGGATAGTTTACATCTATTTGTCTGTTATACTCTGGATCTTGAATCAAGACCTCTACTGATCCCGTCTATACTTATGTTTGGAGAAAAGCTAACCACTCCTCAATCATATCAAGGTCAACAATCAGATAAATCCGGAGAAGTTATGGCGCAAAAGGGTAAAATATGTCAAACGATTTGAAACTGGCGCACTGATCAGCTTTCCATTTATATAGCAGTATGGCCTTCCACCGACACGTCTCCCACTTCGCATTGCAAACAGTCGAAACAACCCTTTAGTTTTTCCACCCTCCAAACCCCAAACCAGACACAAAAAAAACAGAAACCTCATCCCCAACATCCTCAACCCCTCCCCAACTCAATAAAAAGTGCAAAAAGCTAAGTCGCCCAGGTAGGCTTGTAGAACGAACGACAACGCCCCAGCTGCAGACCTACGAAAACCGCCGCGCAAGTTTTCATCAACGGGAACCACTGAGCCATAAGACCAGACCACAGGGCCCGCTGTAGTAGAGAAGTTAGGTAACGGACCTTATATGCCCGCTGGTGCCTAGGCGGGGCGGGGCGGGCGTCATGTCGTCCGATGTCTGGGGGAGGGAGTGCCGGCCTGGCGCCGGCGGCGGTGGCGGCAGGGACGGTGGCAGGCACCTAGTACCGTACGTAGCCTGCATTGCCGTGGGGTTGTGAATGATGCCTTGGACATGACCAACGACTCACCATACCCCCATATCAGCTAATCAGACGTCTATCTACGTAAGCCCACGAAGCTTGCGTGTCCAGCTCGTATTGCTTATCTAATCCGTACCTACAATGGTGCCTGAGCCTCCACCCTCATTCGTCATGTCGGACTTGTTGGTTCTTGAGAGGTTCGTAATCCTACTGCAAGTTAAACAGCCGGGACAAGGGCGTCCTCAAAATCTTATCATGCAAAGGTTGAAGTAGGAGGCTGGCTCATGAGATATCCTAGAACTTCGAGATCCGAATGATGTCCTCCCCAGAAGGGCGAAGTAGACGCATGTTCCTCTGCTCCATGTGTATGGCCGGCCCGACACAACTCCTCATGCCCAGTAGACCTTTGCCAACACCCATCTCAACGTCCACCAAGCTCCCCATGTCGCAACCATGCCCGCGAGCACAAGACCTGCAACCACAGTACGCCGCATCTGAAAGGCATCGTCGGCTTCCATGGCCATGAGTTTTCGCTGCTTGCTGTGATAATAGCCGTCCATGTCCTCGAATGGTTTGCCGTTCTCGTCGACGGCAGTGTACTGGTATGGCCGATACTTGTACACTATGCGATGAAGCCACAGAGGCAGCCTGCTAGGCCGTCTTTCGGCGTGATAGTGAGAGCGGTGCATAGAGTACTTGAGGTCCACAATGGCCAGTGATAGGAGGAAGGATACGAAGATGATCGGGGTCATGACCACCTGGAGATTCGTGTTAGTCGATTTGATATGGACAGTGCGCATGGTGTCACTCGTTACTCACCTTGTATAACGTAGACTGGCGGCTGATGTGGGGCTTTGTATCGCCTCGATTGCCACTGACGGGCACCGGAGGGTTGGACATGGCGTATCGAATGCCGGATGCAGGATTGCTTTGAAGCTCGATGATGCAGCTTGGAAGCACGTCAAGATGTGAAAATGCAGGTACCCGTGCTTGACAACGGCTTCTCGGCGCAATGTTCTGGATAAAATTGAGATTCTAAGCTAGCGTGTGGTATGTGGAGTTGATGCTGAGTTTTTGCAAATGAACTGGAAGGTGGGAGATGCCGAGCTTTATAAAGTTGATGCTGACGTTACATGTTGGTTGTTGTGGTGTAAATACTTTATGTTGCACAATTTGCTAGCGAATCAATCTTGTTGCTTCGACACAATGATAACAAACTGCCGCCCATCAACAAGCATTCAGGTCTACGACTTTCCACGTACCTGTTGACGCAGATATGACAATGATCACCGCAAGCAGGTATATACGTTTTTGTATGTGGGGGTTCGATGCAAACAAAAACTACCTAGGACTGAAGAAGCAATCGGATGGGAGACCGGTGCAATTTATGCTTGGCACCTCCGGGTCTGATCGGCCTGAACCGAGAGATCCCGGCGCCCCCGGGGGCCGATCATCGGGAAGGGAACGGATGAGCGTCGAACGTGACGGTGGGCCAAATCAACGTCACAGGTGCCATTTTCAAAATGCCGTCATTCAAAAAAAGAGCATAAATTGATTTCATTCAGATCTTATTTGTAGCTAACGAAATCAACGCCGCTTCCCTGTTTTTGCTTGCTGGCTGTGCATTTAGGGGAGGGCAATGCACTCAATCTCAACATCGACACCCTTGGGGAGCTGGTAAACAGCAACGCAGCTGCGAGCAGGCTTGTGGGTGAACCACTTGGAGTACTCCTCGTTCATGGCCTGAAGAGCGTTTAGTAAATCACACAGTGAAATCCAGACTGAGACTAAGCAAAGACTTACAGCAAAGTTGCTCATGTCGGTAAGGAAGGCATTGACCTTGACAACCTTCTCGATGGAGGAGCCAGCGGCCTCGAGGACAGCCTTGAGGTTCTTGATGCAGGCAGCGGTCTTCTCCTGGATGGTACCCTCGACGAGGTTGCCCTCAGAGTCGCAGGGGATCTGGCCAGAGCAGTAGATGGCAGTGGGGGTCTTGATGGCGTGAGAGTAGGGGCCGGCAGCTAGATACAGTTCAAGACAGGTTAGTCGTGACCGAACTGGTGAGTCTTAATACATCTCAGAGCACGTACGAGGAGCGGCGTCCTTGGAGAAGACGGGAGTGGCAGACATGGTGACTGTGCGGTAGAGGGGCTGAACGAAACTGGTTGTTCTGAAGATGGCGGCGGAGGAGTTGGACGGTAAAAAGATCACTCTGGAAGCACGTCTGGCAGCAATGGCAAACATCAGGTCAGTTGAGATAGAAAAACAATTTGTGGGTCACCAGCTGCTATGTGCTATTCGTCTACAACTGCATATTCATTGACACTGTGGATGCAGAGTCCAGTTCCTACCGATAAAATGTTGTTACAAAATGGACCTCCGTTCTTCGGACTCTCTCTCTCTCTATTCTCGTGGGGCATCAACCCCGCATTCCGTCGCCGGTTAGCAGAGGCCTTTGTAGAGGTACCTGGTACTTGGGCCGGGCCGTAGAGGTGCTGGGACCTGTCGCGCCGAGATGAGCCAACACTCTCGGTCATTGCTTCCGCTGTCAACTGTGGAAGCTAAGGAGCTTGGACCATCCTCCAATTTCCGGGGAACAGCTTCGAGAGGACTGAAGTCCCTTATCTCAGGGACTCAGCTGAGACCAGCTTGGGCCTGCTGGGCGCTGCGCGCTGGTATTGTACTTATTGTTGTACTGGTTGTAAGGTGAATCTTGTAATTTACAGATTGGGCGCAAGCACAGATCTTGATCAAAAAGCTCGGACCACCCCCTTGAAATTTCAATCCAATACAATCGGGTTAGGGTTGACTGGCCAAAGGGAAGACGTCTGAGCCTCGGAGATAAAGTGTCCCCAAAAACAGCACAACCCCTGGGCCGCGTGTGGGCCCGCCGCTGCCAGCCGTTACGAATTGAGATTGAATGTCGCGCTGTCACGGTCGCTGGCCGGGAACTTGAAAAGCTGCCACTTTACCTCACTCAGTTGTACCTCCTTACCTCTACGTACCTCAACCTGCTGCACCTCACGCTCCCGCAACCCTGCTCCTCTGCCCTCGAGCCTCTTGCCCTCTGCCTTGCGCCCCTGGCCGCCTGTCGAGAGACGACTCAGCTGTCCGTTTCATTGGATCCCGTAGGGCCACCTTGTTCTCTGCAAATGCAACTTCCACCTCCCACCTTCTCTCGCGTACGCCCGTGGTTTAAGACGTCTGTTGTCGTCGGTGTGGCCGAAGCCTTCTTCTTTATTCCCGTCACCAGTATTGTGCAAACACTCTATTACAAGGCAACGGGCAAGTTCGATCCCTCGCGTTTAACCGCCCAAGAGTACGGGAGACTTGCTCTTCACGGTACGTCATGAGGCTCCAGTCCATCCATCTCCGTCACCATAAATTGCTGGCCTTGTCTCCTAACAACATCAATCAATTTTTGAATAGGCCACGTCTGAGTCCATAACCACTTCGACCGGCCGCCATGGCCTCCACAACAGCAACCCCCGAGGCCACTCTACGCCAGAGGAACGTGCCAGCCTCGAGTAAGAAAGCCAAGAATGGCGTTTCCTCTGATGTCGAGATCGACAAGGTTCCGAATGCCGTCGCTCCGGCCAAATCCGGCTCCGAACTCGAATACAAACTTGCTCTTGGCCTCATCACGGGCTTGGCGTTCCTTACCAGATTCTGGGGCATCAGCCATCCCGATGAGGTCGTTTTCGACGAAGTCCATTTTGGAAAGGTACCTTGATGACCCGAGTGCACCATATATCCATTGGCCATGGCTGACATGTGCCGTCACACAGTTCGCGTCCTATTATCTCGAGAGAACATACTTCTTCGATGTGCACCCTCCCTTTGGCAAGCTCCTCTTTGCCTTCATGGGCTGGTTGGTCGGCTATGATGGCCACTTCCACTTCGAGAATATCGGCGATTCCTACATCCGCAACAAGGTCCCATATGTCGCTTTCCGCTCTCTTCCCGCCATTCTCGGTGCCCTCACCGTCTCGGTTGTCTATATGATCATGTGGGAGTCGGGCTACAGCCTTCCTGCTTGCCTGATCGCCGCCGGTCTCGTCCTCCTCGACAACGCTCACATTGGCCAGACCCGCCTGATCCTTCTCGATGCCACCCTTGTCTTTGCCATGGCGTGCAGCTTGCTCTGCTACATCAAGTTCCATAAGCTGAGGCACGAACCCTTCTCCAGGAAGTGGTGGAAGTGGCTTATCCTGACTGGCTTCGCCCTTTCTTGCGATATCTCCACCAAGTATGTCGGCCTCTTCGCCTTCATCACCATTGGCTCTGCCGTCTGCATCGACTTGTGGGATCTTTTGGACGTCAAGCGTCCCGGTGGCGCTCTGACTCTGCCCCAGTTTGGCAAGCACTTTGCTGCTAGGGCTTTTGGTTTGATCATTATGCCCTTCATCTTCTACCTCTTCTGGTTCCAAGTTCACTTCTCGATCCTCACTCGCTCTGGACCTGGCGATGACTTCATGACCCCTGAATTCCAGGAGACCCTCAGTGACAACATTATGCTCGCCAACGCCGTCACCATTGATTACTATGACACCATAAGCATCAGGCACAAGGAGACCAAGGCCTACCTTCACAGCCACCCGGACAATTACCCGCTGAGATACGACGATGGCCGTGTTTCTAGCCAGGGTCAACAGGTGACTGGCTATCCCTTCAACGATACCAACAACTACTGGCAGATCCTCCCCCCTGGCCCCGACGATCAGAAGCTCGGTCACCACATCAAGAACCATGATCTCGTGAGGCTTCGCCATATCGTCACGGATACCATCCTGCTCTCTCACGACGTTGCTTCTCCTTACTATCCTACCAACCAGGAATTCACCACCGTCTCCATTGGAGATGCCTATGGCGACCGCGCGGCTGATACTCTTTTTGAGATCCGTATCGAGCATGGAAAGGCCAACCAGGAATTCAAGAGTATCTCCAGCCACTTCAAGCTGATCCACAACCCGAGCAAGGTTGCCATGTGGACTCACTCGAAGCCACTTCCGGAATGGGGTCATAAGCAGCAGGAGATCAATGGCAACAAGCAACTGGCACAGAGCTCCAACGTCTGGCTTGTTGAGGACATTGTCTCTCTGCCTGCGGACCACGCGCGCCGTGCGAAGCCTGAGAAGAAAGTCAAGACCCTGCCGTTCCTGCGCAAGTGGTTCGAGTTGCAGCGGTCTATGTTCTGGCACAACAACCAGCTCACAAGCAGCCATCCTTATGCCTCTCTGCCGTATCAGTGGCCTTTCCTGTTGCGTGGCGTGAGCTTCTGGACGCAGAACGATACTCGCCAGCAGATCTACTTCCTTGGCAACCCCATCGGTTGGTGGCTTGCTAGCAGTGTTTTGGCCATCTATGCCGGCATTGTCCTGGCGGATCAGTTCTCGCTCCGTCGTGGGCTTGACGCCATGGATCGTCGTAAGTACCCTTGCATTCCTCGCTCTCATAATGACTGTGATATGGAACACGAAGCTAATCAGGACATACTAGGTACCCGATCCCGCCTGTACAACTCGACAGGGTTCTTCTTCCTCGCATGGGCAACTCACTACTTCCCCTTCTTCGTCATGGGTCGTCAACTCTTCTTGCACCACTATCTACCAGCTCACCTTGCCTCGGCGCTTGTCACTGGCTCGGTCGTGGAGTTCCTCTTCAGCACCGACTCGGCGGAGTCTGATTACCAGCCCAGCAAGTCGGGCAAGAAGGTCGCCCCTACCACCAAGCGCCGCTTGAGCGCCCGCGAGCGTCTTGCTGGCCAGAGCATGGCTGGCGCCTGGATCGCGACTGCGGTCATCATGGCCCTCGTCGCCTTTGGCTGGTACTTCTTCTTGCCCTTGACCTACGGGTATCCTGGCTTGACCGCTCCCGAGGTTAACCGGAGGAAGTGGCTGGGCTACGACCTTCACTTCGCCAAGTAGATGCGTCGTCACTTGACGGAACGGTGAAAATGTGTGCACAGGAGACTGTGAATGTACAGTAGAGTTGTGTCTGTGTAGAAAGGTAAAAAGGGGGAAGGTGGCGTGTAGGCGTTTCCAGTTTCAATCTGAGCACATCAAGGTGCGGACGAATATGGCATGCAAATCACAAAGCTGGGATTGATCTCAAACGCATGTTACTTTCCTATGTCTTATACGGATTTAGAGCCATTCTCGCCATAGATCAAAATCAAATCTGATTACCGCAATATCTTGTGTTAGCATGTGCCTTGTTGCTTGCCGTGAGATCCTGAATCGACCTATATATATGTACCTTGGGGACAGAGTCACTGCAGCAATTGACAGGTCATGGAAGAAGGGAATGCGAATGGGTTGGATCATCTTCGTTATTAAATTATTCCATCCACTCATTTGTAACCGGGTCCATCAGAGCAACTCGAGATGTCGAGACATCAAAACCCAATGGCTTCCCAGACCTACCATATACCCCTCCACATCATCCACAACCATCAACTCGTGGCGGAACAAACGTGTAAACAACTTATATCTGAAAGCATGTTAGCTTAAACTGTCCTCAAACAGAACAAAATAGCCAAAGTGATCCAATGCTTGTGACGTGTATGTATACTTCAGAAACCCAGTTTATAAGCACCACCAACCTCACCAGCCAAACACTACCCCCCATCCTCCAGATACCCGCCAGCATATGACGATGCAGGCGTTTTCCCCGAAGAGAAGTGGCTTTCTGGGACAAGCTTTTAGATAGCGGGCCAGCCGAGAGATCTCCCCCCTGTTACAGGGCTCGACCCGAGGAGGTTCATACGGCTCTTCCTATTATAAATATGGAGGGTTGCAGCGCGAGCTGCGAAAATCATCATGGTATACGGGGTAGGGTGGATGGATGTGATGGGGATGGGGACGAGGAGGGGGAGGAGAAAAGCAGAACGTACCACTTGAGCGGATTGCGGAGGGGGAAGTCAGTTCGTAACGGGCCGGGTTGGGTACCTGATGGAGGAGAGGGAGAGGAAGAGGAACAGAAGATGGAAGAAGGCAGAATAATAACCGCGCCCACCAGACCGAGCGCGCTCTCGCAAGCAGGCCAGGTCAGCGAGCAGTAAGCAAGTGCCCATTCCAATCCTCAATCGATCATCCTCTCTGCTCCTTTCTATCTCTCCATCAGACCCAATTCGACCCGACCGACCGACCGACTTCCCGACCGTGATGGTCTCAGTCCATGAAGGACAGACCACCTGCAACCAAAAACTCCGTCGAGCGCTAACCAAGCAAAAACCCCTCAAATCATTGCGTCGATTCGAGCGAAGCTCAAGACATCGGTCGTTGCATAGCGTGGAACAAAATTCGCAGCGCTGTTGTCGTGAAAAGGCTCGTTCGGTTCGCCAGCAGCAAAAGTCTGTCTGGAGGAAAAAAAAGTTTTGTAGGAGAGGAGGTGCAAAACTGCAAAACTGCAAAAGTGGCTCCTGCTCTAGGTTAGAGGAAGACCCCACCACAAGTTGCAAGGACTGGAGCTCGTGCACGGGCCATGACAGCTGAACACTGGAGCCCGGGGCTGGAGGGTGGCTTCCTGACCGGGGGCGGTAGGAATTGTGGGTCCTTGGCGTCTGAAAGTACCTTTTTGTACTCTTCCCGCTACAACATCGAACTTGAATTCCACCCAAGCAGCAGTCGAGAACCATTTCATCATCAGCACCAATGGCTCCCACAGTATCAAAGCGGCTGAAATTAGGGACTACCAAGCGCTGCCGACATATCCGGTGTCTTGAGCTTCGTACACTGCCTCGGTCAGTATGCTCACCCAAACAAGGATGGGAAAATCAGCAGAGAGGGTGCCAAAGAAGCAGTCGAGAGGATTCGCAGCGTCATCTCCTTCACTCTTAGAGAAGGCGCCGAACGGGAGTGTAAGATGGACCTCTATTCTAGGACGACGGACGAGAAGTTCATCCGCAAGGTTATCCGGGTGCCTGCAAGGATGGCCACAGACCTTGACGACTTTATGATCGTTTGTTGTTCAGAGGAGCAAGCTAATCGTTTCTACGAACAAAGCTTCTTGGAGATTGATTGGTCCGAACACATACCTATATTCAACATATATGTAAAAGTGCTGATATCCTTACAGGAATCGAATCTTACATTCACGTCTTCACTACATTTGATTCAACGGAAGGGTATAAACAGTCGTTCCGAGCAACGTTCAAACACCCTCGAAGAGATTACCAGTTGGGTAATACAGTGGCATCATATTCACCATACCCCGAATGCAATCCAATGCATCGTTGCTGATATGGATTCGAAGCAAGCTACCAGGCCTCGAGAGATACTTCGCTCCATTCCATCGACAAAAGCCCGGATTGGGAAGAACATTTGCAGCATATTCTTATCTTCTGCAAGGTGCCCGTTGCCTGGAACTTCCGCAAGAAGTATCCCCGTCTGAACGATATAATGCACGAAGTCTATGCTATATGGAATGCGCCGAATGAATTGGTGTACAAGGCTCGGATTGACCGCATATGTACAACACATCCGGAGCTGGTTTCATGGTTCAAGAACAAACGGGATTGCAAATCTTTGTTGGAAACTTGGAATTGGGCTCAGTTGAATACTAACATGGTAGAGTCTTCATTCACACTTCGAAGAAAACCACGCTGTTGGCAGAAATCTAACTCTCCTTCCCGCAATTCAAACGTTCCCGCAGTTCAAACGTTGTTCACAGCATCTGAATTGGGAGTGTACATGTGGTACTTTTGACACAAGGAAAAGTGGGCCTGCACGCCTTTCTACCGCCCCCGGTAGTCGCTGAATGGCCGGCCGCTCCGCCAGCCGGTTTTAGTGGGGTTTTACCGGTGAGTGGAGCACGGATAACGGCGACAACGACCGTCGAGTCCGGCCGGGTGAACCGGGCGTGCAGGGCGTGCAGGGGTCAACGCTGGCTGTCAGTCATCAGAATCAGAATATCTCTCGTTAGGAATTCGAGTGCAGAGAGAAAGCAGAAATAAACAAGATCAGCAAGGGAAGTCACATGGAGTTGATACAGGTCGAGAGAAAGGCAACGCATTTAAGTTATTGATGGCTACGGAAGAGACTGAAACTAGAAGTGCAGTTCACGATCGGATACCACCATGCTATGTGCTGATTCCAAACCTTGGGCACCCGGCTACTAGTAGTCTTTAGCAGGCACCGCGATTTCAACCATCTGGGAAAGTATGTGAAGTGGGAAGGAGGGACTGTTTTTGCCTAGATAAATACAATAACATCATAACAGCTAAACACACCTCTGCCCTTCCTCCGCAAACGCGTCTTTGCGTCTGAAACTTTCGAATGCCACTTGATCGTAGGCTCGCATTCATTACATCATAATATAACACGAGGATATCAAGTCCTTAAATCGCTAAACCCCAATCAAACCCGCTGATAAAATCAAATCCCATCCCTCCTCCAGTAATCCATTGAGTAGAATTGACTGTCATATTCTGTTTCCATATCGTCATTTTTAGTATCGGCAGTGCATCCAAGTTTCCAACCTGTACTCTGTGGACGGGTCAAGGAGCCTCCGGGTCCAGTCGCGCGCATACAGCCTCATAGCACAGTGAATCGCGGTCTCCCCATCATGTCTGACTTAGAAGTAAGCATTCATGTCATGCGAAGTCCAATCACCTTGATAGGCGTGCAAGATGTCCTGAGACGATGGCTGGGAATAGCCGGCAGCCATGCTCGGGATGTCCACGTTCGCAAAGAGCGATTCAGTGAATGTGGGTTTTGAGTAGGCGTCGGTGGTGGGAGGATACAAGATGAAGTCTCCAGGGACGTTGTTGCAGTTACCCATGGCGAAATCTTGATCCTCAAAACCCTCATCAACTTCACCCAATGAAGTAGGGGGCGTGAAGAGCATCGTGTTTCCGTGCCCGATGGGGGAAATATGGGCGGGATGTGGCTGGCAAAGCTCGGGTGAGGTGTACGCGCCAAGATGCTGTCCCATGTCTTTGGGATAGAAGGGAGAAATGACTTGGTTGGGCAGTTGCATAGTTGCACCGTAGATGTCATCAATGAGCGTGAACTCGTTGAGATCTTGATACGCGGAATTGTGGTCCATGCCAGAATCCGTTGATGGAGTACCATTGTCGATGGGGGAATAGTCAAGCTCAAGCTGCTGTGGGATGGTGTTGAAGTTGAACTCGGGAGCATATGTAGGGAACTCAATGTTGGTCTGGTACAGCCCAGCGTTCCAATCATCAGAGGGAGTGGCGATGCTCATACTGCGGTCGCTCGAAGGGGTACCAATGTTCTGCAGCTGAGGAGTGGGATGGCCGGAGTCGGGCCCCAAGCTGGGAAGCGTGCTGGGCTTCTTGCCATTGGTTTTAGTCCTAACGTACGTCCAGCCATGGGCCTTTTCCATGTGCTGCTTGCAGTTGGACTCGCGCTTGGACTTGTAGGGGCAAGGCTTGAAGAGGCACTCATACATAGGTGGGGCTGAGGAGTGCTTATCGTTGTGGTGACGATCCATTTCCTTCTCGGTTGGCCAGCCGTACTCATGGTACTTGCATGTCTTAACCGGGCACTTCCATGGTCTGGAATGTGTCTTTTCGTGCTTGGTCAGGTCACAAGGGCGCTTAAACTCCTTGTTGCAACCAGGCTCGCGGCATCTCTTCGGCGCCAGCTCCTCAGGACTGGCGTTCTTCTTCCGGCGAGCCATGGAGCGCATAATCTCCTCTTCATCCAGAGCTTCCTCGCTTTGGGAGCGCTTGAAGTTTACCGGGGTTTCCGGCGCCTTATCACAAAGGTCCACGGGCAATCCAGTGGCCAAGGAGATGGCCTGTCCGTTCTTCTTCACGCGGACCAGTTCCGAGAGCCTGCCGTTGATGTGAGGGCCACCGTGGATCTTGATTTGATCAGTGCTAAAGTAAATGTCAGCGCAAGCCGCACAGTTGCAGGAGAAGAGAGAGTCGTACGGATCAATATCCATGTCATTGGCGCCATCCTTGGTCTTGTTGCTTTCCGCAATTTGCCGAGCATAGTTGTAGAATTGATCAACGAGATCAACAAAATATCCATTGGTGTAAGGGAGATCGCGAGGGCGAGTCAGCTCGCGGTCGCCAAGGTGCTGGACAGTTGCCTGGAGGCAGTCAATTGTCGTGAGACAGAAATCGAGGTATGAGCCTGCAGCTTTGGTCCTCTCCTTTAAGAGTAGCGCACGGTAAGTATTCATCCTAACGTCCAATGGATCAACAGATTCGCTTACCGGAGCCACGAGAATCAAAGTCTTCTCGAGATCTCTTAGGCACAAAATCTCCTTGTCCTGAATCTTTTTGGGGCACTCGAGCACAAGCGAGTGAAACTCTTTCAGGGCCGGCTTTGCAAGCAGAGGCTTCAAGATGTATTCAACGATGCGGTTGGTAGCACGGTCACTAAGTCCCGGAAGATCGAGTGTTGATGCTGCGCGAGCGGCGGCGGATCTGGTGACAGCCGAAGTCCTGGTGGTCTTGGCCTTGGAAGAGGCATCCTTCTCGGAAGTAGAAGCAATCGAGCTTCCTAGACCGCTGTCTGAATCGTGGTGCCGAGACGAGCGGCGTGTCCGTGGACGGAGCACCCGGCGCTCAGGCTCAACCTCCTTGGGCATGATGGGCGAATCCAGGTTTCTCTGAAGCAGCCCACGGGGCGGGGGAATGCACTCGTCACTACGACTAGCCGAGGCAAAGGTGTCATTCGAAGAGGCCAATTGCCTCTCGATCGCATCCAAAGTTAGGGCAACGCGGCGACAGCGGGAGTCGATAACATCGTCCAAGTTGGTGTGGGAGCGGCGAGGGAGCGACGGCGGGACGAAGACGCGCTCAGAAGAATCCCCAGAGGCAGGAGTGGTGGGAGAGTGGAAGGTAGCTCCCTTTTGTAGGAGCATGTTCGTCTTGAGGGTCAATCCACCCGCTGGTCTCCTGCGAGGGTTCGACATGTTTGCTGAGTTGTGTGGAGTTGATGGGCTATGTTGCCGACTGTTTTCTCTGGTCAGTGCATGAACTCTCGAAAGCTTGCAAGGTAAGGATGGGCGTGGGAGACCGAGGACGTCGAGTGAGTCACAGGGAGCGGCAGTATGCTACACCGGATGCATCACAACGATATCCCACACTTTGCTTCCCCCTATCAAGACGAGGCAGGACAGGATTGGTGGAGGTGGATGTCGGGGCGGAATAGTTGCCAGCAGGCGGGTTTTTATCTTAACTTTGATGAGATAGCACGAGCTGACAAATACCTGGCAGCCCGGCGACTTTGACCGGAGTCTGAGATATCTTGGAATCGTGGACGTCAAGGCTGGTTGTCGGGTTGAGGCGCTGGCGATAGGATCACGATAGCAGGCGATGGAGGCGGCGATCCGAACAGGAGAAAGATGGATCGTGGGGAAAGTAGCGTAGAGGTAGTGGGATTGGAAAGAAACCTAGAAAGGGTTGGGTATCGGGTTGGTATTCAGGCTTGGTATCAATAGCAGGCTGTGTTTGCTGTACTTGGCTAACAAGTCGGGTATGTCGTTCAAACTGAGCTGAATGGGGACAATAGCAGTGATCAAGTCCAGTCCGAATGACCCGGTGCAGAACACCAGACGAGAGC
Source organism: Neurospora sp. CHS-2018c (assembly GCA_009806235.1). NCBI lineage: Eukaryota > Fungi > Ascomycota > Sordariomycetes > Sordariales > Sordariaceae > Neurospora > Neurospora sp. CHS-2018c. Next base: position 1,140,173 of record RAPC01000020.1, read on the forward strand.
AACAGGCAGGAAAGAGAGGAACGGGGTGAAAGGAGGACGCTGTGGTGGATGACCAGGGAGGAAAAGGGATCGCGGATGGGGAACGAGACTGACGGTCACGGAGTCGAAGCTGGGGAGAGGAAGGGTGATGAGAAATGGAGAATGGAGCGAGGCCGAACGTTGCTGCCTGCTGACGGACCAGGGTCCGGGTGGGTCAAGCGGCGCAGCTCCACGCTAGCGTCCCGCCATTGGATGGAAGTGGTTGAGCGCGGATCCTTCCTTTTGCTCTTGCCCACGCCAGCGCCTGTGCTTGGGCTTGGGCCTTAGTTGGGGTGTTCACGGTGCCAATGCCACACTCGATCTCTTTTTATGGCAGCCCCCTCTTGTCACTCTGTCTCCCTCGTTGGCACTGCTGCACCTCTTCCCGCCATGTTTTACCGTTGGTTTTCTGTTCCAGTGGCTGTTTGCTGCGGCGTTGATCATGATGTGTGATGCTGGTTAGGCGATGTTAAAGCGAGACATCAAGGCTTGTATCCGCTGTGCTTACTCTGCCGGCCAACAGCCAATCGCATTCAATCGAACATCTCAGCTCCACCGCAGTGTGTCCCTTGATTCTCCGATGACCAACCCAAAAACCCATGTCAGCCCTGTCTGGATGCACCTCATTTCGGGACCACACGAGTCTTCCGGAAGTCTTCCACTAGCGAACCCAATCTTCGCAACGAGGACTTTTCGCAGGACTATCCCAAGAGCTGGGAAAGTCGGCAATCGGCATGGGGATGATGCCAACGGTGAGCACTTCATTCGCGTCTTCACACCTCAACTTCTAATCAAGAGCAGCCAAGATCCCTTGACGCAGTCGACTTCTTTGTCTGCTGCCCGTTCGTCATTCTCAATTTTCCGTTACTGGGGACGCGTAGGGTTGACGACAAACGCTCAAAGGAAACTGAACCAGAAGATCCCGCCCGAGCACGCAAATCAGAAATAGGACTCTGTTGCTTGTGGTCACCAGCCGACCTCCTGGAGACGCAGGACGACTGGACGGATAGCAGACGATTTGCGGTTTTGGGATGTTCGTACGTGATGTGGAAGTCTGGGGTATCCCTTTCTCCCCACGGCCACTTGTCCACTGCGTATCCTATGAGGCCATAACCCATATCCTCCCAATCAAAGGGAAGGTGAAGGCGGCGCAGGACATGGCCACAATCAGTGTTGCAACAGTGACTACCGCAAAATCTCACTCGATGTGGTTTTACTCAACCTGCGCTAAGACCCGGGACCATCTGACAGAACGGAGACAGAAGCGAAAACTAACAAGGGGTTCAACCAATCTGTTACTAAGTTAATGCGGGTCACAACCGATCGCAAGCTTGCCAACGTAGTCACTTAGGTTCCTTAGAACCGTTCAGTAACAGACATTGGTAGGATTGCCGGTATCACCTGCATCCCCGTGTTAGGCTTTACTAGTCTAGGCCTTAGCGCAGGTTGAGTAAAACCACATCGAGTGAGATTTTGCGGTATTCAGTGGGTTCCAGGCATGTTCTGGCGACTCCAGTCCTGTAACATGTCCAGGACAGCTCATCTCGACGAGTGTCGGTTGTGAGAATGCGCAGCACATGCGCGGCGCTCCAACATCGTGGTGTAACATCGCGAGTATCTTGCTGGTAACCCCCCAGACGCTGAGCCACCGCAGTGAGCCACGAAAGTCGGCGTCCCAAATAGGATGTCCGCCCCTGTGAGAAATTCCGAGTCTGATTTGCTGACGATCCCAAGTTTCTTAGTGCCATCCAATCATTGTGTGTGTCTGCGCAATATGGTCTCATGCAAATCTGCCCCAGTAGAACTTTGCATATCGAGAACGCTAAACGGACAGGGGAGGAACTCGACCCCCAATCTGAGCCGCTGCGTCTCGAAACCTTTGCTCCCCAGCCTGAGAAAGATGAAGAGGACAGGTCGGGCATTGACTCACAGACGATCATTATCGTACTGCTTTCCAGTCCTTTCCCGTCATTGTCGTTACTGTGGGCCTTCTTTGACAAGATGCTCTCTGTCTACATTCAGACATTGGCTACGGCAGTCCTGGTGGTTCAATGTATAGTTCCTTCCCCAGACCAGCCATCTTGAAAGTGCTGAACTGACGAACTGGCGGGCTCAGCTTCTACCTCTGGGATGATCTGGAGGGCGCACGCCGCGGCAAGCCATATCATGAAGCTGATTGGTTCAAGGACGACGTGAGCGCAAGCTAGTGAAGGTCAATTTCTGAAAAAATAATAAAATTTCGGAAATTATCGAAATTCAGTAAATATCGAAAGTTTCAAATGAAAAGGACGGCCCGTGCATCTCACCACCCAAGCTGCCTTCACTTTCCCACTCCGTGGCAGCAATGCCAGCGGCCAAGTATAAATGGCGAGATATAAGAATGTTGAAGACCAACCTTCACTCAATGTCTCTATAATACGGGTACTTTGACCTAGATGAAGCAAAATTTGGGAGTTGTTGAGTATATCCGAGCACTTGCACCCAAAAGGGTATCACGTGTGGAAAGCTTGGCGGAAATCATCACATCTTTTCCCTTACCTTTCCTTACTTTTCGTTCCTTACCCTTCCGGTGAAATTCCATCCCTTTACTAGCGCAAGCTTCTCCCCGTTATGATATGATGATATTCTCCTCCACTATGATGATACCCCACCCAATACCCTTCAGCCCTATGGACTATCATCGAGTTAGACTTCACGACATGTGTAGGACACCAAGGCCCTGTCATCCGGTCTACGTATATACGTACCTACATCAGGACATATAATCCTTATAGCCGTCCGGTTTACAGGTATACGTATACTATAATATGCATATACTGTATAGTTCCGGGGCATATATTTTTGGGGTTATGATTAAGTAAGTAGAATCTGTAAGTATAATGTAATATTTATGCCCGCCAGAAATTCTATGCAAGACGGTGATTTTGAATGTCCCCACCTTCTAGTAGCCTTTTTAAGCCCTATCTTTTGCCCTGTAACCTTCCCCTATAACCTTCCTAGTTCCTTTGCCCTCTGTAAAGCTCGTTGCCGTCGATATTGTAATACTTTTTTGGTATTGAGCGTATTGAAAGATGGATCTATAGCTTAGGATATTCTATTTCAATACGGGTATTAGGATTTGGGAGCGAAAAGTATTTGAAGTACTAGTACCCTTAATACCCCTAGTATTAATAATCCTAATAATCTTAGTACAATTAGTAATCCTAATAATCCTAATATAATTAGCCCGGATACTTCTCTTTCCCCCTCCTTTTTTCCTAATTCCCCCGGTTCGTCCTCCGTTATTTTTAACGAGTTAATAATATATTAAACGGCGCCTTGGTCGAAAGAATAAATTATTTAACGAGAGGATATTGAAGAGAAGGTATAATAGGGGTAGGAGAGTAAAGATTAAGCGGTATTATACCGATGAATTTAAGATTTAGGTTAGTAAGGTTATATTATAGCGTTGTTAGTGGGGTTATATAGTACTAATAATTTAAGTAGGTATTAATGTATTTTGTATAGATTAAAGTGCCTATTAAAGACGAACCCCGCCGTTGTAGCCGTAATAGTTCCCGTATTTCCTAGAACAATAAAGACTACGCCGTCGATTACGCTATTGAAGGGTATTATAATGTATATATTTACGAAGTCGGGAGGTATTTTAAAATATTAGTTTTTATTATATAATATTAGTAGGAAAGACGGGAAGTAATATTATTTTATATAATTCGAAAAGGTAGACCTTTGTGGCTAGAGTTTAAATATTAATTATATAAGAAGTTTTAATTTACTAGATAAGGTAATACCTTAGTTACGATAGTATAGTTTCGCTAAGAATTTATTACTTTCTATATTGCTCTTTACCCGGAGTAAGTATAATTGAATCCTTAGTCTTTTTCTCGTAGATAGTTTACTCGTTTTTTAAAACGTTGGTATATAGTTAATAGAAGGATTATATATTAGTCCTAGCGGTTACTAGTAGAATTACTTATTAAAGTAAATTTATTTTTGAAGTAAATTTATATATTTATATAATAATAAATCTATAGTCCTTTTCTTTATAATTTCGTCCTTTTTCTTATCGTTCCTACCTCTTAATTTCCTTATAGAATAAATCATCGGAGAAGACCTAAAGAAAATAGGAGAAGACTTAGATATTGTCGGCGAAGATTTAGAAATTATCGGAGGCTAATTATTTCGACCTATAGGTTTATTAAGCATAATAATTAATTTACTAAATTTAGTATAATTATACGATATCCTCTTAATTATATTATGAATTTCGACGAAATCCCCCTCCCTTTTGAATATTTTAATAGTTATATTTACGAAATAAAGGGTAGTAAATCCATTATAAGTAAAATTAACTATAGTGGATAGGGTAAACGATAAACTACCTTAGTTTTATATATTTTTATAAATAGGGTTGTTCGTCTTAAACCTACGATTATCTTTTATAGAGAGGGGAAAGTATAGGAAGAGGAATAACCGCTTTACGCTTTTAATATTGAAGTCTAATTTAATAAAGTAGTATATTAAAACGAATAGTTATTATTTAATTAGTTTAATAACAAATTTACCCCTATTATTAGAGAGTTTAACCGAGAATTCTTAATAGTTATAGATATATGCCTATCCTATAATACCTAGCGAATGTATAATAAGTTTAGAGATATGAAGGTGGTGCTAGCTATGATCCTTGGTGGCCTTACTAGCCTTCTTTAGCCTTTCGATATAGTTATTAATTCGTCGTTTAAGAAACTATTACGAGAAGAGATAGAATTTGTTATTAAAGTATGGGAGGAAGCTTTAGAATATACGGGTAAATAATGGTCCGTTTTTGATAAGAGGATTTTGGTTACTTACGTCGTTTTAAAGTGCTGGAATATTTTGATAATTGAAAAGAAGGATATGGTTATTAAGTTTTTTAAAGATAATAGTATTTTTATTTCTCCCGACAGTAACGAGAATTACTTTATTAATATTAAAGAGATTAATAGAGATATTATTGATTGGCGCCGTTGGGAAGACGCCTTTAATATTATTATTGGAGTTGACGACTTTGAAGCTATTCCTGTTTACGAAGACGACGGCGTTACCTTCGAATTATAGATAGAGGAGAGGGTACGGTCTAGTTATAATTAGTTTAAGAAGGCAAAGTTAAAAGATTAGTATAAATAATGTAAATTAATTATATTAGGGAATAAAATTACCCTTATTAAGCGGTTAAAAGGGTATAATAAGCGATTCTATTAATAATAATAAGAATAATAATTAGTAGTTTAGAATATTACTAGTAATTAGTAATATTATTAATAATTAATAATTTAATTTATTAATAGTTATATTAATAATTTGATTTATTAGTAATAAATAATTTAGTAAGTAGTTTGTATTATTATTAATAATATTAGTTAATAATTAGAAATATTACTAATTATTTAATTTACTAGTAATTATACTAATAATATATATAATTAATAATTAATAGTTATAGTTAGCGGTTTAGATATTACTAACTTTACTATCGTTAGAATTAGAAGAATTGAAGTTATTAGTATATTCGATAATATTAATATATATAAAAGCGATACCCTTAATTTCCTACTATTAGCGTACTACTTTAAACCGGTTGTCCTAGTTATACTAGTATTTACCTAATTTAGTTATATAATAGTAAATATTATTAATACCTTTAAATTTAATTTCAAATTCGATCTTTTTACGGTTTTTGTTACGAACCTAGCCAAAGTGGGTTTATTTCTGGGCTATATCTATAAGGGTTAGACCTTTTAGAACGTTGGGAGATGAGGGCATTCGCGGTACGATAATATAATCAGTACTTTTAATAAATTGTTAGGTATTAGGGTAGTCGTTTGTTACGTTTAGGATAGTTAGTAATAGTCTTAATACTAAGGGGTTTATTTACTTATAGACGAGATCGATATTGCTAAGGATTAGCTTTGTCTTTGCTATAGTTAGATTATTAGGATTTCGTTATAGGGGATAGTTAAGGGGAAAAAGAAATTATAGGGGGAAAAGACAGGGTACTAGAAGAATCGAATTTATAATACTCCGGGCTCTCACGCTATTTCCCCTACTCTTTTTCTCGGGTATAAAATGCACATTTTCAAATAGTATGCGTGTAGACTACATTTGCTTTTTAGGGTTATATTAGGGGAAGCAAAAATATATGCCCCGGAACTATACGGTATGTTCACCACTGACGAAGCCGCTTGCAGAGGTTTAAGAGCGTGCATATTTATTGACGAATGAGAGTAGAGAAAATCTGGAAGCCTCGAGATACACATTTTGGTTACCTAGGTAGATTCAACCCCCACAGTTCGCTACTAATCCACCGGCAAGGCTTCGATCTCGTCAATGGCAGATCGGGGTCTAGCATTTTTATCTCCAAATATCCCTGTCCTTGATCGAGACTATTGGATATCGGATGGAAAATAAACGTCTCACACACGGCGGCGACGGCAGGGGAGAGAACTAGACTCGTCATCCTTTGACGTTACAGGGCATCTATGATATAAACCTATTGTGGATTTTCGACGAGCCGCTTGCTCGTTCTCGGCTCTTGACTACGACTACGTGGATCAAACGACGCTTCAAATGGCTGATCTATCTTTCAGGCAGCTATATTCTTCTACAGGCGGAGGTATTCCTCACCAGACTCTGAAAGCGGAGAAAGCCACTCCTCAAATGGGGGTGGAGAACGTAGATCGTGGACCGTGGACATTGGCGAGACTGGGTATACCAATGGTACGTCTCTGTCTGCTCTTCCTTTTCCTCCTCCTCCGCCTGGAATGACAAGAGAAAGCTTCGGGAGTGGTGGTCGGCGTCGCACCGATGTCGGCATTCGGGGGCCATCCCGCTTCGACTCTTGAAACGTCGAACTTGGACGGCCCTTCACATATCTGTTGAACTCCTCAATAGGCAGCATTTGTAGTACTTCACCGTACAGCCCGTAAGAGCTTGAGCACTTGGCGCTTCTGCGACCATTTTTGTTGTTGCTTTCGGGATTTTTTCGGCCTTGTTTACGCTGCTTCTGCTCTAGGACAGTCCAGCCGTAACTCTTAGCTGCCAATGTGGCCTTTCTCCGCGCCTCGTTCTCTAATATCCAGTCGCGCATCTGGCAGACCATACACCGATCGGCTTTGACGCTCTGGAGGATATCGCACGGCTTCTTCCAGTGAGAGGAGAGGAAGAACAGGCGCCATCCCTTTGGCTCATCAGTGTCTCGCCTTCGGCGGCTCTTTTGTGTTTCACGTTCTTTGTGTTGACAGCAGGGGGTAGGACAAGTCCAGACTGCGAGAGATCCTTGGATGGGGTTGTTTTTTAGGGCCTTAGTGAGTTTCATTTTTGCCCAGATGTCAACATCTGGGAATCTGGGGATCGAGAAAACTGTACAGGAAAAATAACCGTGCCGGAACGGCGACATCAGTTGAGCTCAGAATAACCGTTCTGCTCAAAATAACCGTTCAGCTCAGAAAAACCGTTCTAAGGGAATCCCTGGGCTTTGATTGGCTGGTATAAAACTGGGGCGCCATATGCGCTGGGCGGGAGCTGGAAAGCGCTGGGCGGGAGCTGGAAATAACGAAAGACCCAATACGACCGTCCCACTTTTGTTACGATGCACCAGCTCACGTAGTTCCGTATCGCGTAGTTGGGTACAAATGAAATAAATAACTAAAGCTAAAGAAGGAAAGAGGGAGAGGTTGAAATTTAGGCTTTAGAGTTGCATCCTTATATAGGATGGGCCTAGATTCTGCTAGCCTCGACCGCCTTCCTTATCTAATCTAATAATATACGTAAATGCGATATATAAGTCGCGGTGCTAATTAAATAGTCGTACAATCAATACCGCTCGTGTAACCAATTAGGGTACTCGTATTAATAGTACCGGTAAGTCCTATAGGTCTTGTCGATAAAATAAATAGGATGTAGTCTATAGCATTGGATCCCAATTATTATACTACCCTCCCCCCCGGGTTGAGGCTTAGCCCTAAAGCCTTAAGAATAAAAAGAAAAATTTTTAATACAAATATAATTTAAATACTTCCTCCAACGTCCTTTCCTACTTCTTCCTTATTATCGCTCTCCTCCTTAAACTAATTCGTAATCCTTCCGTTAGCTTATTATTATTATTATAGGGCGCCTTATTACTAGCTAGCCATTAGGATAGCCGTTTAGGGGGTCCTAGCATTATAGGGTTCGCGTCGTAATACTCTTTTAAAAACTCTATTAAATTAATAAAATTACTCGCTAATTAGAATTCTAAATCGGGGTCCCAACCCTTCTATTCTACTTAATATTCCAATTTCCCCCTAGTTACCTTTAATAAAATAACCTTTAAGATTTCCTATTCCTCTTAATTACCAATCAATTCGCTAACCGGGTTATTATTACTTTAATCTAATAACGGATTATCCTTATATTTTCTTAAGTAGTTAATATAATAGACCGTCGTTCCTTTTTATCCTTTAGGAACCTCTAATTCGTAAGAGTAACTTCTTATAACCTTAATCCTATAAGGAATCCTAATTTAGCGCTAATTAAATTTATCGTTAGGTCAATCCGTAATTTAACCTTATTTAATAATAAAAATTCAATCGCCGACTCCGAAATCTAATTCCCTTCGGTACTTATTGGTTTAGGCCGTCTATTATTATTATACTTTATTAATGGCGAATCGAACCGTTATATAGAATATCTTTAAATATTCGATTAGTTAATAAGCTTTTTATTAGTTAATTTCCGTCTTAAACGGTTTCAGAACTATACAATCCTCCTAATTTAGTATATTAAGTATAAGGAAACCTATAATAACCTTTCGGGGGGATAGGCCGTTTAAATTATCGTAGGGTAGGCTTATTTAAATTACATTTAGCGTTAGGATAAATTCTAATTAATTATTTTAATTGTAATTAATATAGGGTTTTAACTATTAATCGATATATTAATATAAATTTTCAATTTAATTAACAATTTGTAAATAGCCGGATATAGCCAACTTCTATTTAACGTTTAATAAGGAGGCTACTTCCTATATTATCTACAATACGAATTAAGGGCCCTTATTACTAATTACTTCGTTAGGAAGACCGAAGAATCAATATAGGCTTCGGTAGTATAAAATAGCGGTATCCTTAATAATAATTATATCCTTATAGAGGATACTCTAATTTACCTTAATAAATCGGTCTATAATAATTATTAATATATTATAACTATACTTATTTTTAAACATTAATTTGAAATCGATTACTAGAGATTTCTATATTCGGCAATCTTCTTTTAAAGGAATCGAATATATTAATTTAAACGTTTTGTCCTTAAGCACTTTCGATACTTTATACGTCTAATAATTAATAATATAACGGTTTACGTTAATAACTAATCTTACCTATTAATACTATTTATATACTATTCGTTTAGTCTTATTTCTACCCGGGTATATTAAAATAACCGGATAATAAACCGCTTCAATAAGCCTAATTCGTAGATTACCGTCTTCTAAAACTACTAACTTATAATTTTTAATTAATAGACTATCCTTAATAATAAAGGGTAATCCTTCTTACTTCGCCTTCTCTTTATAAATCGATAATAATTCTATAAATTAATTAATTTAAATTAACTCGTCCATTAAATCGTAACCGACCTCTAAATCTAATTTAACGATTTCAACGTTAACCGAATTATCCTCCCCTTCTAAATCAACTAGTATATCCGCTAATTTATCGCTAACGAAGGTAAAAAATCCGTTATCGGCGGGTTTAAATATTTATAAAATAAATTAATCCTCCTTTTTATCTTTAACAATCTTCAAATCTTCTAATTTATAAGAGAGAGCGTTAATAATAATATTCTCCTTATTAGGGCAATAGGTTATTCGGAATTAATATTTTAATAGAGTTTTAAATTAATAAATTTATTTACCGTTTAATACCCTCTTTATACTAAAGTATTTAAATACTTAATAATCTATAAATATTATAAAGGGCTTAATACCTTTCAATTCGGGTCGTTATTATTTAATCCCTTTTATTATAACTATTAATTCTTTATTGTAGATAAGGTAATTAAATTCTATTAAATTTATAATTTCCGAATAGAATACGACCGGATGCTATTCACCGTTATTTTAAAATTAATTTATTATACCCGCGCAAACTCTATTATTGGTATCTATTTCGATTTATATTTCTCTTTCGTAATCAAAGTAATATAAGACAGGCGTACTAAGTAGACTCCTTTTTAAAGTATTAAACGCCTCTTTATAACAATCGTCCCACTTAAAAACTAAATCTTTCTTCGTTAAATTTATTAAAGGCTTTACTATCCGATTAAAATCCTTAATAAACTTCTAATAGAAATTATAAAACCCTAAAAAGACTTATATACCTTTTATAATAATTAGCTCCTTCTATTCCTTTACAGCTACTACCTTTTCCGGGTCGATTATAATACTATTAATACTAATAATAAAGCTTAAGAATTTAATTTTAATTATACTAAATTCGTATTTCTTAATATCGGTTTACAATCCTACTTCTTCGAAATATTATAATATTATATCGACGTATTTATTATAATCCTCCTAATTATCGGAATAGATTAAAATATCGTCGATATACGTACTGCAAAAGTTATCGAAATATCCTATTAAAACTTTATTAATAAACTTCTAGAATAACGAAGGTCCTCCTATAAGGCCGAAGGGTAATACTTTATACTTATACGCTTTATATTATATTCGGAACGTTATTAAATCCTTATAATTTAGGTGTATACAAATATAATAGAACGTTTATCGGATATTTATTTTAGTAAAGACTTTTACCTAACCGATTTACGCTAGCGTTTCGTTAATAAAGGGTAAGGGATATCGATCCTTCTTTAATAGAGCGTTAAACTTTCAATAATCTACGTAAAAATATAGGCCTCTATTAACTTTAAATATAAATAATATAGGCGCCGCCTATAATATTAAACTAATTTCGATAAATCCCTTTTAAAAATTATTAATAATATATTATTTATATTCCTTTAATTCCTCGAACGTTATTTTATATAACGAATTATAACCGAAGTCTTAGAGAGACTTTCCTTCCTCGAATTCGATTTTGTAATTAATTTTGTCCTTTAACTCTAATAGCGTATCCGAATCTTTTTTACTAAAGACATTAATACGGTTCTAATACTTCTTTAGGAACTTTTCTATTACTAATTGCCTATACTCCTCTTTATCTTCGGGCAATAATTCGGATTACTTTACTTCGATAATACTATTAATTTCGTAGAGATTAGTCTCTTTAAAGATTTCTTTATATTTAGCGTAGAAATTTATAGCTACGGCGCTTACTAGGGTATAATCCTTAGGGCGTTATTTAATTTAGCCGAAGGCTCGCTCTATATAGTATAGTCTTTGAATATTATAGTAGGGGTATAAATCCTTATTCTATTTATATAAGTTTCGAACTATTTCTAGTTCTATAATTTCCGCTTCCGAGGTATATTCGTATTTAATACTATTAAAGAATTCCTATTCTATTTAATTAGTATTTACTAATACTAAAGGATTTTTATAATCGTAATACTTAGCCGTATAAATACCCTTTAACTTCTAATTAGTATTAAGGATTCCTTTAGGGGTCTTAATATACTTCCTTCTTTAAATCTCCTCCTTAATTACCGATAGGAGCTCCTATTTCTACTTTTCCAACTTAACGATCGTTTCTTTCACCGCCTTTGCCTTAGCTTTATTCTACTTCCTTACCTCCTTTATTTTAGTTTATAATTCCTTAATAGTAATATTTAACTCCTTAGTTTCCTCCTCTACTTCTTACCTTAGTAAACGGATTTATAATAAAGTACTATCTATTTGCCTTTTGTCCTCTATATTTATTAAACGTTTTCTTCGTCTTATATTTTCCTAAAATAAAGGATCTTAAAGTAATTTCAATCGCTTATTAATATCGATATCTTTATCCAACGGTACTTTTAATAGATCTTCTAAGAAGATTAATTAATTATTACTATAATTAGGTAGGACTTTATTCTCGTTCAATTATAACTTTCCTAATATTATATCTTTCGATATTACTAGTAGGACGACTATCTATTAATTAAAAAATTTATAACTTTATATTCGGATAGCGGCCTTTATTATTTAAAAGATAATATCGGGTTTAATATTCTTATAAGGCCTAACGTACCCTAATTAAAAATCGGTCTTACTCTCGAACTTTAAATACTTAATTAATTTATTAATAAATTTCTAATTTAGAAGAATATAAGTATTTACTCCCGTATTAATAAGTACGTCGAAAGTAGGGATAGATAATCTATTATAAATTACACTATATTTAATAGTAAAAGGCGGGCCCTTTCCCAAATAGTTTTACAGATTAAATTTATCTATATTATCCGTTTTTCCTATTAATATATATATCGATACTTTACTTAAACGGGAAATTAATTTCTCCGGGCGTTTCAATTTTTCGAATCCGAATCCGAATCCTTCTTAACAATAATTTTAATCTCATAACCGTCGTTACCCTTATCCTTACTTAATTTAATTTCCTTATTAGGGAACTCTACGCGTATAGTATAAATTTTAGCGTTGTAAACTTCGAAAAGCTTTTTCCGACGAAGGTAATTAAATATTATATAGCCGGGCTCGTAGTAAATAAAATACTTTCCCTCTTATTATAATTTACGGGTTTCCTCTTCAAACGGTTTTTTATATAAAAAGGATAAACCGGGTAGACGGTTATAAAGGGGACCGAAAATAGTATTTTTAAATAGCTTTTTAAAACTACTAAATACTTTGCCTATAGAAGCCTTCTTATCCTTATTATCCGGTTAACCTATGTAGAAGTTTTCGTCAAGGCTTTGAAGAAGTTCGATATAAGCGTCGTAAGTATAGTTAATACGGTAATTAGCTTTAGCGCAATTGCGAAATCGAATAATAATTTTGCAATAGAATTCTAATTTTTATTAGGAATTAGGGATATTATAATAATTAATTAGACGAGTAAAGGCTACCTTGAAGTCGCGGAAGCGATTAGAATAATATATCGCCAAATTCTCGTATTCTTCGCGAGCCTTTTCGTCGGCGTTAAAATTATAGTAATTTAATTATAGGTAATTTATAAAGTCCTCGATTATATTAATATATAAATTATTAATATTAGGGCGAATAAAAGGGTAAAAATTCTTTAATACTTATCCGGAAAGTCTAGAAATAACTTTTCCAAAAGCAGCTTCATTATTAGCGAAGTAATCGGTATTCGTACGAAGACGGTTAATTATTTGAAAATACTATATATCGAATTCGAATTTGTTATCCTTACTATTAGAAAAAGTAAGAATATTTACTTTAATTATTTTACTTCGACGGCGTCCTCCTTCGAAGGAGACGGTATTAAAAGGGGTATTGCTTTTCTTACAACGGGAATATTTATTATTATTACGAGGGATACGACGCGGGTTGCGAAGGGGGTCGCAATTATTATTATCGTCGTTATTATTAGTAGGATTGTTATCTCCGTCGTCGTTAGGATCGCCTCTACCAATTCCGAAGTAATATAAAGTAGGCTTCGAAGGGGCGTATTAATCCTTACTACAGCGACTATTATTAGGGGTTTTAGAAAGTCGACGGTCGGGAGTCTTACCGTTACAACGGGTAACGTTAATTATAAGGATAATACTAGGGGAATACTCGATAAATTCGAAGAAAGTAATTTTCTCCTTAGGTTTAAATTTAATTGGTTTAGTAGGTTTAGGAATAGGCTCGGTAGTATCTAACTCCTTTACGCCTATATTGGCGACGTCTAATAACTAGCTTAAATTATCGACTTAGGTTTATAAATAGAAAACTTTAAGGTCGTATTACTTTTAAAGGACTTTAAAGTCTTCGACGTAGTCCTTCTTTACGCCTTTTATTTAATTACAAGTATAAACCTCTATAAATAATATCGTTATCTTATAAACTTTAATAATTATATTAATAGTACTATTAGCCTTTTAGCTTTATTTATTGTACTTTCGATAAAAATTATTATTTTTAACCTAAAAGTTATAGACTTTTTTACCTAGATTATCCTTATCCGCATTAGCCGCCGCCAATTATTATTTTACGTCGATTAAATAGTTAATTAGTTCTATTTCGTCGTCGCTAGTATTTAAACGGTTATCGATATTAGTTTAATACTCTTTAACTTTTTATACGAAATATATAACCTATTTATCTATTTTAATAATAATTTCGTAAATATAGCGGAATATTTATACTACATCTTTAATAATATTAATAAAGGCTTCTAATACGTAAATCCTAATGCTAATTTCTCCCTATATAGTATCGGGATTTTAATTAATTAGAATTAGAAATTCTTAAAAAGTTAAGGGGCTATTCTAATCTCTAATAACTAACGAAAATTATCTTTATTAAATAATAGGGTGAAAATTGATAACGCAGTTTCCCTTATTATCTTTATTATCGTTACTAATAAAGTCGGCGCGGTTAATACTATTTACGATAATTTCGTTTACTTTTAGCGCGTAGTAGCGTACTTTTACTAACGGGTAAAAATTATCTATATAAAGGGTAAGGTTATTAGTAAAGTCTTAACGAAGTTACTAGTTATTACCTATTAAATAGGTAACCGAAGGGGATAGGGATTTAGCCGATAAATCGACTATTTTATCGTTTAATTCCCTAATATCGATAGAAATGCAGCGTACTTAAGAGTTCGTAGTTATAATACTATTACGATAGGTATCGGAAACCTAGTCGAAGCTACTTTAATTTAGACGAATACAACGGTAGGCGACCTCGTTGTCGGCGTACCACTTATAAAGGGGTATATATTTACAAACCGTATTAGGATTAGGTTCTATAATTTTATTATTATTAAGGTTTAAAAGCGAATTAACCTTAGGGGTAAATTTTATACCTCGTTTAAGTCGTATAATAAATTTTAAGGGAGTTTCCTTCGAGGCGTCGAAGAGGAATACTTTTCCCTTAGGTTATTAGTTAAAAGTATAGTACTTTTTGGAGGGGGATAGGGTAAAAATATTAACCGACTCCTCGAACGAATCGTCGTCTCTAGTACGGAAGGAAGTATCCTCATTTTCCTTATCCTCCTAATTAGTATTATTATAATACTCGTTATTATAATTATTATTATTATAATTAGCGGTATAGGGTTATTCGGTTTATTATTTATTATTGGGGACGAGAGGACGGCCCGAAGGCGCGCCTTGGGCGGGATTAGTTATAATAGTTAATTCTCGTTATAATCGGTAGGGGTTGGGTTCGATAACGGGTTTACAATATCGACGAGGCGACGTTCGGGGTCAAAAGTCGACGAAGTGATTTATTAGGTTTACGGGTTTAAATTAGGATATTATAATATTTTCTTAGACGGATATAGTAAATTTTAGTTAAATATTATAATATATTAGTTTATATAGTTCTGTATTGCGTAGTTGGGTATAAATAAAATAAATAATTAAAATTAAAGAAGGAAAGAGGGAGAGGTTGAAATCTAGGCTCTAAAATTACATCTTTATATAGGATGGGCCTAGATTCTGCTAACTTTGACTGCTTTCCTTATCTAATCTAATAATATACGTAAATGCGATATGCAGGTCGCGGTGCTAATTGAATAGTCGTACAATCAATGCCGTTCGTATAACCAATTAGGGTGCTCGTATTAATAGTACCGGTGGGTCCTATGGGTCTTGTCGATGAGACGAATGGGATGTGGTCCATGGCACTGGATCCCAGTCGTTACAACTTTGAGGATATTCTAACGGTAAAAGTCAATACGCAGCTAATGTATTTATTAGTATAAAAATCAATTGAAATTGTGCGCATCTAATAATTAGTAGGTACCGGTAGTTCACTTAACCCAGCCAATTTGACATAAACATGAATTGTATAACCAAATATTGTAACAAAGTCACCGCCAGCAATATAAATATCATATATATATACAAAACGTATATATATTAGAAGTTATTAAATATACAAAGGAAAAGTTTGTAATACCTCTAAATTAATCTATAGGGATAGTTAAAATATACCGTTATCGTTTTCGTACGTACAACGAGGGGGGTACTTAACTACGTCGAACTGATATTAATTATAGATATTATATATAATATAATAGATTCTATACTATGTACCAATTTGTATTTATATTATTAATCGTTAGTCGCGGCTAATACTATATAGTGCCGGTATATAAGTACGCTTGGTGTATAGTACACATATGCACAATTTGCTAATAAAAAGTAATATATAGGAATAATACAAAGGTGTGGAAGGGTACTAGTTATATACCATTTGACTTATAGACAACGTAGTATTTATAATTGTCTTAAATCGGGGCTTATCTAACCATATTGAATGTGTACATATAGTGTTATTAATATCGTATATTGTACAATAGTAGTACAATTATAGAGAAGGTTGTTAACCGCGGCGTATAGATTGATATTGAGGCTAATTATAAAAGTCGGCCCGTATCGTAGTTATATCCTATAATATTGTTAATTCGACACGTTCTACTCTATATTTATACTTATATTTATACTTATATTCTTGCGATATTTCTTTAATCCTTAATTAACGGGTTTAGGTTGGCTCTGCGGCTATATACTAAGCGGAGTATTCGCAAATTCGTATAATCTATATTCGCCTTGGAGTTAAGAGACGTAATCGTATAGAGGAAAGACGTTAGATCGTATAATTTATCTAGATTAGGTTGCTTCGGGTGCCCAAGCCCTTTAGGATTTACAATAACTTCTATATCTATAACCGGCGGAAGGAATACTTTTAGCGCCTATATTATTACTACCTAGTATAATAATAGTACTAGGACTAGGAAGAGTAACTATAATACTACTAACGGTAGCCTTTTCGGCAATCGCCTAAAGCCTACGTCTCGTACGCGCTTAGGATTAGACTAGGGTAAGGATAACCTCTTCGGGCATCCAATTATTAAAATAGTACCGTATAGATATAAACTTTCCCTATTTATTAACTCTAAGTATTTAGGTTTTAAAAGCGATTAAATTGAAATATATAGTATTATTATAATCGAGGTTAGGTTTTTATTTCTATTACGGTTGCGATATAGGTTGTGATAATCTATATCGGGGTTTGGGAATAATAGATAACGTACGTAATACCTATCGTTTGGATATACGAATAAATAGTAATTTATTTTAGGGTACGAATAGGGGATTTAGATCCTTGTCGCTATCGTTATCCTCTTCGAATACCGGTACGTCTGGTTTAATCGCTTAGTATACTTAAATAAGTTGCGGTTTACTACCGTTATTACTAGAGCTAAACAACTCGTATAATGAATTCGATAATTAATTCAATAGGAATTACTATATTAAATTATATAAATTAATTTGTAATAGTAAAATATAAATTACAGGGTTAGTAGGGTACTTACGGGTTACAACTCTATCGCTATAATAATCGGTCGTATTGCTTATGCCTCCGCCATCTCTATTTTAATCTATATAGTAGTCTCCCTTCTTATATTGTTATTAAAGCCGGTTATTTCTATATTTTCGTATATAGATATAGTCTATACATACCGCAGATTAGATGGGACGCGAAACTTAGTTAATAGTCGACCTTATAGACTATCCAATACGTACGAAATTAATCGTTTAAGTAGTTTCGGTAGTTTACTCAATAAGGTCCCAACCCTAGAACTAAGCCTAAATAGATCAAGTACGGGTTACGGCACGGGTTCATCGCCGTAATTAGAAATCTCGCTATTAAACGAAGTAGTATTATTATTAATATAATCGATTAGGCTAATAATATTATCCAACGTAATAGTAGGAGTATAACCTTTAAGAGGTAGGGGTAATTAACGGTACGGTACGAAACTCTGTACGAACTTTAAAAATCGGCAATATTTATATACTTTTAATTACTTTATAATACCTTTTCTAGTTACGAAGGGGAATAAATTGCAATCGATAGTACAAGTAAATTATTCGAAAGGTAATATATCGTATATATTTTTTATAACATTACGTCCCCGTTCATTATACTAAATCACCCTACGTTTAATATTTAGGTATTACCTCTCCCTTATAATATCCTTAGAATATATAATTTCTATAGTAGTATATATTAAGCGAATAAAAATTTCCTTAACCTAATAGAACGCAAGGTTATTACAATTATTAAATATATTATCAATATTAAAGTATCCGATAATATATAGGAATAGGGTAAGGATTATATAAATATCGAGCTTTTCCTTATACTATTCGTTCAATTCGTCTAAATTATACTCTTTTACTTCGACGTTCTTAATATTATAAATTTCCTCGTATATTTCCTAATAAATACTATATATACCGGTAAACTTCTAAATATTTTAATTGAATAAGACTATTATAAATTTAATAAACCCTTTAACGGTTTTATACTTATAGGTACAATGGGCAATTATAAATTTATTTTATAATAATTACTATAACTAATCTAATACTACGTCTTTAGAAATTTATATCGCTTCTAAATTATAATCTATTTCGTAACTAATAAAGACGTTATTTATATAGGTAAAATAATTAATACGAATTTTTAAATTAATATTAAACAATATATTTATCCAAACATTTTAATTAACGCCCGTTAAAGCGATAGTTAAATCAACCCTGCCTCGTACCCGGGAATTAATATTTAGCTAGAGCCTAAGTAGGCTATTCCTTAGAATATAGAAGTATTAGTTTTATTTAATTAGTAATAATTAGAAGTATTTATTCCTTTTGCATAGTAATTTAATAGTTCGAATAGTAATTAGTAAAAGTCTTGGGTTATTAGGTACCTCCGCCGCCTTAGTAGTAGTAGTAGCCTAGAGTTTAACGTTATTATCGGTATCCAAATCGTCTATATCGTCGCCGGTTATATATAACTCTACTAACTCCGGTTATTCTATCGGCTATATCGGCTATACGGGTAATACCTTTATTTTTAAAGCCTTCTACTACTTAAGTGCCTTAGGTTCTATAGCCTTCCCTTTACCCTTCTTTTTCGATATATTAATTTATAATAGCGTACTATATTTTATTAGTCGTAAATAGGCAAATAAATTATTTTACGGTTAGGAATTATTATTTAGCGGATTTTAAATAATAGGCGGAGGGTAGGCTATCGCCGGGCCTACTATTAATTATTCGCATCGCATCGTATTGGCAATTACAGACTATTAGTATGCGGCAACTACTTGCTCTATAATTTACGAGTCGTCCTTATCGATATAATCGTTATAATTAATAATAGCGGGTTTATTATCTTCCGGTTATATATTGCTTAGCCGTTATAGTATTGTATCTTCTGAATATTTGTTTAATTAGTAGCGCAATCGTAGAATTTCTATAGGGGTAGCGGGGCCAATAGAAGAATTTAACGTAGTAGCTAGAATAGTAGAAATAGCGGGGCTAGCGGGGGGGCAAGTAGTAAATACAACGGGGATAATAGGGGTAGTAAGTATTAGGACTATAGGTCTAAGTAGTTTTAGTAGCGCTAAACGGATTTCCCTAAAAATACTACGGACTCCCGGGACTTATATAATATTATCTACCTCTTTTATACGTAAAGTACTTTGAGGATATTAGGGTTCGGTCTCCTTCGCCTTTCCCTTAAATACTTCTAACGCTTTTAGCGGGAACCTATAATTTAATTTAAATTTAGAATTTAAACTTGAGGAATTTAAGGAATTTAATAAAAGTTCGAGAATTGAAATATCTATATATTTAGGTAAATTACGACTACTCAAAATTTTGTCGAATAAAATTCCCTTATCTATCTTGTAATTAATATATATAATTAATACCCGTATATATACTTACTCCTAGTTCTATAAGATTCGGGCCTTCTTTAGTTTACATTATTAATAATCTTCTAGCTAATTATCTAACCTTTTTTTTTAATCCGCTCCCTAATCTGCCTACAAGTCTTCCTCGTATTATACCGGAATCGGGGCACGATATTACGACTATTATATTAGAGGAGTAGTAGGGATATAATACTAGGACTATTAATATAAAGATATATCGGGCCGCAATAGCCATTGAAATGGCCTAGGGGGTAATCGGAATAGCTTATTTACCAATAGACTATCGACTACAGGAGATGTATACGAAGGCAATTAATATTGTCGCTATATATATAATATATATAATATATATAATATATATGAATATATAGTAGAAGGACGAGTAGGAAGGCGATATTATTTTAAAGGTTAACGAATTCTAAGAACCGAAGGCGGGCGTTCTTACTAATTAAAGGGTATAATAGAAGGTAGGCAATATAACTCTTAGTAAAAACATTCCTAATATATAGGGGTAGATTACTAGTACGTCGCATTATATATTAACTCGTCGAGAAATACCTAGACGCATTCTAAAGGTTAATAAGGCTTTTATAATAAATAATACTTCTAATATTAGGGTTGAAGTTATCGAATGACTAATTCATCTTATAAATATATATTAGGTTAGCTGCGTTTATATTAATTCGACAATAATAGTAAGCCCCCTAGGTGCGAGCGAGGGGAAGGTTAATTGATACTTCTAGGTATAGCGGGGGAATCGGGCTATTAAATAGGCAACTTTAAAGTCAATAGTTTAGCCAGTGAATTTAATATATTTAATATAATAGTCTACTTAGCTAATTAGGCCGTTAGTCTACTATAATTAAATACCATTTAATAGTCATCGGTAATAACGATAGATAATAGGGCTATAGACAGCGGTTTCTAAATTAGAACCTTAAACTATGTTTAATATAATAGTAATCCGTTAGTAATATTCAAATTTTAATATAATACCAATACAACTTATTAAAATATATTAAAACGCGTGTTATTAATCGCGCCGGGTCGATAATAATATCGTTTGCGGTGCTTGTGTTGGTAAAATATATATCGACACTATTAATTGGTCGATACTAGGTAATATCCGCTCGGGTTGCACTAATATATAGAGCCCTAGGTATCCTACTAAATAGGACGACGAAATATTATTGAATTATAAAGACTCGTTACTATTATTAGTATTTTAGTATATTAGTTATCTAGTCTCCGGGCCGGGGCCCGTATTAGGAGGTCCGGGCGGGGTAGGGTTAGCGGCCGGAGTAAGCGGCTAGGTCTATATCGGTAGTAGAAGTATTTAAAAGTTCTACTTATCGTACAACTTTATACTACTCTAAAGGGAATACCGACCGATAAGGATATCGCAATTAATCGGAACGGGAATCGATAAGTTAGCGGGGTTGAGAAGGTTTGCGACCGAATTTATTATACGCAGATTTCTTCTTAGTATCGAAGATTTAGTAACCAGTTGAAGTTGTATAAGGTTTACGACGGATTAAGATTATCGTAGTGTACGGGACGCGGCGCGGGTTAAGGTATAAATGCTAAATAGCAAAACACCTTATTCTTATTTAGAGTCCTATACCTAATCTACACTACTAATTACAACTTACAACGCCTTTTTAGGTTTCTTAAGCGGTATAATCGCTATCTAGATTTAATTCTATATAATTAATATAGGATATATTACAGAATACAACCGATAGAAATTTAAATTTATAATAAAATCAATACGTAGATTATATATACGGCTGAATAAAAGCAATTACGCTAAATATAATAAATATTTAATAAATTATCTTAATATTTACCTATATTAATTTATCGGGGTATAGAGGTAAATATTATAAAGTATTTA
Organism: Neurospora sp. CHS-2018c; assembly: GCA_009806235.1. Classification (NCBI taxonomy): domain Eukaryota; kingdom Fungi; phylum Ascomycota; class Sordariomycetes; order Sordariales; family Sordariaceae; genus Neurospora; species Neurospora sp. CHS-2018c. The sequence continues at coordinate 1,161,980 of RAPC01000020.1, forward strand.
TCGATTATTAATAATAAAGTAATTTGGGGAGAGAAATTCCAATCGAAGGAGAGGGATTTACAAATTTTTATATAATAGAAATAATATACGAAGAAATTCTACTCGAGAGTAAGTGAATAGCGTATCTCAATAAATAGTATTTTTATTTACGTTCGAAAATTCTAATATTTTCATCCTAAATTATTATTAATTTACCCCACCTTTTACTATATAATAGTATTAAATAAAGTAGGCGCGTTTAGGCATATAATTGAACTTTAATAATATTTATAAGTTTATAACCTTTTGTACCGATCCTTTTTCACTAATTACTTTATTTAATAATTACAATAAATATAAACGGTATACGAGCCTTCGTAAGTAGGCTGCTATTCGCTTTACCGAATAGGCGGTAATTAAAGGCCGCTAAACTTAAAATTAAGTAGCGCGTAGAAGCCTAAATATTAGTAAAGAAATAGGCGCAAGACCAAGTATAATACGAAAAAATATAGTAAAAAACTACGCAAGAATTCGTAAAACAATTTGCTAAAGAATTAACGGCAGAAGGACCTGGGAGCGTAGGGTATAATTTACTTAGTATCGCCCCCGAAATATAGAGTCCTATTGAATCTATTATAAATATTATAAATGTAGACCGGCTTAATTCTAACCCCAGCCCCGGCCCTAGTTCTAATCATTACCCTATTATTACTAATTAAAGCCCCGGCTCTAATTCCCCCACTAGCTAAATCGAAGGCGAAGACGACGACAATGCATAGCTAAAGATTGAAGAGGATAGCCAATATATATATTCTACTTATAATATATCTAGACTATATCCAATATTAATATTAATATATTAATTAGCACTTATTAATATCAAGGCTAATATCGACGTTAATAATCTTAATATTATATTCCTATTATTAGACTTCGATTACAAAGAATTAATCCGTACTATCGAATATAACGAGAAAAGCGACGACGAGTCCGATATCGCCTTTATATTATTCGACGAAGAATTTCTATTTACGAATAATATCGATTGCGAAGTAAAAGTAGAATAAGAAGAAGCCGAGAAAGTATATCCTATTATCGAAGACGTTATTATAGTTGGTAGAGAAAGTCGACCTATATAACTATTCTATATTGCCGATTTAGAGGACCTATCTACATTAGTCCTATATAAATTCGATAAGAATTAGATCGTTTCAAACTTCGAAATATTATTATTACTATATATATATTCGTATAATATAAAGAAGGTATAATATACTAATATCCGAGAAATTATATAAATTCTTCATTACTAGAACTATTATTACAATAATCTATTATACTAAATTCAATAATTTCCAAACCAATTCAATACGTTTAAAAATCGTACTAAGTCCTATATTCCGATAATATATATACGATAAGCCGATATCCCTCTCTTAGTAGAATATATTTTAATTATATCCGTATTTAAAAAAATAATTAAAAAGGATATACAACGTAAAAGTAACGTCGTTTCAAAAATATTTATAGGAAAACTATATATAATCGACCCAGTTAACCTCTTTATATCCCTATATTAATCCAATATTATTAATTCGGTATATCGAGGTATAAATTATTTTATAGACGAATTAACAGAATTATACGAATTACTATTATAGATTTCGTTAATCCGTATTATATTTGGCGAATTTACTTATATTTACTACCCTTCCGAGACGGGTAGTCCCGACGAGCCTAGCGACCCTATTTTTCCTTCCGATTATATCTTTTTTAAGTATTGATTAAACGATTACATCTATTAATACGTATACGTTAATACGCTAAACCTTATATATATTAGCTAAATTATTACCGTTATAAAGGATTTGAAAGCGGACTACTATACTATATATAGGGGCGGCGTAGCCTTAATTATATATAAATTATTTATTGGAAAGGACTATAGACTTAATAGGCTTTTATTAATTAATTCTATAAATATTAAACTATACGACGCTATAAACGAATACAACTTAGAATAGGGTAAAAACGAAATTGTACTCTTTAAAGTAAATATATATATTAAGGAGACCAATATTTTTATAATTTATAATTAGGAAATATATTACAATTAGTATTAAAATAAGACGTAAAGCGATTCTAATCCCTATAAAGCGGTGTTTAATTAATTATATCTATAAGGTAGGAATATAGAATTGGAGACGCAAGTATAGGAGAGGGAATAAAAGCGTAATAAGACTAAGGTCAAAATATTCCCAAAATATTCATATATTAGTCTTCGCCCTATAGTCGAACCCTATTACAAATTTTTCCTCCAATAAGCCGTTATAATATAAAATACCCTAGCGTTATCCGTCTTTCGCCTTTATACTATAAAGGTAGTACTATTATACTATATTAACCCTATTCGTAAATAACTCGAATTCGATACGTATAGTCAGGAGGAATTTAATAAATATTGGGATAAATTATTATTATATAGTAAACTAGTATTCAATTATCCTATCTTATTATTTATAAATAGGTTCGGCTTGTATAAGAATATTATATACTCGTTAATAAGGGTTTACTTTATATTAGCCGGTATAAATTTCAAATCGCGCTAATCATAGTCTAATATTTTCCCAATAATTTTTAGGCCGTACGGTTTGAATTTTAATAACGTTGTCCGCGCATTATATTTAATAAGTCAATTAGATAGAGGAATGCCGGTGAAGTTAGACGAAAAGTAGGATATAATATTATATATACTAATACTTGCATACTTTGGAGATATATTATAATAAGTAAAAAATTCGGGTATTTTAGGCCTAAGTAGTAATAAATTCTATTACTACTATATAGTCGGCGAATAAACTATAAAGTTAAACTTTTAAGACTTTACTAATCCTAGTCCCCCTAATAATGTTTTAGAATTCGATATACTTATATATAGCTATTACTATTATTAAATAATAATAATAAGGGATAAAATCGATAATTATTTTGAGTACGATAGAAATAAGAAGTAATATTCTATATAGTAGGGTATAGCAATAGACCGCCTAGTACTATTAGCGCTTACCCCAGTACTAAATATTATTTATAACCGATTGTTTAACCTAGCCTACTCCGAATTCAATAGTATAGTATACCTTCTATATAATATTCTACTAGACGTAATCTTAATTAATACGGCTATTAAAGAGTATATAAAAGTTCTATAGCACTAGCCGTTTCCCCCTAGCTAGGGTAAATTATCGTTTTTAATATAGTATATTAATAGTTGGATATTATCCGAGTATACGCGCTAGTCTATTATTATACTGATATTATTAAAGATTTAGTTGAAAAAGGAATATATTAAAAGCTATATATTTAAAGTTATCCGTAAGGAATTAATAGATATTAATACTAATATATTTAACGACGACGACGACAATAACGTTAATAAGGAAGTTAGGCAATTAGTAGTTAATTAGGTAGTTTGGCCTTTCGCCCTATTGGCGAAGGTTAATAGTATACTAATAAGTGTTAAATTAATATAAAAAGACTGTAGAGGATTAATAAATTATATTAAATCCGTACGCAGGTTATACTAAGAATTAATTCGGTTAGCCTCTAATATTATTACCTTAAACCTAAGATTATACTAAGTACTTAAACGACTGGATAAATAATATCCGGTATATATAAAATAACGTCCGGGTATTAAAAATATAGATCCCGATATAGAAATAAATATACCCCTAGACCCAGACCCGGACGCAGCAAAGCCCGATTAACTAGAAGTTGCAAAGAAGGTAGAAAATCGCCGTATAAACTATTATTTTATAGCCTAATACCGCCCGAATATATATATAGGCGTATACTATCCGGTAATCCTAAAGGAATATAGCCCGCCGATTAATATAAACGTATTACCATTCGAGTAATACTACAAATATATATCGGGGTAGTACTATTATATAATCTATATTTCGAATAATATAGATCCTATATATTGTATATTAGCCAAAACCTATAATATTTAAAATAGTTAATATACCTACTCGTAATAATTATTATACAATAGTATATATATTTATATTTAAAAATTAGGCTACAAAACCCCAGATTTTCGTATAAATAAGGGATTCCCACATCCACCCTAAACTACTAACCAAAACGACTATACTAACTAGACAATATATATACAGGCTAACTAAAGACCGAGTAACAAAGACGAATACGATTAACCCCGAGAAAACGATTTTTAAAATAGCGGCGTTTTAGATATTTATACGATTTACCCTTCGTAATATATATATTAGCGGCAATAGCTTAGAATTGACAGTATAAGTTATCCGATTCTAATAACTCTACCCAATAGTATACGATTCCTTCTTATTAAAGGGGGATATAGAGGAAATTACCGAGGCTAATAACGAGTTAAAATTTAATATTATATTCGACCCAAACAAAGACTATAAACGACCGATAGTTATTAGCCAGATCCTATACGATATTATACGCTTTATATCCCATTGTATTAATATTAGTAAATTATTACTCCTATTAATAGAACGAAATATAGGATCACTATTTATACAACTTCTTAAGTATACGTATATATACAATTACAATATTCAACTACCGAACTTTAATACGAAAGTAATATAATAGTACAATAAATTCGGCTTTTCTAATAGGTACGTACCTATATCGTAAGTATTTTATATTCCGTACCGTTGGGTATATTAGCCGCTATAGCACTATCCGTTATAATATCCGTTCTAATTAAGGGCCTATATTTAAATTAATAGCCTACCCGACCGTCCTTTGCACTACTTACAAAGTACTAAAAGCGAACGCCTAAATTAATTATACTATCTACCGCATTACGCCCTATTGCCGAATTAATATACGAAAGACGAGAATAAAGCTAAAGCCTAAAGATCGCGAATTTTTATACAAATAATTATAATATACTATTAGTTTGAATACTTTTAACTATTAATAGCGATAAATTACATTTATATTTTATTTCGACAATTAATATACGGATATATTATCCCCTTGTCCAATTCCGAAAGCTTATTCTACGAAGAAACTAATATATATAGTTGTCGTACGGCAATATATATATTTAGACCTCGTACTAGGTATTATTTGATATTCCTATCGACTTTAGTATTTCAATACTTAATTTTCAGCTTATATCTCGATAGCGTATAAATGCGCGAAATTATAATTTAGTCTATAAATATAATAGATCTAGCGCAATCGAATTATAAATTCAGATTAATAGCTTTCGATAACCGCGTCGAACTATCAATAGAATTATTCTTTTTAATCGTCTATAGCCTTATATTTCCCCTTACAGTACTTTTACCATTTACGCGCTATAATAGTTACTCAAAATAACTATCGCCATTAATATATTACAATACTTCGAACGTATATAGATTACTACTAGAACAATACTAACTACTATTTATATACAAATATAGTCGCCGTTATATCCTATTGTAAGGCTAATACGTTAAATACCGATATATATAACGTACTATATATGCCGATTTGGGTGATAGGACCGTACTAATATAAAAATATAAACGTATCGGTAGGATTGATTATATTTTTGGATAAGAATTGGCAGTTGGTCATTGCTTCCTATTTATATTACTAATTCGAATAAAGTTGATAGGCTAAAGCGATTATGTCCTTAACTTACTATATATTGAAAAAAGCAATGCGGTAATTATCGGCTTGATTACTATTAGGCCAGAGAAGTTATATATTGTTAGGTTAGAAGATCTATATAGTTAATAGGAGGAATAGGACGTTAAATCTATATTTATTAATTAGTAAGTGGAGTGGTTGTAATTACCGAGGTATATGAGTATAAGCACTTAATACTATTATATCTATATTAAAGTCTTAAGACTTAGGAAATACTAAACGCGTTTATTCGTCGCTAATATTTTAATTGCTTTAACTACTATAAGTATTTAAGACGATAGTAAATAGGTATAATGATTTTAAGCGATTAATGTAATTATCTTTTATACGCTAATAAGTAATAGTACTAAACCCGCCGCTAATTTACGAATATTATTCGGTTCGCCGCGGGTTAATTTAGTTTCGACCTATATTTATCCTATAAATATTTGTTAACCGCCGTACCTTTATATACGACCCCGGACCTCTAATCCCCGCTAATAGATTGCACTAGGCATCCGAATTTTTCCTCTCGTCGCTAATATATCCGAAAGATTTTGCGCTGTTACTCCGTATCTATATTTGGTATATTAACTTCAATCGTATACTGTCTAGCGGAAATACTAATAATACTATATAAACGGACGAATACTAATATATACTCTCTAATAGATAGTACGTATAGGATATACTGGAACCTCTTATTATAGATATTCGGATTTTGGAACTTTCGGAATAATATTCCGTCCTACTAGGGATTTTAGAATGCTTGTATTTAACGGATATACTACCTAAATAGGATTGGACCGAAGTATTTTACTAGATTGGATATATAAATCTATAGACAAATAATAATTATTAATTGCAATTGTATATATAATATCTCCGCCTAGACCTCTAGCACTCTCTAGAACGTAACCTCTTGTTATTTGTGATGTACGTATACTAAAAATAATAATTCTCTTATATTCTCTCTTTCTCTATTACGTATACTTGCATTGATGTCTCTTTTTCTAGTTGTACGTACGAGCCTCTGCTTTGCGCTGCAAATGTGCTCAATTATCGTACATTTTTCTACTGTTAATAGATCATATATATAATGATGAATAAATTAACCGTATATGTATTAACCAAGTAAGACTTAGAATTGGGTAATTGAATACGGCGACTTTACATATATATTCGAAATCTTCGATCCGATATCTACTGTACTCAATATAAGCCTGCGATATAGAATTGGTATATAGGTATTACAATAATGGGATGAAAGAGTTGTAACCGCGTAGTCGGTGTATATGTAGTGCGGTATACGGTGCGGTATGGATTGGAGCGCGGTATGAGCGCGGTGTGTGGTTCGCGGTGTTGGGTGTATAAGTATAAGCAGTTGCGACAATTGATAAGTCTAGTTAATCGGGCGTAGGTAGCGGCTTAGTAGTGGTGGTAGGAGCTGGCGGCAGGTACGTGGTGGAGTCTACGTATATATATAATAGTCTAATCCCGAATGAAAATTGATGGTCCGTACGTCCCGTCCGCCCGTACCTAAATCTAAGAACCCCTACCCATATATATTACCCGTAGCTAGAACTTACGTACCGCAGGCTAGGACCCAGTAGATTTGGGTCCTACTTTTATCCCAGTTAATTAGAGCCCAGGGATTCCCTTAGAACGGTTTTTCTGAGCTGAACGGTTATTTTGAGCAGAACGGTTATCCTGAGAGATGGTGTTTGCTTACATTCAACCGTACCATGGAGGTACGGTGATATGGACCCCCATATTACCAGCAATGGTTCGTAGGTAAAGTAAAAGGAGACGAGGTCGAGGTAACGTGGGATGACTTTGAGGTAATGGACGGTATGGAAGGACGTATATTATGGACTACAATAAGATCAACAACTTTGCTGACGAAGAATTTGATTTGTTTTATAGCCGCCCTTGAGCATCTGTTAACAGATACCGATGATAAAGAAATACGCCCGGATTAAAGACCCGTTCTTTGACTATATACATTTTTAGAAGTGAACAATCACTTTGTCGTCATAAGAAGATCTTCCAGAGCAAGAGAGTTGCTTCAAATCCTGAATCTGCGTTTATTCATTGTTCGATCCGCGTTACGTGGGTTAGGCAACCGATTTTTCAAAGAGGTTAATGTCAGTTTAGGGTGTAGATCTGGCTAGTAAGAAGAGGGCTCTATAAGAGGACTAGCCTCCCAGCCACCTAGAATCAGGGTACAGACCTCCCTAATACTCTGGAGCCCCCAACTCTAGTTCTACAGCACTCTTATATAGAATTAACAGATTTTACCCACTTTTTATTAAACTATGCTTTTTGATAATTAATAGTCTAATTCGCGATACTTGCGTTTACGCCAATATCTATAGAAGTACGAGTACCTACGTACCAAGTACCCTATAACGACTAAATCAATAAGCAATTATATCCTTATTAAAAGAATCTTCCCTAAAGATTAACCGCTCTTACTTCGATAGGCCTTCGAAGTTCCGGAATTAGAGCGATGAGCTCCTTAATTATACTAAAGGTTTCGACTTTACTAATTTCGTACTAGGTTTGGAGCTAGCCGTTTAGAAGCCCTTACTTATCTATATTAGTAATTATACTACTAAAGGTCCTACTCTACATCGTATTAAACGAATTTAAGAGGTTTTCAATAGCCTTAGAAACGGAACTATCGTCTACGTACCCCTAGCCCCGGCTCTAGCCCCGGCCGGCGCGGTTAAAGCAAATTACGATTAAGATTAGGAAGCCCTATAATTAGTCGAGGTCCTTAAAGGCGTAGAAATTATTAACCGAACCTTAAATTAATAGACCAACGACGCTACGATTAAGTTAATAGACTTTATTACCTTTAATCTATAGGAGTACGAATACGACTATATTAATTAGTCGTATAATATAAAGGTCTACGAATCCTTTAAAACTAATAATACTAATATTCAAAAGTAGATATAAGAATCTATATCCCTTTCCTACAAAATTAATAATTTCCTATTTCTCTAATCTATAGCCGAATAGTACGCCAATATTAAGGATAGTTACAACTATAGAGAGGAGAATGCTTAGACCAAAGCCTACTAGAAGTATTACAATTATTTAAAACTATTATTGAGCGAGCTAAGTAAGAAGGACGGAAGGATGAGTAGGTAGATAGATAGTTGGAATATTATAATAATTAATATAATCCGCTATAACGTTCTAAAGGTTATTATAGCTAACGCCTAATTTAAAGACTTTTTAAATTGTTTACAGCCTATTAGACCTACTTAAATATTTGGTGTTTCTAAATACTTTAATAAGAAAGTAATAGCTAATACCCTTAATTTTCGTTTAATATCCGGGAATTTCCGTTATAAAAGATTAAACGAACGACCTCCTATTAGCGCTAATAAAATTAAAGGCTATAAGAAAACGTTCGGTATAGGCCTAACTTTTAACGGTTTGTAGGATAGTAGTACTAAGGATAAGGATATTCAATTTAATAGGACCTAGAACTATTATAAGAGAAAACGCGAGGCTATAGCCATAGATTTCTTATTATTATCCCTAAATATTCGCTATAAAGCGTACTAATAGGGTTTCTATATAATTAAGTATTATTAATATTTATTCCCTTCCTAGAGGATTAACCCTAAATAGAAGCCTATTAAGAAAGTCTAAAATAGAATTAATAAAAACCTCTATAACGATTTAGAATTGAAATAAAAAGTCGACTACTATAAGTAGAAGATAAAATAAAGCAAAAATAGTAAAAAAGGTAATTAATTCTTTAACGAAAACTCCTAGGAAATTATAGTTAATTATATAATAACTATATATTAAATAGTTCTCTAAGTAGGAGAAGGAGATTTAAATCTATACCCTCTTAAAAATAGCGCCCTCCTCGACTCTAATAACTCTCTCTATATCTTTAACGAAATTAGCCGCTTTATTAATTTTCGTTATACTCCCTACAATAACGGCCTCTAGGCTGGAGATTCCTATATTCTTATTAAAGGATATAACAACGTGGATATTATAGTCTAGGGATATAGAAGTTTGAAGAAGCTCCGCCTCTATAATATAGCCTTCTACTCCGATTTTATAATTAATTTCGTCTCTCTTTATCTCCTTCGCAAGAAAGGATTCTATTAGGACTAAAGACTACCTAATAACTGCCTACGGGGCCCAAATCACTCCCTCTTCTACTACTTTACAACGCAATACTACTAAACTATCTTCGAAGACCTTTCTCCATCTTTCTCTAGAACCGCCTTCTTTACCCGGCGCAACTAGTTTAATTCCTTTAATAATTATAAATATTATAAGAAAGAGGCTATCATTTAGTATTACCGCCTCGGTTATTACGGCCCTTAAGTACTAAATTACTTTACTAACGTTACCGGCGCTCGTCTTAAAGGCCCTTCTACTATATATTATAATACCTATACCGTATTAAAAATCAAACGATAAGTCAGCCGTAGACCCTACGACCGAAGTTATAGCCTAGGAGAAAAATTGGCTATAAATTTCCTCGACTATACGAAGAATCGCTAGGAATATTCCAACGTTATACTCATTACTTATAAATATACCGGGTATATTTAAGATTACTATATAATAAATTGGAAGGCTATAACTATTACCTCCTTCTTTAACGACTTCTTTACAATATTAAATACTCAATATAATATCTAGCTAAAAATTATCGAATACGATAATAAAATTAACGGATCCTACGTAGTAAAAATACTCTTCGCTCTAAGAAGTATAGCCGTTAAGCCTTCTACTCTATATACTTAAATATAGAATAGTAGTATAGAGCGCTTAAGAGGTGTAATTAAGGAAAAGGGTAGAGCGATAACCTAGAGTTCTCGTTTCGCTAAAGATTTATAATTAGAAATCGTCTCTATAATAATCTACTTTACCAACCGGTCCCCTAGACTCTTCTACAATTGGAAATCCCTATACGAATACTTCTATACGTTTATAACCAAACGAGACGGTCCTAATACAATAACTTTATATAAGCTAAATATTATATACCTTCGCGTCTACGGCTATAAAATATATACTATAATTATAGCCGCCTAGAAGAAAGAGGAAAGGAAGTAAAAGATAAACCTTAAAATATAGATCGGTTATTTAATCGGCTACGCCGCGTCGTTAATCTATTATATTTAAAACCCTATTACTAATTCGATTATTAATACCTATAACGTATTATTTAATAAAAATACACTCTACTCTAAGGAAGTGCCTATAGAGGCGTAATCCTTAAAGATTTCCTCTAACGAATTTACCGCATTACTCTAGAAATATAATTAGATAGCTCCAATAATAGAAATCCCTAATTTCGTCGGTAATTAAATCGATTTCGAAGATACTTAGACGTTCAATATCCCTAGTTCCTTTTTCGAATCTAAATAACCCCTTTAAAAAGGAGAGACCAATTAGGCGTCTCTAGAATTTTAATTAGAAATCTCTAATACCCCTACGGAAAGGATATTTATTAACTACCTCTTCAATAATTATCCTACTCCTTTAGATTCGCCGCTACTAGACCGATTACCGCTAGCCTCCTTCTTCGCCGGCTTCTATTTAAATCCCTATATTAAAGACGAAATATATAAAGGCTTCGAACCCTAGAAGGCCGCCTTTAATACTAATAGACTTTACTAGCCTATAACTACATTTAATAGTAAATCCGTTACAAAAGCAGAACTATAATAATTTATTTATAATAATAAAATTATTATTAAAGAAGAGGTCGAATCCTTAGTCCGTATAGATAAAGTCTAGTCTATTTATAAGTACTATTTCTCCCTAGTACTTAAGAACTACAAATCTTTTAATTATTATATCCTTAGAGACCTCTTTAAATAAGTAGAGTAAGCCTATTTCGATAGCTATAAAGAAATAAAGACTTAGCTAGAGGTCGATAGAGATGAATTGCGCTTTCGAAATAAGTAGATCTTCGATTATATATAGGTATACGTGTATAAGTTCTTTAAGAACGGCAAATTCAATAAAGTTAAAGTATATTTCGTCGTACGTAGAAATTAGTAAATAAAGAAGGTAAGGTAGGAGATATATACCTCTACCTTCGTTAGCCGCTTATTTCGTACTCTTATCGCTGTAGCCGCTCAGTTTAACTTCGAGTTTATTTAATACAATGCTATTAATACCTTTATTAACGCCTATATAAATAAAGATATTTATATATATATACTCCTAGGGTACGAGATCCCCGGTAAGGTCTTTAAAGTATTTAAAGCGTTATACGGGCTGCGGAGATCCCCGCTCTTTTAGCAACGAGAATTTATAAGTACTTTTTGTGACGGCGCCGGTCCGGCTATGCCGCCATACCCGCCATACCCCCATGGGAGGACTAGTGTCGTGAAGTGCTATAAGGTGCTACGAAGGTTAGAGGAACGAGTAATATGGAAGGTTCGCGCCAAGGCTGGCCCAGACGGGCGCTAAGCCTATTAAAGGTATTTGCTCTTGTTTATTATACAAGTAAAGGGCGATACGAGTGAAGAAATTGGTTGTTAGCGACCCGTATGTGGGTCCCGCTATCGCTTGCGCACTAGGGTATTTATTCGGGTTCGCAATGCATGTATTTAATTCTCTTCCTTTTCTTTTCCTCACCTAAAATCTTCTATTATAGATAGAATTTTAGCTTTGCCTTCGACTTAATTATATTATACCCTTATATTATTTTAGGTTAACCTAATAATTATTTAGGAAGGTTAAATCCCTAACGAATAGAAATTAATATAAATAATTGAATCGACCGTTGCAATTTAAGGAATCGAAATTTACGATAATAAATATTATAGTACCCCCGCGTTTAATTCGCAATAGTATTAGCGCTGGAATTAAAGGCCCGGGCGATAACTATTACGAGGACGACTATATTAATAATAGTCCCTGCGATAACGAGACCTTTGTAGCCGGAGGCGGCGACGGAGATAATACTTTTTTCGAGGAAGGAGACGTTATCGACGAGGATAATTCCGAATCGTTGAAAGAGAAGGACGAGGTTACTATTAAACTTAATATCGATACGAAGAAGAAGGTTAATAAGAAGCTTTAATATATCGATCCTATTATTAAAGAGAATGCGAAGGCTTTTATATGCTTTAACGAGGAGTATTTTAATGGACTCTACTCCTTCGAAGAAAGGTCCCGCGGTAAATCTACCCTCCTTCGTAAGAAGATATTACTTTATTTATATAACTAATTTAAATCCCTTTCGGAGGCCTTAGTCGACGCTTTATTTAAGAGTAAGGACGATAAGGAATTTAAGCTATCGTTCGATTTATTCGATTAGTATATTAGTAGAGAGATTAATAAATATAGTACTACTTTTAATTTGAAGGACTTTATTAAAGACTTGAGGGATAAAATAGAAGAGTTCGTTGAATTTTTTATCCGTAACGCCGTCCCCTACGTCCCCTATTGCGCTCTATTACCTAATTTAGAATTCCTGTTCAACGGCTACTTGAACGAAGCCAAGTTTACCGAATTATATACCAACTGTTTAGCCGATATATTCTACGAATTCAAATTCTAAATTACAATAGCTATAGTATTAAAAGAATAGGTATTAGAATTGCGCTAAATTACTTCGTCCTTAAATATTAAATTTTATATTATTTATAATTAAATCCCTAAGTTAGAGGAGGCTCTCCCCAATACGCCTACTTTAATTACTAATCCTAAAATAGTTTAATCCCTTAAAGACTATTTAGCCGATAAAGAGGAGGAAATCCAAACCCTAAAAGAAATTATTACTAACCTAAGTATTTTTAAAGGTATTCGCAAACCGAAAAATAAAGCGGCGACGACTACGACTAAGGAGACTATTCTCTCTAATATTAAAAAGGATTTTAGTATAACTCCCCTTCGCTATTCGACTACCCGTTTTATTATAATTCCGCCTATAAATAATAACGATAACGAAATTACGACTGCTCTCCTTCGTCGTACTCGCCTCTCTACTAAGTAGGCCGACCCGCTTAAATTCTACAACTAAGATAAAGAGGACGATATACCTTTTAAGGCCTAATACGACTTAATTTAAAATAAATTCGAAATTAATACTAATTACTACCCTACCAACTGCGATAAATTTTTCTATATTAAAAGTCGTTTGGCCGGCTTTGCTTTTAAAGATTTAATACTTTATTTCCGCGAAATTTATTCCGATTAATTTACAACCTATTTTAATTTAATAACCTATTTGTAGCGCGAATATAGCGACCTTAATTAAGACGAAAAGGCTTTCGTTAACTTTATAAAGTTTAAAATAAAGGATACTAATAATTTCGATTTCTTTAAAAATAAATTCGTCCGTATAATTAGTGAATACTAATACTTTAAGACTGAGTAGAAGTATAAATTATTCTAATGCCTTCCCGCGGAATATAAGAAGTAAATAGGCGTTAAATATTACAATTCTTTTATTTCTTTCGAATCTTATTGTATTAATTGTTCCGGTTTTAGCTAAGTATTTAAAATTATTATTAAGGAAGCTAAGGCTGCTTCTTCTTCTTCTTTATATAATAATAATAAAGGAGGTAATAATAAGGGATTTAGCTCTAGCGGATTAAGATCCGGTACTTCTAATTCTTCTATATCTAAGCCTATTGGTAGTAGAGGTAATAACCGCTTTACTACTAACTATATTAAAGAAACTACCCGTCTATTTAACGAGGGTCGTTACTTCCTTTATAAAGAATACGGCTATACTAAGCGTAACTATCTTTAAAAGGATTAGTACGATCGAGAGTGCTACGATTGCATTACTATTATCGTTGAGCGCTACTTAACTTACGAGAATAGTATTAGTAGTAATAAGCCGGCGGCCCCTATTATTAAAGCCGCGCTTACTACTAATAAATAGGGAAACTAAATGCCTTAAGTAAATTAAATTCTTTCTTAGGGGAGGTGTCGGTTACGGAATAGATAAAGGATAAATAAAGATAAAGAAAGGATAGATTCAATTTAATACCCTATTTAGGAGGGGATCCTATATTTATTCAATATATTATAATTAATAATAGAATATCTTTATCTACATTTGACGCCTTAATCGACATAGGAGTAAACGGTTATTTATTTATTAGTACAATATTTATTAATAAATTGAAAGAACGTTTACTAGTAGAGATAACGAGCGATTTTCCTATTCGAAGTATTAATAATTACTAAGGAAAGACTAGCTAGGGTATTAGAGAGGTCGTTAAGGCCGTTTTAAGAGTCCGAAATCGAATAATACCCCCCGATTACTTTATAATTATTAATATAAACTATAACGTTATTATCGGCCGCAAATGGCTCGACCTTTACGATATTTAAGTAGATTGTAAGAACCGTCGATTAATCTTCCCCCCCGATTAGAAGCCTAACCCTAAGTAGATAAGGAATTCTAATTTCGAAGTCCGCCCAAGAGGTTTTGGCGTCGTTAATCCTAATTATTAGAAGGAAGTAGCCTGTCGTAATGCGTTTATAGAACGAGAAGATAAGCGATGAATTAATAACGAGAATAGTAGTCGTACGGCGCCTAAGTTTACGAGTGGCTATACGGCTACTTTAGCACCTATCCCGGCGGACTAACCTTTTCCCGACTATTGTAAAAAAGAGTTCGATTAAAAAGCGGACGATTAATATCGAAGAGAAGTACAATAATATTAACGACAAATCGAGAAGCGTACTTACGAATTCGAAGCGCTTTAACTATAATCTAAGAAGACGGTCCCTATTATACTAGCGGATCTCGAGTATACCCGAGATAAGGATATTAGCGAGTTGGGTTATGCCCGTCCCCGTATTCTATTCTAGAACCCCGATTCGATTCTTAAGCGCTCTAATCCGTTGAGTAAGATGGAACGGAACCTAGTTAATTTTACCTACTTTATAGTGTTGTTTCTAGATCCCCTGCAAATTCGAATTAAACTAACCGAGCTACGCGACGGCAAATGGGGCTCTGATAGCTAAGGTACGTATAAGTTGAAAAGAGATTTAATTGGTTAGTATAAAGAGCGATTGGTGTAAATGTGTATTTTCGAAGGCGACCTATTTATAAAGTCCGCCGCTAAAGCCGACCGTACGGTATATTCGATTAGTATTTTCGAAATCGACCGGTTTATCCAATAGAAGTGCGTAGTAAACGATTCCGCTTGGGAATCCTTACCTTGTAACGAGAAGGAATTCCGGGAAAAAGCTCTAAAGACGGTACCCGAATATTGCTACAATTATATTAATATTTTTAATAAGTACGATTCGAATATTTTACTTGATTACCGGCCGTGCGATTATAAGATTGAATTCGAAGAAGGCTACCGCCCTGAAGAGTTCGGTTATAGTTCTCTTTATAAAATATCGCTAAACGAATTGGAGTTAGTGAGGAAGTATATTTTGGAAAATTTGTCCAAAGGATTTATCGAGGCGAGCTCGTCCCCTTAGGCCGCGCTAGTCCTATTCGTTAAAAAAGCCGATGGTAACCTTCGCTTTTATATCGATTACTATAAGTTTAACGCTATTACTAAGAAAGACCGATATTTATTACCTTTAATCGACGAAACGTTGGCTAAGGTTATTAAAATTTAGTAGTTTACTAAGATTGATATTTAATAAGCTTTTTATTGTATTTGTATAAGGCCCGAAAACGAAGAGTTTACTACCTTCCGTACTGGTATAGGAACTTTTAAATATAAAGTGTTATTATTCGGCTTAATTAACGGTCCCGCTAATTTCTAGGCCTTTATTAATTTAATTCTAGGGCCTTACTTAGGAGACTTCTATATTGCGTATATCGATAATATTTTTATTTATTTTAATATTTTTGAAGAATATAAGGATTACGTTCGTAAGGTCCTGGCCAAGTTGAAGGATGCGGGGTTATAAGCCGATTTTAAGAAGTGCGAATTCTAAATTACGAAGACGAAGTTCCTAGGATTTATCGTAGGACGCGATAGTATTTCCGTCGATTTAGAAAAAGTGGAGGTTATTAAGGAGTGGGCTATGCCTTCTAATTTATGAGGAGTATAATTTTTCTTAGGATTCTATAATTTTTACCGAAAGTTTATTAAAGACTATGGCCGAATGGTTCGCCCCCTTACTAATTTAATTAAGAAAGGCGAAATATTCGTATAGATTAATAAGTATTAGGCGGCGTTCGATAGCTTAAAGTAATTATTAATAGACGCCCCCTTATTAAGGTATTTTTAGTACGATATAGAAATATAAATCGAAATAAATGCTAGCGATAGAATTTTCGTTGGAGTTCTCTTTTAATATTAGGAGGATATGAAGGAGTAGTACCCTATTGCCTACTTTTTAAAGACGATATAGTAAATTGAATACAATTACCTAATTTATAATAAGGAATTATTCGTTATTATTAAAGTTTTCCAAATTTAGTAACCCGAATTAGTCGGCTTGAGGCAATTAAAACCCTTTACAATTATTACTAATTATTAAGTTCTAGAATATTTCGGCACGAAGCGATTACTCAATTTGCGGTAGGCTGGGTAGGCGGAGTTTCTATTTTAATATTATTTCGAGATTATTTACCGTCTTAGTACTAAGAACGCGGCTATTAACGCCCTATCCCGAAAGTTAGAGGATTTTAAGATTTAAAAGGATAAGAAGGAAGCGTATTATACCCTTTAAATATTTAAGCCCTTAGTGGCCGACGACGGAGCTAAAGTTGTCGTAATAGCTTCGATCGCTATATTAAACGGTTTTTTGGAGGAGTCGGTACCGATCCTTGTACTAGATATTAACGATTTAGAATTGTACCCCGTCGAATTTAAGGGCTATAAATTAGTCGATACGATTATAAAGGCCAATTGCGAGGAGGAGTCCTTAGAGGAGTATTACGTATACGCTTACGGCTCTAACCCTAAATTTATAATAATAGCTAATAGTTTACTAATATATTAGAGCCGCCTCGCTATTTCCGATAAGGATAACCTTCGAACCCGTATTATTGACGAAGTTTATTCGACCCTAATAATAGCCTACCCTAGCTGAAATAAGATTCGAATAATTTTAATCGAACGGTATTAGTAGCCCGGTATAGCGGGAGATATTAATTGTTTTATTAAGAATTATATAGTCTATAAGGCTAGTAAAGTATTTAGAAATAAGACCCCGGGCAAATTGTACCCTATCCTACTACTGGATAGAAAATAGACTTCGATTGTAATCGACTTTAAAAAGATACCTAAGGATAAATATAGTTATAATAATATTCTTATAATAGTAAATTATTTAATAAAGTTATTATAGGTTATACCCTATACGGAAAGGGCTATTACTTAGGACGCTACCCGAATATACTATAAAGGACTTTATTGGGTCTACGGTATATTAAAGGAGATTATTTCTAATTGTAGTCTTTAATTTGTGTCGGTTTTTACCGACGAAATGTTTAAATTAACTAGTACGAAGTAGAAATTGGCTACCGCGGGCTATAATTAAATAATGGGGTAAGTAGAGGTTATAAATATATATTTCGATTAGCGATTTCGTCCCTTCGTTAATTATTATTAAGACGATTGGTTAGAAGCGATTTTAGTATTTAATGCCGTATAGAATAGCCTTCTTTAAGATAGTACTAGCCTCTCCCCTTACGAGGTTATATTCGGTTGTCCGATGCGTATATTTTTCGATTAGGAAGCCCGAATTTAAGACCCTTCTATTCCTAGGATTGAGTAATTGATTAGGGAGTAAGTTTAAGATTATGTTTAATGCATTTACGGATATACGGAGTTCGCTAAGGAGATAATTTTAAAAGTATAGGAGGAGTAAGTTCGTTAAATTAATAAGAAGTGTAGGGACCCAGATTTCGACGTTGGCGACCGAATTATTATTATTAAGCGGTTGTAGTTAACGACGATTCGCCTTAGCGATAAACTCGATTTCCCCAATATTTATAACTACTATTAAATTATCGAGAAAGTAGGTTATTTTTATTAGTTAGAGTTCCCCGATAGTTAAAAAGGCTCCGACTTCTTTTACGTTAATTATTTATATAAGTATAATAATAACTTATTATCCGATTAATTAATTGAATACCCCGGCCCGGTTACGGAAGAGGATGAGGACTCCGAGTAGGAAGTCGAGAAGATTAATACTTTTAAGGTCGTTAACGGTAAATTCTTCTATTACGCGGATTAGAGAAGTTGGGACTTCGATCCGGAGTATTAGCCCGCCTCCGATTTCAAATACGCTTTAAAATTGCTTTGGGAGTTCTACGAAGCTAACCCGGAGGCCCCGGGCCTACCCAAACGGTTAATAAATTAGCTAAACGAGGATTGGGAGGAATATAAGGACGACGAATTACTTAAATTATTAGGATTGAGGCGTTTATAAAAGATTTTACGTAAGTAAGGGATTATTACGGTTAAAGTAGGCCTTGGTTTAATAAGATTCGCGGACGAGTCTTTTGTATAGGGGGGGGTGATATAACGGCGCCGGTCCGGTTATACCGCTATACCCGCTATACCCCTATAGGAGGATTAGTATCGTAAAGTACTATAAGGTACTACGAAGGTTGGAGGAACGAATAATATAGAAGGTTCGCGCTAAGGTTGGCCTAGACGGGCGCTAAACTTATTGAAGGTGTTTACTCTTATTTGTTATATAGGTGAAGGGCGATGCAAGTGAAGGGATTAGCTGTTAGCGACCCGTATATGGGTCCCGCTATCGCTTGTGTACTAGGGTATTTATTCGGGTTCGTAACGTATATATTTAGTTCTCTTCCTTTTCTTCTCCTTACTTAAAATCTTCTGTTATAGATGGAATCTTAGCTTTGCCTTCGATTCAACTATACTGTGCCCTTGCACTTTTAAGACTATAGGTTTCGAACTAGTCCTTGAAGAACTATATATTCTCGTCAACGACGGCGTCCTCGTTTTTTATTACGTTGATGATATTATCTTCGTATATTACCCTAGTAAGGCTACCGCTATAGAAGGATATATAGACAACTTTAATTAGTAATACTATATAATTAGAGGAGATGAATTGTAATAGTTCTTAGGTATTGAGGTTATTCGAAATTATTAAGTAGGAAAGATCTAGTTATTTCAACGCTTATACTTGTAGAAGATCTACTACTTTATAGGTACTAAACGTATTATTTCAATTCTTATATCGAACGTTAAACTAGTCCCTTTTAAAGGTAAGGCGTTATTATATTTAATATACCTCTATTAAGTTAAAGTAGGCTCGATATTATACGCCGCTGTTATTATACGACTAAATATTACTTTTACTACTAGCTATTTCTTTAAATATAGTTATAACCCTAGTCTAGATTATTATAAGGCTGTAAATAAGGTATTTTACTACCTCTATACTACTACGGATATAGTTCTATACTATAAAGGAAATTAGGTTCTCTGTATTATTTTAAATTCGTTATTTGTAAACAACTCTATAAATCGCAAGAGCTCCTAGGGATTTACAATATAGCTCTTTAGAGGTCTAATCTATTAGGGTACTACTAAGTAGATAATAGTAATTACCTCTACGACCGAAGTAGAATTTATTGCGCTTACTAATATAGTTAAGGAGGCTTTTTTTACGATAAGACTTATTACCGGTCTTATAATAAGGTTGGTTAATCCTATCCCTATTCTAGAGTATAATAATAAATAAACTATTAGAACTCTAACGGTAGAGGCTATAAAGCTGGTAACGAAGCTTAAGTATATGGATATCTATAGGTATTGGGTAAGATAGGAGGTATTCGCTAGAAGGATTAAGATTAAGTATTTGGAGACGGCTAAAATGCCTATAGACGGTTTAACGAAGGTATTGGACTTCTAGAAATATATAGAATTTAAGAAGTTAGTCGGTATAGAATTGGTAAAGGATAGAGAGTTGAAAAGACGGGAGAATATAATATTATATATTGAGATAGATGAGATTAATGAGGAGATAAACCCTAGAATGGTCGTGTAATATCGTGAATGGCTTCATTTCTGGCCAGTTTGGGCAGTTTCGTCGTTGTAAGACTTCAATTGGGGAGGTATGTCAGTTTAGGGTATAGATCTGGCCAGTAAGAAGAGGGCTCTGTAAGAGGACTAGCCTCCTAGCTACCTAGAATCAGGGTGCAGACCTCCCTAATACTCTAGAGCCCCCAACTCTGGTTCCACAGCACTCTTATACAGAATCAACAGATTTTACCCACTTTTCATTGAACCGTGCTTTCTGACAGTTAAAGGCAGCCTCTCGGTCTCTATGACACTTCACCACCTTTGTTCTCCATCAACTTACGGCCCTTAACAGGCATGAGGACAATGAAGCTACTGATAAAACAGAGGCTGTGCGCAAGAGAAACGTACGTAATCCTGATCGACTAAGAATACATAACAAAAACACATCCGCCAAAGACATCCGCATTCAACGCTCTTATCATTCGACCACTTCAACTCGAGGGCTCGTAAATCCACCAAACAGGATCCAGGACGTCATAGAATGAATGCGGAAAACACTAGTTGCAGGTTAACAGCCATTCAAAGATCTCTGGTATGGGGTGCACGCCGATACCCAAGTTCCGCTACATTGGGCGTGTAACTGGGAAGAGACGACCAGGGCAAACTGAGACAGGTAAAGAGAAATGCGCAAGCGAGCCATCGAGCGTCGTATCACCGTTTCCCACCAAATTTGATGTTTTTCGTCGTTGCGACATCCCCGATCCACTCAGGTCTCATCCTCCATTTGCCGAGTCGAGCGTGCTTGAAGGACCGAAGAACTTCACACAGGATCTAGACACTGCTGAACCCGAACAGGCAACGTATGAGGCCTACTCTGCTGCCTTCCACGCCGGTTCAAACCCCGACAAGCAGGAAAGGAAAGAAGATCACACAAACGACTCTTCAGATTCCCAGAGCTTCTGGCTATCCTCCTCATCGTCTTCATCATCCTCTGCTCACTTGCCATCCTCCTCCTCCTCTTCCTCCATCACTCTCTCCTCACCCTCGACACTCCACCCTCACTACGTCTCCCCCACCGGCCTCTCCACTCTAAACCGCATCCGCACCCATCTCTGTCTCCCACTTGATCTTCCACCGTCGCACTTGATCGTCCATCTTATCAGGCGATGGGAAAGAGCTCGAGTCGCTGTAGCACAAAAAAACGCGGAACTGGCCGCACAAGCTAACGCATTGGACTGGAGTGGTGTGGAAGACGAAGAAGCTGCGGAGTTTCTCACTTATGAGGAAATGGATGTGTTGAATACGTGGGCGGAAGCTCAGAAGGATATGGAGAAAAGGAGGTTGTGTCCTCTTTTTGGGGCTTGGGGATATACGGAGAGTGCGAAGTAGGCAGCAGGGTTGCCGAAAGTCGAAAATATGAACGGAGTTGGGGCGTAGTTGACACGGGAGTTAGCAAGGACGAAGGAGGAACAAGGTCGTGCGGATCTGGCGCAGGTTGGCACGTTTGATCAACACCCTGATATACTGTAGTAGACTAAATTATAATGACTTCCTGCTTCAACGAAACTATTGTTTCTCTCGGGCCCGAAGGCCGGACCCGGGCAGCCCGGTTGAGGGTAACGTCGGGAATAAATCCGGAAAAGCGGGGCTAGTTTTATGCCAAGACCCGTTCGTGGAAGCGGCGGAGTGGGGCACAGCCGGCGGGATAGCTCCGGGCCATCCCGCGTGGGCCCAAGTACCCCACTGTCTCCCGTCATAACATCACCAGTGGGTCTGTTCAACTCGTACCTGCTTCTTGAATTCAAGTCTCTCTTGGCTCTCTTTCCCATCGAGATGCGACACGGACTGGAAGCTACGCCTTACCGTACACCTACACATTTGAGGACTGCCGAAGGCGGCAAAACGTCAGGCGCGGTGCAGCACTGGCCGTCCATCCGATTAGTGATCCTTTGATTCACCTAGCGCGGCGGCCTATTGGCTACAATGACCGGAGGTCATTTCCGTTGTCGTCATCGATATTGACCTCCGTCTCTTTCCAGCAACAAGCCAATACGTCATAGGCACAGGTAAAAGAAGCTGAAGCTCACGATGTGATTTATAAAAGTGAACACGCATTTTCAAACACTCCTCTCATTGAGTCATATCCTCCAAACACCTGAATCACTTCAACTCTCTGCAATCAGTCACCGAGAAAATCAACCGAGAACCCAACCCGAAAACCCTAGCTGAATCACCAGATATCTGACAAAATGACGGACAAGGGACAATTCGAGAGTGGTGAGTTTCTTCCATGAGCATCGACTTGATGCGTCGCTGCTACGAACATGCTCTGACACACTCCTGTTCTTCGACGATAGGCCACAGGATCCCGGTCACTCATCAGAGCTTCCCCGGCAAGGAGACCGAGATGCCAAACCCGCAGCCTCTGTGGGATGAGATTCCTACCGCTGATGGAAAGAGTCAGAAGTACCGCGCTGCCGGCAAGCTCAAGGGCAAGAAGGCTATCATCACCGGAGGCGACTCTGGCATTGGCCGCGCAAGCGCCATCCTCTTCGCCATGGAGGGAGCCGACTCACTCATTGCATATCTTCCCGAAGAGGAGGAGGATGCGCAGGAAACCAAGAGAAGGGTCGAGGCGTACGGTCAGAAGTGCCACTTGGTGTCTACGGATCTTCGTGACAGGGAAAACTGCAAGAAACTGGTTGATGAGGCTGTCAAGATCTTCAACGGCCAAATCGACATCCTTTTCAACAACGCTGCCTACCAGATGGTAGTCGATGACATCAAGGACCTGTCAGAAGACCAGTGGATCAACACCTTCAACACCAACATTCACCCTTGCTTCTACCTGTCCAAGTATTCTCTGCCACACATGAAGCGCGGCAGCACTATTATCAACAACGCCAGCATCAACGCCTACGTCGGTCGTCCCGACCTTCTCGATTACACCACCACCAAGGGCGCAATCGTGTCCTTCACTCGCGGCCTGAGCAATCAGCAGGCTGGAAACGGCATCCGCGTCAACGCTGTTGCCCCCGGACCCGTTTGGACACCTCTCATCCCATCGACCATGAAGGGGGAGAACCAGGAACAGTTCGGATCCACACCCTTGGGTCGTCCTGCTCAGCCAAGTGAGGTTGCTACTGCAGTGGTCTTCTTGGCCAGCGAGGATAGCAGCGCTTTCAGTGGGCAAACGCTGCACCCCAACATGGGAACTGTCGTCAGCGGTTAAGTCAAAAACGGTGGTCAGTCACGAAAAGAGAATTCGGATGAGTCGACGTTGCATCATCATGGGCTCTGGTCCATGAGGAAGAATGAAGAAGACAACCTGAACGGCGTGGGACTCGATTGTTTGAGGAAGGACAGACGAGATGATAAAGGTTTCGACATTCACAACGACACCTCTTGATAGCATCGGTCTGATTCAGCTCCCACCGGAAATCCACATCATCGATACACTCCTAGAAGATTCAATTGGTATTACACTCGGATAGTGAAGGGTATTGAACTATCCATTCACTTCTATATAATATGTAGCATAGCCTGGCTTAATGAACAAGTTTATTAATACCCTCTGCGACCTTGACTCTGTTGTTACAAGATACGACAGCTGATATCTCCACTGAGCAAGCCCACAACCCATATCATATAACTACAGAATGCTGATTAGTCCCCCTTTCCCAGACGTGGTTAACATCGGAATACCCGTCTTGGTTGCACTTCTTACAGTCCCGACACTCAAACACCTGCTGGTCAGGAAGCGGAGTCTTGCAAGAGGATACGAGCCTGTTGGTGGAGATGTGGCCGGTACAGCACACTATCAAGACCGGAACGGTGAAGCAACAGAGGCATCGACTAAGGCCTTTAGGGATTTTCGCTCTATGCTCACGCTTTGGTTAGGGGTGCTGATAAATCTAGGAGCATCCACTACGGTCAAACTAATAGCCAACTTGGATTTTCGAACAACCAGAGTGATCTTTGCACGGGCATTAGTTTTGGGTTCTCTCTCATCATGGGGAGAGATAGTCCTGGCTGTATGTAACCAATCCATACAAACACCAACACTATCAAGGTCGGACAAGAGTCAAGGAGCTTAACTCAATTGTTTAGGGACTTTTGTTTTTACAATGCGCCTTTCTCCCGCCCAAAAACCACTACCACACAAGGTTTCGTATGGCAATACTCGGCTTGGTCTCTTCAGTGCTGATTATAGGTTTGCTGTCCCTCAGCCATGGCTTTAAAGTGATCGGCTTGCTCATCGGGAGAGACATGAACAAGAAGTTCTCAGCAATTCTCCACGGCATTCAACTTTTGTCGGTTCTCATTGTGGCAGTGGCCTTCGCTTCGTTCCCTCGACGCCCGGATATTTATCATAGGGAACAGATCGTTGACCAACAAAAAGCGGTGCCACTCCTTTCTCTCCTGTCATTCTCCTGGAATCTCAACATCTTCAATGCCGCAAAGGAAAGACAACTGGGAACTGCAGATCTGCCCAGGTTGGAGTTCATCACGCGTTCGGAAAATATACAGCAAAACTTCACCGAAAACAAAAAGCCGGGTCGTTTCTGGCAACAACTGCTGAGGTTCAATGCGCGCAACTTGGCACGCCAATGGGCCTTGGCCTTGATGATAGCCATTTTATCGATATTTCCCCAGATCGTGCTCTACAACTTCCTCTCCAATATCGAAAAGGGAACCCACCACTCGTCCAAAGATCCCATGCTGCTGGTCTGGGCACTTGCTTTATTTCTTACCCAAGCACTGCTAGTTGGTGCCACGAATTGGCTGAAGTGGATTACCGAAAGCCGAATGGATATTCCCCTTGAGTCGTTGGTGCAGACTTTGGTGTTCGCCAAAGCTCTCAAGCAGTACGATACCGTCAGTCCAGGACAAGACAGTAACGCGTCCTCGAAACCAAATGGGCAGAATGGAAATGCGAATGGTAACGGCCAGCCGGACGTTATGCTAAAAATCAAAAAGAAGAAGGATGGAGAGAAGGGACAATCGGCCTACAACCTGTTAAAGGTTGACAGGTGAGTGACATGCACCTTCCATTTTCCATCTCTACACAGTTCTTTTAACACTTCATACAGTTCTCGCGTCACCAACTTTTGTCAGTGCAACAGCGACCTGCCCATGGCCGCTTTCAAGCTTGCCCTCGCCAGCGCCTTCCTTATCCGCTTGATGGGATGGTTACCTGTCCTCTCTGGACTTACTGCCGCGAGTCTAGCCATCCCCCTCAATCTCCACCTCTCAAGGAAACAACGAGACCAAAACTTTGGTTTGATGAGAGTCCGAGATTTCAAAGCACACTTGCTAGCCGAGGCACTGTTGGGAATGCGCCAGATCCGGTACTCAGCCCTCGAAGACTTTTGGGAGGACAAGATCCTGGCAAGCAGAGACGACGAGCTCAAGCAGTACTGGAGAGTGGCGCTTGGGAAGTGCCTCATTTTCTTCACCGTCAACATTGCACCTCTATTGCTGGCCAGCGTTACCTTCACGGTCTATGTATGGCAACAAGCATCCCATATCAAGGCCTCAGTCATCTTCACGGCCCTCGGCCTGTTTGACCAGCTGGATGATGCAGTCTCACTTCTGCGAAAGGTGCAAATCGACTTACTCGAAGCATGGGCAAGTGTTTCAAGGCTAGACAAGTATTTCGGCCGTCTTGACAAGCAGGTGGTTACTAAACCAGGGAGTTTGATCGCTTTTGAGGACGCTACTGTGGCGTGGCCCCGACCTGAAGATACCGATGAGGTCGGCGATACTCAAGCACCACCTCGAGGAGCACATACCATGCTCAAGGATATCAACGTGAGGTTCCCGTCTGGTGAGCTCAGTGTCATTGCGGGCAAAACCGGTTCTGGCAAAAGCCTACTCCTCGCTGCAATTCTAGGCGAAGTCAAGCTCATAGCGGGTGACATCTACGTTCCTTCTGCCCCGGAGCCTAGCGAAGACGAGAATATTCGAGACCAAGACTGGATTATACCCTCCCTGACATGCTTTGTATCCCAGACTCCGTGGATTGAAAGCGGCACAGTCAGGGACAACATTCTCTTTGGCCTCAAGTTCAACCGCCTCCGCTACCGCAAGGTTCTCTACGCTTGCGCCCTTGAGAAGGATCTGCAGCTTTTGGCTGATGGTGACCAAACAGAAGTTGGTCCCAAAGGCGTTTCGCTGTCCGGCGGACAAAGATGGAGAATAGCCCTCGCCCGCGCCCTGTACTCGCGTGCCGGCATTATCGTGATGGATAATATCCTGAGCGCTGTGGACACGCATGTGAGCAGGCTGATTGTCGAGGAGGCACTGACGGGAGAGTTGGCCGTCGGAAGGACAAGAATTCTTGCGACCCATCATGTCGATCTTGTTCGCCCGTACGCGAGCTGTCTGGTGCGTCTTAGGGGCGGGCGCCTCAATTCTGTTGTGTACAAAGCTCCCGGAAACCAGGACTTGACACCTGCGACTGCGATATTCGAACCTGGTAGCCTACCATGGGCTCGACCTGATAACGGAGTGGCCTCGTCCTCCAGTTCGACCACGAGGTTTATCGAGAGGAGACAAACTGGCGAGGAGAAGAGAGCGGTTGGATGGGTTAAATGGGACGTGTACAAGGCATATTATAAGGCCAGCGGTGGTGCTCTGAACTGGGCTCTAGGCATGGCCGTGCTCTTTGTTGGTCACGGTCTGGGTATTGTTCGTACCTGGAGTCTCAAGGAGCTTGCTCAAAGGGCGGCGTTCGTTGAAGCAAATTCCAAGACGTCGTCCACGGCTCAGTATTATCAGACATACAGTCAGAGGACTTTTGGATACGCTGCTGACCATCATACGCCTTGGACTTCGAAGCTCAGTATTCGCTTTTGTAAGTTCAGAGACGAGGATACAAATCATGATGGAGAAGTGGCAACTAACTTGGTGTGACAGGGATCTCGACATATGCTCTCGTTTGCTTCCTCGTCGGTGTTTCCCAGATCGCCCGCGATGTTGCTTTTACCCTCATCGGAATGAGAGCCTCCAGGGAGCTATTTCAACAGCTCACATATACTATCCTCCGGGCGCCCATTAGATGGATTGAAACCGTACCGGCGGGTCGTATCTTGAACCGTTTAACGTCGGACATGTCGGTTGTCGATAAACCGCTGGCCACCCCGACGTTCACCTTCCTACAAGCAGCCGTCCTCCTGATGATCATCGTCGTTACATGGTATGTATACCCGCCTGCTATTGCATCATGGAATACGGCAGAGATATATTGGTATTGGGCTCAACTGACCTGCTCCCCACAGCTCCTCCGTCTCCCTATCAGTCCTCTTCTTCGTCATCCTCCTCTTCGTCCTCTACGTTTACATTGCCAGCAACTTCATACACGTCGCCAGAGAGGTCAAACGCCTCAAGTCCGTCTCCAACTCCCCCATCTACGACCAGTTCAGCTCCGTGCTGTCGGGTTTGACGACCATTCGTGCCTTCAAACGCACTCAGTCCTACACCAACAACTTGTATCAACTGATCGACGCCAACAGCTCAGCAAATTGGGCGCAGCAGCTCTTGAAGAGATGGATGGGTTTCCGCATGGGCATGCTCGGCGCCGCCTTCGTCACCATCGTGGCCAGTGCCGTGGCATTGGGTGGCGTGGACGCCGCACTCGCGGGTTTTAGCTTGTCTTTTGCCTTCCGTTACACGTCCGCGCTTACGTCTCTACTAGAGGCCGTGACCGCGCTGGAATTGGGATTCAACTCCTGCGAGAGGGTGTTGGAGTACATTGAGGTTGAGCGTGAAACTGAACAGGGACTGGATGCCCCTGCGGCCTGGCCGGCGGAGGGGAGAATTGAAGTCGAGAACCTCACGGCCTCGTATGCTAAGGATCTTCCGCCTGTCTTATCTGATCTCAACTTCAGCGTTGAAGCCGGCGAGCGGGTTGGGATCGTTGGGCGAACAGGCGCTGGCAAGTCGACGCTTGCCTCTGTTCTTTTCCGTCTCCTGGAACCCACCAGAGGCTCGATTCGCATTGACGGCCTTGACATTTCCACCTTGAAGCTAACACAGCTGCGGAAGAGCCTCGCCATTATCCCGCAAGACCCATTCCTGTTCTCGTAAGCATATGAAGTTGACTTCTCACTCCATTTTGGTTTCGGTACTGATCTGATGCATTTCGTCAACAGGGGCACCCTACGTTCCAACCTAGACATCGAAGGCCGTCTAGACGACACAGAGATATATGATGCCCTACGACGTGTCAACCTAATCGGTTCAACCTACAACAATATGAGTTACCCACCATCGCTTTACACGCCGGTCATGGGCCCCAACACAGCTGTCCCTTCCCCCACAAACACAGCTGCTACCACACCACTCCTGGCACCCGTTGTTATGCCCCCAACCGTAGACATCACAGTCGAGCCCGCTGTTGAAGAAGTCGACATGTTCGATGACATCCACACTCTCGGTGACAACCGCGTCCAAATCACCCCTTTCGTTCTCGACACCAACGACAACGACCCCCTCGACCTCCTCAGCTTCGAGCCCCATCCAGAAGATCCAACACCCGTCACCTCTCTCCCCGAAGTCGAACAACCCGCCGCAGCCAAGTCCGAGCCCGAACCCGAGCCTGCAACAAGAGAAGATGAACCCCTCTCCCCACCACCCGCACTCCTTCCCGCCCCTCTCCTCCCTCTACCCCCCTCCCCAGCCCTCTCTGCCACAACCGCCAGCACCGCCACTGACAACCGCCGCATCAACCCCTTCACCAACCTCTCCCACCCCATCTCCACAGGCGGCTCCAACCTCTCGCAAGGCCAGCGCCAGCTCGTCTGCCTCGCGCGCGCGCTGCTCACCCACCCCAAAATCATGGTTTTGGACGAGGCCACTTCGGCCATCGACCAGGCGACCGACGCGGCCATCCAGCGTTCGCTGCGCGAGTGCATCGCGAGCACGGGCACCACGGTGCTGGTGATTGCCCACCGCTTGTCGACGGTGGCGGACTTTGATAAAGTGCTGGTACTGGATAAGGGGCGGGTGGTGGAGTTTGGAGCGCCGGGGGAGTTGGTGAGGAAGGGGATTGAGAGGGATAGGGATGGGCGGAGGGCGGAAAGGGAGCGGGCGGAAAGGGATGGGGATAGAGAGGAGGATGGTGGTGATCACCGTCACGGTGAGAGGGTGGCGGAGAGGAGTATGGGTAGTAGTGAGTATTTTGGTGATGATGAAGGTTCGGGGGAGGATGGGAAAGAAGGCGATATGAGTACGTTTTGGGGTCTGGTCAAGAAGAGTGCAGAACGGGATAGGTTGGTGGAGATGATTCTGGGTGAAAATTCATGAAGACAGAAGCCTAGCTGGACTAAGACACTCGCACATTTGCGGGAAAGAAAGGCCGGGATATACAAAAAGAGCACGAGAAGGAAAACCAAGAGGAAAGTCAGGATCTTTGGGTAGCTGATGAGGCAGGACGAGGAATTTTCGTGAAGTTAGCGTTGCCTTTATAGCGTTGTCATGTTGAATAATATATATTCCGCGACTAATGAAGGCGCAATCCGATAGTGCTGCGCTGGGTATCACACTAGACATTACATAATGTCTATGTTGAGGATCTTGATGTCCTCCACTGGCTTGTCCTTATGCGTCTTAACGTTCTCGATGCGGTGAATGACATCCAACCCCTGGACACCGCGACCGAAAATCGTGTGCTTGTTGTCAAGCCATGGCTATTCTCTAGGTTAGCATTGAGCTGTACTGTGATGGAAGGACCCGGACTTAAAGCTTACCGTCTTTTCTGTCGTAATGAAGAACTGGCTCCCGTTAGTATTGGGACCAGCGTTCGCCATACTGACCGTATAAGGCTTGTCATGCTTCAAACTGCTAAACTCGTCCTCGAACTCCTTGCCCCATATACTCTCGCCGCCTGTTCCGTCGCCAAGAGGATCGCCACCTTGAATCATGAATTTCCGTATTACACGGTGGAAGATGGTGTTGTTGTAGTAGCCACGTTTGGCATGCGTAACAAAGTTCTCCACGGCCTTGGGGGCGGCATCCGGGAAAAGCCTGATGTGGATGTCGCCGTAGGTGGTATGGATAACGGCTGACGTCCCTGTCTCGGCCGCCTTCTTCTGCTCCACCTTCTTTGGCCCTCCCAACACGGTTGGTTTCTCGTTCTGGACGTCTCTGGTCGACTTGGAGATTTCTTCGTCGTTTGTGAACATGTAGAAGCGAACCTTGCCCACGCCGGTCGCTATTAGCATCGGGTCTCTTGTCTCCGACTCCTGTAGAAGTGGGTTGGCAGATGCTGCCATGGCGACTGTTGTCACGCCCTTTTTCTGAGGCTGGCCTTGGTAGATCGCTAGAGTAAGAGGTCTGAACCCTTCGTCCTTGCCGTACACCTTGGCGACCTGGTTAGTGTAGGTGTTGAGGACTTTGATACCCAGATAGGAACCGTAGAGGATGAAGTGTCCTGATTCGTCAAAGACAACGTTGAACTTGTTCCGTAGTGCTGGCGACTCGATTTCCCTTTCCTGCGCGATGCGGCGACCGAACTCTACGGCGTCAAGCTTCTGTAGCGCGGTACCAGCCTGCTGCATTTCCTCCAAGACCTTGAGAGATTCGTCGTATGTGCGTTGTAGTTTTCCGGAAGCAAAGTCGAAGATGCGGATCTTCCGGTCTGGGAAAGAGACAGTGACGAATCGGCTGCCATCAGGAGACAGCGTGAGGGACGTTGGCACAGCCTTTGCCTTCTTGAACTCGAACAGGTTTGTTGCGCTCTTGAACTTGAAGACCGTATCGGGTTTCTCGTAGGAGCCACTCGGCTGCCAATATTCCACCATGCCCCCGTCATCCGCTGACACCACGCAATCGTATCTGTCGTTGAAAGCCATGATCCCTACTGGACTCCGGTGCAATCCACTGATGGTATGAAACGGCTTTTCTTGTTGACCACGCCCGTCATAAAGATGGATGACAGGCTTGTCCTCCTCGGAAACTGCTAGGATGGGCAGAGGGGCGCCCTTCTTGTGCACCCAGCAGACACATTTCGGTACGTAGTCGAGTTGAAGAACGGCAAGAAGATCGAAGGCATTGACGTCGAATAGCTTGATGGTCTTGTCGACGCCAGCGGTAGCAAAGCTGCGACCATCTTGGCTCACGGAAACAGACTTGATCTCGCCGAGGTGGGCCTTGTACTCCTTGACGAACTCGATTTCTCCGGTGACCTTCTTCCAGAACTTGACGACGCCATCGATCGAGGTGGTAATCAAGAAGTCGGTGATTGGCGTCATCGTGAGAAACGTCAACTGTTCCTTGTGCATCAAAGACTTGGAATACCGGGTGGACTTGGGCATGGCCTTCAGGTACAGCTTCTCGTAGGGAAGAACGCGGCGCTTCTTCTTGGGCGCCTCGGCCGAGGGCAGCTGGGGGCCCATATCATCGTCGGAGGAGCTATCTGCATAGTAACGCGCCGTTGTCAGCTCTTGGAATCCTGGGTAGTGGCGACGGGCAATTCGGGTGATGGGAGAAAGGTCAAGACCACTTACCATCTCCAGAACCGTCCTGTGTAACGCCCTCTGTGAATTCTTCATGCGTGCGCTTGTTCGACTTGACGTCATCTTCTGCTTTATTCGTTTCCATATTGATTTTCGGTCGGCAGAATTCTCTTGGAAAGACTTTGATCGAGTATTGGAACGGTAATCCTAGGAGCGTCGAGTGTCTTCAAAAACCACGGTAGTCGGTTGCGCCTGGAGATGGTGGATGTGATCGTGGCGCGAAGGGGCGTAAAGATTAGATGGGACGGGATGTTGTCGCGACACGGGACGAGGCCACTATAATTCTAGGCGCAGATCGGCGGTTCCTGCGTGTCCTGCCAGCGGGAGGTTTAAGGTGGGGGCTCAAAGATGTGTCTCCAGGGTAGGTGAGCCAAATGCGATTGAAAAATGAAACAACGTCGAAAGCTGGCGGGAGACCGGCACGATCGGTCATCGATCGCCTCACCCCAGCACGTGAAAGCAGGTTTTCTGCGTTTTCGTTCCTGTAGAATCTGAGACATGTTTTCTGTATCTTTTCTTGAACACCTGTACTTCGTCTTTCGCTGAAGACATTCCTCAAATATCGATTTCGACTCAACTCATTCTTTACTCTTCATTCTACCGTTTCGCATATTCTCT
Source organism: Neurospora sp. CHS-2018c (assembly GCA_009806235.1). Classification (NCBI taxonomy): domain Eukaryota; kingdom Fungi; phylum Ascomycota; class Sordariomycetes; order Sordariales; family Sordariaceae; genus Neurospora; species Neurospora sp. CHS-2018c. Next base: position 1,194,732 of record RAPC01000020.1, read on the forward strand.
TCACCATCGCGCCCGCAACCATGACAAGGCATCCCCTGCAGCGTGTCGCTTCTCCATCGCGGAGTGTTTCCGCCCTCATACACTTACTGGGCATGGCTTCATTCATGGCGAGCTTCAGCTATCTGCGGCTGTTCCCGCGGGAGCTTCATCTTGGGTTTGGAGGAGAGTTCAAGTTCCTGACCATCATTGGTCTGGGTCTAGCACTTGTCACGTTTGCAGTTGGCTTGCTTGCGGATTTGACCCTGAGCCCGAGCCTGTTCAGGATCAAGAATGTTTTCTCGGTCTGTTCTGCGCCCTTGGCCGTTCTCATAAGCACCCTTTACTGGGGCATTTGTGCAATTAATAAGAACCTGGTTGTGCCGCCCGACATGGCCATTCCCGTTCTCCCGGATGTGTATGGAAAACCTCACCGTAGCCGTCATCTATCGGTTGTGTACCAGACTGGTGTAATTGGTGCTGTGGCTAACAACAACCCAACAGAGGATTCCATGCCATGCCGGCCATCATGTTGACGTTGGACTTGATGCTTCTGAGCCCCCCGTGGACGGTCAGAGGATATGGTGCCATGACTATCAGCATGACCATAGCATTCCTTTACTGGGGCTGGGTTGAACTCTGCTTCTCTAAGAACGGATGGTAAGATCAAGATGAAGCAGAGATCTTGGGAGAAACCTGCACAGAATTCCATGACACCCTCGAGACTTGGCAAAATGTCTAACTGTTTTGATAGGTATCCGTACCCGATTTTCGATATCCTCAACACCTGGCAACGAGTCTTGCTGTTCACCTTTTCGGCGCTGTTGATGACAGGTAGCACAATCGCTTTGAAGTGGGTTTATGGCAAGATCAACGGCATCGAGACAAATAGGTATAGCGCCGGGGATATCTGACCTAGCAAGGCCTTCGACCAATCTTCTGCTGAGTTGATGCGGGTCGCAGGGTTTCTTGGGACCGATCCAGTAACAGGATTGGCTTGAGTAAAATCAAATCGAGTGAGAATATGCGGTAGTTGGCTCCTGTGCCACTCCGACAGTCCAATCAATGCGGATCTGGACTTGACTATTGGCCATTGGTCCATCGTCATGCTACTGGTTGTTGATGCAAAGTATTGAGGCTGTAGTTGAACTTCAGTTGAGTCCTGTCTTTCAAGGAAGTCGAGGTTTTGAGAACTGGTGATGCCATAGACAGTCAAGATATCGATGTTGATACTAGGTATTGTAAACAGTCAGTTATGGGTTTGAAGACGGGAACATGTACCTTGCAAAGGCGGGCACCCCGGTGCCCAAGCTCCGAAAACCGGACCGAGTGGGTCCCCCGCCAAGCATCAAAGGGCGTTGGGCTTCGTCACCGGGTCGGCTTGCCCGGAGAGCATACTTCGAGGTTATCGATATCACAGGCATGTGTTCACGTCGGAGGCTGAGGAGAAGAAGGAGCAAGGCCGACCACATGCATGCGAACTGTGACTCTTCGCATGGAACCTTTTTTGTCGCCCGGAATCCTTCCATATTCCTTCCACAACTGTTCCATGGTGACGGACCATCCACTGCATGGGGCCGGCCAATAACGCCGGCGTGTCTCTCCACAAGAGGATGAAGGATCACTATTTCGTGAGCATGAGCCGTAAGATGGGAGATTGTGAAGTTTGTCCCTGAATATCACTCGCCCTTGAACGAGCGCTCACCATTCGGGCTTTTGCCATTGGTTTACATTGAAGAGGCGGCGGATATGGATAGCTCCGTGTCTGACTCTTACACGGCCATATCCGTCACTGCCCTGCTGGAGCTACCTCTACCCAGGTCTGTGCCTTGACGTACGGACTCGGTGTCTCTCTCTTACTGTCTACTCAGACCTTTGATGTTCTTATTCAATTGCTAATGTTGCACACGATTTTGATGATAAAATAGCTTCGTATTTTCGAATTCCTCTTGTGTCAATAGCTTAACTTTTGGTTCCTTGATCCGCCTTTCTCTTGTTTTGACCCCACGCGGCTGACCCACAATGGGTAGGGCGTTCCAACGGCGACCCCTAGGCGCTGCCAACAGTCCTGGGTATCGCTACTTGCGCCCCGCCGCACCGGCACCGTACTTGCATTGGGATCCTATCCGACCACGAGTATCGGGTACCTCTGAGGGGAGTGTGGTGTCATTGCAGGTTGGTTGCCCCTCCTACAGGTAAATTTAAAGGTTCCGTACCCAATACTGGACAGGAGCTGTCGAGTCCCCTTGCCGCCACCACGGCAGCGCTGAAAAAAGAAGTTGGTTCAGTTTCGTTCTTCCTCCACAAACTTGGCTTGGTTCCGTTCCTTGACTCATAATATTCCATTTTCTAAAATCGTTTCGTTAAAAGTCGAGGGGTTCTCCTTAATTCCCGTCCTCATCTACCGTTTTGCACATAGCTTGTTCCACCGTCCACGGCACATAGAAAGTCACAAGTCCTCAACATGTCGGTACGTAATTTCCACTTACAAAAAGCCCCACGCCTGCCAATGCTGTGTCTAGGTTGGATTGACTCACATGTCGAACATTTAGCAACATTTCTACATCGAGAACCGCAATGTCGGCAACCAGGCCGAAAGCGAAGATTGGCGCAGTAAGTATCACCCTGTCTGATTCAGTGTAGAATATTTGCCTTTTCTTACACTCAGGACTCCTTACTTACTGTTAATCCAGTTCGCGGCTACAACCCGCTGACCCCTCCCGACCTGCTCCAACACGAGATCCCCCAGACCGCCGAGTCGAAGCAGACCGTCATCAATGGCCGCAAGGAGGTTGTCGCCGTTGTCAATGGCACCGACGAGAAGGAGAGGCTACTAGTAGTCATCGGCCCCTGCTCCATCCACGATCCCAAGGCCGCGCTCGAGTACTGCGATTTACTGCTCAAGGAGAAGGAGAAGCACAAGGATGAGCTGCTGATCGTCATGCGATCCTACCTCGAGAAGCCTCGGACGACCGTTGGCTGGAAGGGCCTGATTAACGACCCCGATATCGACAACAGCTTCCAGATCAACAAGGGTTTGCGCCTGAGCAGACAATTATTCGTTGACCTCACCTCCAAGGGCATGCCCCTCGCCAGCGAGATGTTGGATACCATCAGCCCGCAGTTCCTTGCCGATCTGTTGAGCGTTGGCGCTGTCGGTGCTCGCACCACCGAAAGCCAGCTCCACCGCGAGTTGGCTAGTGGTCTCAGTTTCCCCGTCGGCTTCAAGAATGGCACTGACGGTACCCTGGGTGTCGCCATTGATGCCATTGGTGCTGTGAGACACCCCCATCACTTCTTGTCCGTCACCAAGCCCGGTGTCGTTGCCATCGTCGGAACCGTTGGCAATGAGGACTGCTTCGTCATCCTCCGTGGCGGTACCAAGGGCACCAACTACGATGCGAAGAGCATCGCCGAGGCCAAGGCTGCGCTGGAGAAGAGCGGCTTGCGCCAGCGCCTGATGGTTGACTGCAGCCACGGCAACTCGAACAAGAACCACAAGAACCAGCCCAAGGTCGCCGCCGAAATTGCGCAACAACTTGAGAATGGCGAAACCGGCATCATGGGTGTCATGATTGAGAGCAACATCAATGAGGGTAAGTTTTCTCCGCATAGAGCTGTCTAGACGATGAAGCTGTTTGCTAACACGACGTACAGGTAACCAGAAGGTGCCCAAGGAAGGCAAGTGCGGCCTCAAGTACGGTGTCAGTATCACGGATGCTTGCATTGGCTGGGAGGATACTGTTGCCACTCTCGACACTCTTGCGCAGGCCGTCAAGAAGAGGAGGGAGGTCCTGGGCAAGAACGCCACCGCCTAAGTCATGTCATTTCCTGGTCTTGTTTGCTTTATGGTTCACGGGTCATTTGATGGGTTTTCACGGATCCCACGTGAGGGATACCTAATATATGCTGGCGCGGGGATGGGGATACAAAAGTTGACATTTTCTGCATGTGGTGTGTTTTTATAAAGAGCGTGTGTTAATACATCTGGAGGGTGGTTATTGAGACAATAGAGGATGGTAAAAGATGGAGAGGGTTTGATCTCAAAAAAATTACTTTGATGTTTCTGATGATAATCTCCATAATCATCCATGTTCGACTACAGTTTTGCGTTGCCTTTTGTTTGGATGCAATTGTGGTGATGTAGTGGTGTGAACCGTGATAGCCTTGGTGACGAAAGTTGAGCTTCTCCCGCGATTACGGAGCCAAGACATACGTATGTGGTACATGGATAGCTTCAAAACTTTGTCTTGGCACCTTTTTGCTCGGCTTGAGCCCGGTCACGCTGGGTCGCCGTGAAAGCTGAAGATGGAAGGAGGGGCGGACGGACGGCGGGAGCTTGGACGTTTTTGATTTGGGGCGACGCTGGCTGGCTGGATTGATGCTGATGCTGATGAGGTGCTGATGCTGATGCCAGTGCCGAATTGGATGCTTGTGAAACTTGCAGGCCAGGATTGCTGTGCTGAGGCCCGCGGGCAGAATGAGGTAAATTAGTGCGGAAAATCCATCGGCCGGGGCCGAGGGGAAGTGCAAAAGCTCGAAAGGCTGCACGGTGATTGGCCCAGCCAATCAGATGGCCAGTGTTCCTAAGATTCCCGAAATTCAAGAAACCTACGGTCCTACCTACGACGCTACGTGAAGGGAATCGACCGACCTTGCACCTGGACGGACCTGCTCGACCTCCCGCCCGCCAGACCTGATACTGTCACCGACATTGCCAACCCAATTGGCCTTGTCCCCCGAACCCGCGATACTTTCCTAAAGCTTCGCTCAGCTTGCCCACCATGCTGGCGAGGACCTGCCTGCGCTCGACGCGCACCTTTGCCAGCGCGAAAAATGGCGCCTTCAAATTTGCCAAGGTTCGTCTCGATTGCTTCGACAACTCTCTCATCCTCGTCCAAATGCCCCTCCAACGCCCAGTTCTCGGCCGCATCGCCACTCGACCGGCGGGGCCTGGGCCGGCTTGAGCTACCGTCCACCTACTGCGAGCTCCCGGCCCGGGGCCTAGTCGCCCGACCGTCCCCGCCCCGGCCGAGCCATCCTGTCTTGTCTCCTTCACACTCTCGCGTTCCTCGAGGAAAGCTAACGGACGTGCCCGGCAGCGTTCGGCTTCCACCCAGAGCTCCGGCGCCGCTGCCGAGTCTCCCCTCCGCCTGAACATCGCTGCCGCCGCTGCCACCGCCGTTGCCGCCGGCTCGATCGCCTGGTACTACCATCTCTATGGATCCGCTTCCGCCATGACTCCGGCCGAGGAAGGGTGAGTCCCCTACGATCGATCCGACCACCCGCCCCGCTCTAGCCGTTGGACCGAGGTCTGCCTCATGGCTTCTGAGGCATATACGACCGAGCTCGACTATTAGCTTGAGTTTGGGCATGGAGTGACACGAGGCTTACCGTTGACGCAGTCTCCATGCTACCAAGTACCCCTGGGTCCACCAGCAGTGGTTCAAGACCTTCGATCACCAGGCGTAAGCAACCACCCCTACCGAGCCTATCCGAGGCCGCGCCTCCCCTTCAAAATGACCATCTAGCTCACGACCTTGTTTTTGCCCGACCGCAGTCTTCGCAGAGGTTTCCAGGTGTACCGTGAGGTCTGCGCCTCGTGCCACTCTCTCAGCAGAGTCCCCTACCGCACTCTTGTCGGCACCATCATGACCGTCGATGAGGCCAAGGCTCTCGCCGAGGAGAACGAGTACGACACCGAGCCCAACGACCAGGGCGAGATCGAGAAGCGCCCCGGCAAGCTTTCCGACTACCTCCCCGCTCCCTACAAGAACGATGAGGCCGCCCGTTTCGCCAACAACGGTGCCCTTCCTCCCGATCTCAGCTTGATTGTCAAGGCCCGCCACGGTGGCTGCGACTACATCTTCTCCCTCCTTACCGGCTACCCCGATGAGCCTCCCGCTGGTGCTTCCGTTGGCGAGGGCCTCCACTTCAACCCCTACTTCCCCGGTACCGGTATCGCCATGGCCCGTGTCCTCTACGACGGCATCGTCGACTACGAGGATGAAACCCCCGCCTCCACCTCCCAGATGGCCAAGGATGTTGTTGAGTTCCTCAACTGGGCTGCTGAGCCCGAGATGGACGACCGCAAGCGCATGGGTATGAAGGTTCTGGTTGTCAGCTCTGTGCTCTTCGCCTTGAGCGTCTATGTTAAGCGTTACAAGTGGGCTTGGCTCAAGTCGAGGAAGATCGTCTACGATCCCCCCAAGGAGTCCGCTACCCGCCACTAATTTAGCATTGCCACAACAAAGGGCAAAGTCATGACATTCACACAATAACCGTTGTGAGACGTGCGTGCTTTTCCCCCTCTTTTTTTGTGTATGTATCATATACTATTGCTGCCGAAATTTTGCTCCCCCGTGTTCCTCTTGTGCGTCGGTCAGAAAGAGCAAAACGAAAAGGAATGGGCAGGGACGCTATCGATAGCCATGGGGAATGCGGGGACGTGCGGCGTGGGTTGAACATGATGGTCGTAGAGTGTATAAATCAAATTTTCAAGTCTCAAATACAATCTAGACGTTATTTCCTATGTCAAAGAATGTATAATGATATGGGTATGACGGTAAAGTTGGGCTTGCATGTGGGTGGATGAGGATACCGGAATTACGGCATTTCCATTCTTAACGGGTGCCGAGAGTCAAAACATCCCTTTATCGGCTACATCATAATGCACGCCTCAACATGAAGAGTGAGAAAGCATGAATTCCCCTCAAGAATCCAGAATCTCCTCTTGACACTTCTGGTTTTAGAATCTGTTTCTCACCAAATCACGGCAAATGTGAGTAGAGAGGACCACAGACGGCTTGGCATCTCGATTTGCCTTCCAAACAAAAGCTCGCTTCCCACTCACAAACAACAACATCTTGACTCCAAACTCATCGTAGGGTTTTCAATCCAACTCAGCTATGCCATTCTTTGAACCACCACATGTAAAACCGATAACCCACGATCACATACAAGTACCAGCAAAATGTCATCACCAAAACAATCACAATCCCAGTCACAAGCACCTCGCCCACCAGACAACGACACCATATCTCCCGCCCTCGCTCACGACCTCCTCAATGCCTTCAACATCGACTCCTCGTCCGACTCCTCCGATTCCTCCTCCGAAGACCGCAAATTCCTCGCCTCATTACTTACCTCGGGCCTCGCCCCGCCAGTTGAAGTCCGCGAAATTCTGGAATTAAGTCTCATGCGTGGATTGGAGGAATGGGAGATGATGATGGATTGTGCCAATTCTTTGAGGGACCAAGCTTATCAGGCTTTGAGGTTGAAGCGAGAGAGAAATCGTCCGGATGGTCAGGGTCGAGGTCGGAAATCATCACGGCTGGAAAGTGTGAGGGATGATCATGAGCGGTGCTTGTTGCCATTTTTGGATATGGTTATGAAGGGGAGGGTGGGAGGGTGGTTGCTTGATGGGGAGACTTGTGCTGTGGCTGGGAGTGTTCTCGGGAAGAGAAGGGAAGGTGGTGGGAGAGGAGGGATCTCATCGGCGGAATTGGGAAGAGGTGGAAGCAAGAGGGTGAGGAAGACGACGGCGGCGGTGGGGAGGGGTGTCTCTCGGTTTTGGGACCAGGATGATACAGCGAAAATGAGCAGACGAGGGACGAGCGTTCGATGGAAGACCAGTGTCTCTGGCTATGGTGGCAGCGCAGTAAAGCGTGACGAGCCGGATGAGGAGGAAGTAAAGACGGGATTGCCGGCCCAGTTGTTGACGGTTGTCCACCGCCCAGCTGTGGTTAGTCAGGACGACGGAGAATCAGAGGAAAAGGATTCCAGTTCAAACGAAGACGCCGACCTTGAACACTCCAAGTTATTATATGAACCGGATTACCTCGACACCCGGAGTTCCCAGCGTAGTCTCGCTACACCCTCGTCCCCTAACGAGATTCTGGACGCTGCCTTTGGCGATGTATTGATAGCAGACACTTTGGGTTTCGATGAATTTCTTCCGCCGGCTAAGGTGAGGATCACGGGAAAGCGCACCTACAAATCGCCCTTTTTCAGTGAACCACCACCCTCACCGAAACCCACGCACAAAAAGATCGGTCCAGCTCCCCCGTCAACAACCTCTCCATCTAAGACCAAATCCCCAACCAAAAAGCCCCGAAATCCACCGCCCGGCATCTCCCGCCTCCCCATCCCTCCCCTCTCGGCTCCCACTTTCGGTTTAATCCAAGAAGAACTAGCATCCGACCCCTTCCGTCTGCTCATAGCTGTGACATTCCTGATAAAAGTCCGGGGTACAATGGCCATCCCCCTTTTCCGCCAACTCATGGATCGCTTTCCCACTCCCTCGGCGCTCGCGGATGCGGATCCCGCCGAGATCATCGACCTCATCCGCCCCCTTGGGCTTTCCGTCAATCGCTGCTCCGTCATACAGAAGTATGCAAGGATGTGGATCGAGTGTCCGCCTTGTAAGGAAAGAAGATACGGGGTGAAGAATTATCCGAGGGTGGGGGATGCGAGGGGGGTTAAAGTGGGAGAGGAGTTTGGGGCTGAGCCGGATGATTTTTACATCGGCAAAGTGTCACATGGAGGAGTTGGCGATGATGATGATGATGATAGTACCAACGCCATCAAACTCACCAAAGAGCATGCCATCGGATCGGCCTGGGAAATCGGCCATCTCACACAGGGTCCGTACGCTCTGGACTCTTGGCGGATCTTTTGTCGGGATAAGTTACTCGGTCGGGCAGAGGACTGGAAGGGGAAGGGTCGTCATCCGGAGTTTCAGCCGGAGTGGATGCGGGTTCTGCCTCGGGATAAGGAGTTAAGAGCTTGTTTGCGGTGGATGTGGTACGTTCTTTTGTCTGAATGCGTTCTCTTTTGCTTTTCGTCCTCTCTCCCGGGTCATTCATTCATTCATTACTGACGAGAGTGCGACAACCAGGATGCGTGAAGGATGGGAATGGGATCCCATAACCGGGGACCGAGAGCCTCTGCGTGAAGAGATGCGGAGGGCGGTGGATGAAGGTCGGGTTGGCTATGATGAGTGTGGTGGTCTGGTGATATTGGATGAGAAGAGGGGGGAGAGAAGTGATGTTTCTGGAGACAATCCGGTGTCCTTGGTCGGCAAACATCGGTGAAAACGAAGTCCAAGTACGGAATTCCACTCACTGTTGGGCCGGTTGTACCTTCCCCGGAAGTATCTCTTGTCAGACGAGGGCCAAGACGATGCGCAAGTTTTTCACTCAGGAAGGCACCTGCCTTGTCAGTGTCTGGTGATATTCGAAGCGACCCTTTTCCTCCCGTCGCCTCTGGTTCATGAGTACAGTATCTAACCGTCCAGTTCCCTGCCTGCTTCAGGATATTTGCATCGACATTTGCAGATTCGTCCCCTCTGCCCAACTTCCTACCGTTCCTAGAGACATCCAAACCCATCATGACTAGCATCACACGCCTCGCCTCATCGGCCCTCCGCGGCATCGCCACCCTCACGTTGCTTACAAGCAGCTTCGTGTCTGTCTCTGCGCAACAGCACCCGAATGGAGGATATGCCAAGGATTGCATCTTCACAGGCGCAAGTCTCCGCGACGGTCACTGGCTGGGTTGCAACTGTCTGAACGACGACATTGCCATTTTCGGCTACAACTATACTTGGTAAGTCGTCTGATATACCAGCTGCAATGACCATAATAACCTGTGCTACGCGTAATGCTAACATGCTGCTTCGTCGGTCGTAGGCTGGATCTCAACTTCTGCGTGGGAAACAGAAATGGGACTTTGGAGAGTTATGATAAGTAAGGCATCATGGATCCAGCGATCTTCTTTTGCGGTTTCCCATGGAGAAAGTACAGTACTAACCCCCTCGCTCTTTCTCTTTTAGCGGAAACTACACCAAGACTTGCGGTGACTGCAGAATCTTCAACAACTACCATACCATCTTTCTGAACTGTCTATGCCCGGACATGGCGCATGTACTACACAACAGCACGCTTGACTTGAGTACGTTCAATGTTCCTTCTGGTAAAATATTCCTACTTCAAGTCACGTCTAACCTCTAACCATATCGCAACAGACACTACCTTGTATAATGTGGATGGATGTGCGGGTTGTTACAACCACATGGGGAACAAGTCATGGGATGGCCCCCCTCCTTCATCGTCAAACCACACTCTGTTGTCAGACCCGTTGCTCTGACTACCTGCAGACCTGCAAGAGTCCCATTGGATGTGCGACTCGTACTTCATGAGGCTGTCGCTAAACTGATGCTTCTTAAAAATTGATCGTCATGCAAAGTGTGTTCTTCGCAGGCGTATCCCCTACAACGCCATCTGTATGATACATATGAATCCATTGCACCTTCCTGTCCCATTATTCCACCTGCAGTCCAGCCTTTAACTTTCTAATCCATCATGATTCGTACAGTGAAGTATTCAAGTCTCTCTCAGACACGTCTAACTCTTTGACCCCACCAGAAAAGGGGCGCTGGATCATTTCGAGGTTCTTCGCAACGCAAAGGCACCCTATTGTGGCTTGACAGACCAGAGCTCCCGAGACCAACCATGCTCCCTGATCTTCTTCGTTTCCTTGGAAGTGGCCTTCTTTTCGCTCGCAAAGATAGCGAGCGCCTTGCTGCACGAGGCAAATGCCTCCACAAGCTCCTTCATCCTGCCAGATTTGACGAACTCCTGAGATACGGCTGATGTTTTCTCGGCGACAACCGCAGCCAGCTCCATGCACTCGAGCAAGTAGTCGCGTGAGAGGGTGGCACCGGCAAAGTGCAAAGAGCTAACGAGAGCCAGCACGGTCTCTGGGATGTAGGCCTCACGAAGAGCTTGGAAGTCGGGGTCGGCTGATACGAATACATGTTAGACAGGATTCCAACCAACGAAGGGAAATGCGTGAGTGAACTTACGCCGAATAGTTTCCAGCAACCACCCCTTAAGTACTGGTTGCATGCATGCCTTGGCCGCGCGGACTTCCTTGCTCGTATGCTGCCACATTTCGCGGGAGTTGGTGCTGTCCCTGATGATATTTTGTCAGTAATGAACGCTCAATAGTTGTTTCTGGAAATACTTACTCTCTGGCGAGACCTGCCAAAGAGGACAAGGTCTCCATAGAGTCCAGAGCCTTGACAAGACACTCGAGCTCCCACATGTTTCGTACTTGTGTGACCACCGCCTCTTTGTCACCATTGTACAGCGCAAGCAACTCTTCTGGAAGCTCACTCGCGGCGAACTCGGCAAACCATTCGATATTACCATCGTCCTCCTCTCCCCCGACCAGGATTCCGGTCTTCCGCCGGATGATCTCTCGGCCTGGCACCCTCTGAGAGAGAGCACGGGCAGCACGCAAGCGTGCGCGTTCTTGAGAATGTCAGCAACCTGTTGCAAGACAAAGTAACAGCAAAAATGGAAAAAAAATACTTACTTAGGAAATACTTGTAGGCCCTGATGACATATGTGCATGTCTCCACGAACAAATCGTCGGTCAACATGAGCCACTCCAGAGAACAAATAATATGACCTTCTTCCTGATCAAATTCTTCTGCCTCGTCGTCACCAAAGAAGTCCGGCTTCACTATGCGGCCGTACTTCAGTGTCGCCGGGCCGTCCTCCATAACCTTGAATTTGCCCTTTGCTTCGCAGGGCTGCAGTAGGTCGTTAACATCGCTGAGGAAAACCTCCGGTTGCCTCTTAACAAACTCCGAGACACTGATGCCTAGTCTGTTCATAATGGAAATCTGCACCCTCCGTGCATCGTTGTCGAGAATGTGGATAAGATTTCGGCTAAGCGCCTCGTATACGCGCTGCCCGTGTAGCTTGGAGCAATAAAGAGGTATCATCTCCTCCAGATTGGCGAGGCGGAGGTAGCTGATATAGGCCGCGATAATGTTCTCCATGGCCTCTTGATGGACATCGGAAATAATACGGGTCTCGCTGAGCCTGTTGAGAGTAGAGAAAATGATGAGAACGTGACTGAGCACACGAAGGCTGTTGTGGTCCGACAAGTTGAAGTATTTAGGGTGAGTAAGGTCATCTGGCACCTGCAGGTCAACTGGAGGGATCAAGTTGGACTTTGATCGTTGATTTGCGTGCTTCGCCAGGACGAGTCCCTGATTAGTCAAATAACGGCCGAGTTCATGCGCAACAATGGCACCCTGTAGTGCCTTGGATGGCCTTGTAGCTTCGGTGCTCGTCCTCGAATCCGTCTCGAGTAAGGTAACAAGCCTCTTGCTGACCGAATGCGGATCTCCGTGGTGCAAAACAGCGTTGAAAGCAGGGAACTGTTGGGCGACCCTAGCAGCCTCGTCTCCGCCGTGCTTGACCAAATACGAGTCGAACCGCGTTCGCAGTAGAGCGTTGTAGTGGGCAAATAGCAGGTCATCCCACGTCTCGCACACCTTCTCTACACTCGCGAGGTCACCGGCCAGCAGGCCATAGACCGCCCGGTCGTAATCACTAGTTCCACCATCCCGAGCGGTGGAAAAGCACATCCGCCTCCATAGAATGAGCGAACGCGGGTCAAAGTCCGGCTGGTCCTCGTCTTCCGGGTTCGCAAGCGGTAGGGGCGCAAGAGACGCAGCTCTCCATAGCTCCGTCCTCACAGAGCACCATTCTCGAATCTCAGCCATTGAGGAGCCACGACGTAGCATCTCAAAACAGCCCAACCAAATGGCGCGCTCGAAAAAGTCATCCTGGGTTTCCAACTTGCGAGCCTGCCGTGTGATAGCATCGGGATCGAGCTGGGTGACAAGCGTGTTGGAGCTGAGATGTGATTCGGCAAAGCCAAACGCCCTGGGGTCAAGCGGTCCTTGATAACCGTTCACGCTCTTCTGCAACTTGATCTTGGTGCGAGTATGAAGCCAGCCATGGGCAAGGATGTCACCCCTCTCTGCGCTCTCCTGAAGGTGGCTCACAATGTCGTCTACTGGCGGTCCCTGGCTTGCACTGCTTTGAAGCCACTCTAGCACGACCTTTTGTTCCCTTGCCAACGAGTCGGACAGCATAAAGTCATTCCACCATTGGTTTCGTGACTGTATGGATGGTTTTGTGTGTTGCTTCAACTGAGATGTTTCGTCTTGGCCGTATTCCAGGGGCAGCATGCGCCGAAGGAGATCCCATGTTTGCGCCTCCTCTTCTGCTTTCCGATATTCTTCGTCGAAGTTTACGGTGAAGTCGTCGGTTTCATTATCGTCGATGTCCATCTCGTTTTCGCGAAGGGTGAGTTTGCGTGGCTGGCGCTCGCGGAGTCGATCCGCCCTTTTTCTCGAGTATGCATGGTAAGAGTCGACAAGCTGGAAGACCTGGGCGCGCTTCTCTTCTGTGGTTCCTCTGAGGTCGGTGAGGTGGCGGTCTAGCTCTCCCGAAAAGAACTCGACTTCATCGCCGGCTCGGATGACGGTTTGCCGGTATGGTGACGGCTGTTGGGCCATGGGAGGAGGTATAAGTCCTGGGTGCGCATGTAGTGTTAGCAGTCAGCTGGTCTGGGGCATTGGAAGCTCCGCGATGATCGAACCTAGATCTGGGCTTTCGCTTTTCGAGGCAAAAGAAAAGCTAGCGTCTGAGGTGACGGAAGGGTCCTGCAGCAACTGCGTATCAGAAGAAATGAACACTGCGGCGTCGGCGTATAGAAGGATGGGATGCTGCTCACAACTGTGGGTGCCATTTTCGCCCTTGGTCGTTTCCGTATACACGAGGTTCAAATGGTGGATTGGCGTGATTCTGTAAGGACTGTTTGGTAGGCGCGTCGCGGGTTCTTGGTGGGGGAGGCGGACTGCTGCTGCCTTTCAATCGCATTCCATGCCGTACTTTACTTGTCCACTCGTTCGTTGACAGCTCCTTCCAGAAAGAATGATCGGTTGGGCAAGATGACGTCCCACTTTCGGGATTTTGATCAATCAATGCCGGGGTTGTTTATACAGGTGCGTATCACGAGGTAGCTTCCGCTTTGTGTAGTGAATAGGTCTAGTTCTGTATGCGCCTATGTAAAGAAAGGTAATAATTCATGCTGTAATAATTCACGTTATGGAAATTCCAAACACACGTCGAAGCTCCAGCTGCCGCTAGCAACTTGCTTGCCGTCCGCACGACGCGTTCCATGCGGCTCAAAGGGCCAGACTGGGATCTGCGGCCGGCAGAATGTGGGTCTCTATGCCAAGACCTATCAACTCCACCCAAACTCAGGCCCCTCCACCTGTGCAGGAAATGATACAAAAAGCGACGGACCCAAAAAATTTCTTTGCTCTTTTCTTCTTCTTTTTTTCCTTACAATGTCCACGGCATTCCTATTAGAGTCTCGGAACAAGACCATCATTTCTTGTTCAGGCCCATGAGGTCTCTCGCGTGCTCAAGGATCGCCCAGAGGAATACTGCACTTTCCGTCTAAGTTACCTAACACCTTCACGGGGCGTTTAGGTGGACATATCTGGACAAGTGATACATTTCGATTCCTCATGTTTTCCTTCATGTAGCCTTCTTTCTCTGTTCCATCTTGAACCTTAAAAGGTTCGCTTTGGGGCAGCTAACTGTTGACGCGCTGTCGCCGTTCTTTTCGTAAAACGCGTTGCAACACTCGTAGAGTGCGTCCACCAGTTTCTGGCATTTGCTCTCGTCGAATCCGTTTCTGGTCAGGCAATCTGCGGCGTGATGTGAGGTCAGCAAACTGCGAGTTCTGAACGAGCCAGGAGTCAAGCTGGTTATCCTCACTTTGTATCGCGCACTGCAGGCACAAAAGAGTCGCATGTCAGCACACCACACGTCCAATCCCGTGACAAAGGAACAAGGGGAACGTGGAACAGACCGCACGTGGATGGCATGGCGGATTGGTTGCGAGGTCGTCTTGCAATGTCTAATAAAGCAACATAAACGGTCAGCAGTGCCTCATGAGATGAGAGAGCCGAGACACCTTGGAATGGGGAGACCAAAGCTGGCACTGCGCTTAAACCCACCATGGTGTTGAATTTTGAACAGCAGAGAATTCCGTCTGGTTGGAAGCTGGATCGTGAAGGAGTAAAGAACTGGTTGCCTTTCTTAAGCCTGTGCTCAGGTTGTTCATAAAAGACAAAGATTCGAGTGGACTTGACGCTTGAGGAGGATCTCCCAAGCTTGGAATCTCCACAAACAATCCCGGTGCTTCGGTACCCCATTCTTCAGTCCAGCTGCAGCGCGTATCAGTGAAGGAAACGGAGGGATGATGTCAGGAACTCTCCGGATCGGAAACACTCAGTCAACACCAATGCGCCAACCTGTCTGTACTATTCTTCAACCAGCCTTCCTACAAACGCTGGAATAGACAGCGAACGACGGACTAGGACTACAAGGAAATGGACATTATAAGGTTTGCGCGACGCAAAGTGGTCTGCAAAAAGGAGCGAAAGATATTCGAATTGTTGACATAGAAGTAGTGCCAAACGGAAGTGGTGGACAGTGAAGTACTTCAGTTATGTGGGCATGCAATTTGGTGTATGAATACCTTCACAGATTGGCCTTCCTCGGCCTTTTCGTCCCATAGTCACCTTAAAAATTAGGCACAGGTGTTAATTGCTTTGCCGCATTTTAAAGTGCCCAAATGGTTCAGGTTTACCACAAAAGTTTGCCAGGTCGAGATAGGCATCAAGGTTTCGTACAAACAAAATATTAGTGTTTCAAGGCTGGCCCCACCTGAACTTTGTGTCTGCTGCACCCCTACAAACCGCGCCCCTCCAGCAGTCGACCACTTTCCTGTCAACCACGCTTCAAAATCACGACTTGACCCGGTGCACCTCGCCTTCCACTTCTTTAATTCTCCCGGACATAGGTACTTGACTCGACGCTTCCCAAGACTGCAAGTCTGCAACCATCCTTTAATACGTCTACCCAGTAAGACAACCCGTTTCCCCTCTGGGCTTTCACTGCCCCTCCACCGATTTCTGCTCCATCTCGTCGTGTCTGTTGCCCACGACAACACAGGCAGGAAGAGGCTCTCCGGCGCGTTTACACCCGCGCAATCCCTTACTTCCATCGCAGCCTGGAAATCTAGCATTTCCCAACATTTCAATTGTGCAAACTCGGCCCGTCCAGTTTTCACTGACGAAACTTCTTTGCGACTAGACTTCTACCTAACATCTCCAACTCCAAGTCATCAACATGGCGGACAACGCTGAGAATGGAAGTGGAAATGCTGGCTCCGATGCCGCCGCCCCCGCCGTCGAGCACCTTAACATCAAGGTGACGGATAACAACAACGAGGTCTTTTTCAAGATCAAGCGCAGTACCAAGCTCGAGAAGCTCATGACGGCGTTCTGCGAGCGCCAGGGCAAGACGTTGGCTTCGGTTAGATTCCTCTTCGAGGGCCAGCGCGTGCAGCCCACGGACACCCCAGACACTGTGAGTAAAATCTGACATGCACCTATCATGTGTGGGTGATGTTATTACCAGCCCGGGAACACCATGGCAGACGAAGCACCCAACCACGCCAGAAATCTGTTTGCTGACCATGTCTTTTGCCCCAATGCTATAGCTCGAGATGCAGGACGGTGATTGCCTGGAAGTCCACCAAGAGCAGGTCGGCGGCTGCTAGACAAGAGACGATCCCATACCACAAGGAGAAAGAAAGAAAAAAAGCAAGACAAAATCACAACCGGCCACATGCATAGTAGCGAGCGGAACGACAACCGGTGACTTTGATCTCCAGCAGGTGGCTCGCGGGTGATATCCGATTCCATGACAGGATAGGAACCGGGAGTTTCGGAATTGTGACATTAGGATTGGACACGGGGCTACGAAACATATCACGACTTTTGGCCAGTATCACTGGCCGTACGCACGTACTACTCTGCTTTTTGTTCTGATCCGCATTAGGTGATGCCTAGGAGAACTGGAGTTCGGAGGGTGCTATTATTGAGGTCATGGGGCGGAGGGAACTGAATTGAGGAACATCTGAATATGGGTTTAACCAAACTTTGAAAGAACGCCAGTTGGCCTGCCGGCATATTATCTTCTGTTTTTAGGCGTCAACACGGCATCTTTCAAGAACTGTAATTGACATTCTACCTCTTTCTTTACCCCCTCGATTGCCACTCCCAGATGTTGTGGCAACATCGCAAAACTTCGTTATGATGGCATGCACATTCTCGAGCGCTGTGGGATATCGCCAACTTCCCGCTTGTCTTCCCAAGGCTGGTTCAACCATGAGCTCCATGACGCCCATTATGTAGGCTACGCTGACAAGTTCAAGACAACACCAGATAATCACACTATGACATCCTAGTCTCGTGTTTTGATGTGATATTATTGTGATATTATTAGTATTTCGATACTCGTACATATATATCCCTAAACACTATTGACTAAAAGGAAATGTAGAGCAACATCCTGATTCCAATGCTATGCTGAAGAAACGCCCTTGCAATGCTGACCTTCCCCCTTTATATCCCTATCCTCCGGCCTGTGCTCTTCTTTGTGCCAGTCCCCCCGGAAAGTGAAAGAACCCATTACTCCTTATGCCTATGCCTTCAACTCCCTCTCCATGCACCCAGTACAAAGCACAACCATCTCACCCGGCACCGTGCCGGCCCTCCCTTCCCTGGGAAATATCTGCCCATCATCGAACCCGCCACCGCAGTCGGCACAGCGGAAACACTCATCGTGCCACTCGCCGCCGAGCGCCCTAATGTACTGTCCGATCACCGCCTTCCTGCACTTGCGGCACTTGGGCGCCCTGCGCTCGGTGCGCTTCGTCTGGCATGACACGCACCACGCATAGCCGTCCTTTTCGATATGCGTCATGCCGCGCTCAAACGGGTCGCCGCACTCGGCGCAGAAGAAGTGGCCAAAGTGCCAGTGGTGGCCCAGTGCCACCACGTGCTCGCCCATGATGGGCGTCGTGCAGTGCTTGCACCGCGGCGCGAACAGCTCGTGCCAGTCCAGGTGGCAGTAGAACCGGAGGCGCGCGTCCCCGTCCTCGGCCATAGTCTGGCCCGGTGTCTCGGGAAGGTGCTCGCCCGCGGCCCGTCGGGCGATGCGCTCGAGACGCCCCGCCCGGTGCTCATCTGGCTCCGGAGAGATCTCGAGCGCCTCGAGCGACGTGCCGCACGAGTAGCACGCGAAGCACTGCGGGTGGAAGCGCTCCGTCATTCCCGCCAGCGAGACGAAGCGGCCTTCGATGAAGTCGCCGCACTCGTGGCAGCGAGCCGTGGCGCGGCTGCCTGCTGGCTTGTGAGCCGGTGACCAGTGGCTGCGCGGCCGAGCTGGCATATGTCGACCTCCGGCTCCCGGGGTGGGTAGCGGGCGTCGAGAGCTGCTGCTGTTGGTGGTGCTGGGTTTGTCGTCTGGCGTGACAATTACCGGAATGCTAGGTCCATCATCGTCAGATCCGCCTGGGAGGACAATCTGAGGGATGTTAGATCGTGATGATGAAGCTGGCTCCGAGACAGCGATGGAGGGAACAGATATTGAGGGGTAAGAAGATGAAGATGGCGGTGCATTTATTTGAATACTGGGTGGGGCTGGGACTGGGAGTGGGCGTCTTGTTGGCGACGAGGACGACGGTGGGGTTGAAAAACCATTCGAAACAGAGATAACAGGGACGTTCGGCGTCGAGCCCGGCTGCTGTCGTGGTTGTTGTTGTGGTCGCTGGGGTTGCTGCGGGAGTGCTCGCTGCTGCTGTTGCTGTTGTTGTTGGTGTTGCGGTTGCTGCGGCTCTTCTTCTTGGGGTTGCTGGGACTGCTGGCTGCGGAAACGTCCAGGGACGAGCGGCGTCGAGCGGTCGTCACTCTTGCCGAATCTCGACGGTCCTTCTGGCGTGTCATCAGCAGCCTCATCAGGAGCTTTCCATTGTCTGTCAAAGCTTACGATGGGTCGACCGGGATTGTCACTGACGGCAGACGGCGTGGGTAGCTTGACGCTGCGGTCTTTCAGCTTCATGCTTGTGGCTTGCCGTATCTCATCGCTGCGAATCTCCATGCCGTGCTTTCGAGGGACCTCTTCTTGCACCGGCTTCTTTCTCTCCCAGGGCAGAGCGGGCCGTACGTTGGTAGTGTACTGAGGGTTGCGAGATTGTGTGACAGGGTTGCGGTGAATCTCGTACTTTTCGTACCTAGATCCGTCTTTGGGAGGGGACGATGCAACGCCATCCGCTGCTGGAGACGTTTCAGGGGCGAACTGTATGCGGTTCAGGGGGTTCTTGGGCTTCGCTCCCAGCTGCTCAGGAGTTCTGGTTTGTGCAAAGTTATCCAGGCTAGAAGAAGATGACCTCGCCTCTGATTCCTCCGAAATCTTTTCACCTGGGAACGGCTTCTGGGGCTCACCAAATATGTTCTTCTTCGAATCACTCCGTGTGTAACCACTATTACCTGAAAAGGTGCTGTACGACTTGGAGTTACCAGATTCTGGGGAGCCGTCTCGCATACGCTCATGACTTGCCCTAGGTGTCTCCGGCAGCCTAGAAGGTAGCGGGCGAACTGAAGCCGGCGATACTGGGCTTCGACTTGACCCTTGTCCTTCCTCCCCATCCGTAGAACTTCCCGACATTGAGTACGTGCTAGTATCTCTGGCTAGACCAGTGGGGGCCACATCACTGCCGTATTTGACGCTGGCTGTGCGGGCATGGGCGTAGCTGTCTTTGCGCAAGTGAGGCTTATACCGATATGGGGTGCCTGGCTCGGGCGGTCTTTCTTTCCCGGGGTTTTCGTGTTGCCATACCAACTCAGCTGCCTCGGCCAGCGCGGCTTCGTAGAGGCGCTTTTCCTCCTCGGTTTGTTCTGGGGCCTCATCGTTCCCGGAGCCAGCGCCGACATCCGGCCTGACCAGTGGACCACCGCTGGCGCTCTTGCTGTGTCCTTTTAGGTCCATGTCCTCCATAGCCTTGCGCAAAGAAACGGCTTCCTCCTTTTCCATCCACCTCTGGCCACGTTCGATATAAGTAGCGGAAGGCACCACCTCTGACGGCTTCAAGGGCCGGGCTGGACGGTCTGGGTAGTAATCCCTACCTCGGGTCACGTTCGAGTACTTGGACCCGACGCTGGCGGTCATGGAGTTGCGGCCAGGGGACAGCTCGGTTGGGCTGGACGCATTGTTCGCTTCTGAAGTGCCATTTTGGACGGGAGAGGAGGCGGTCTCGGAGAGGCGAGGGGCTTGTGTGAAAGATGGCCGGCTGCTAGGCGAGGGACTGGCAGCAGCAGTAGAGGAAGTATCGCGCTTCGAAGCGGGCAGTGGACGTGCACCACCAGGCCTGTTGAGTCGACTGGCGCGTAGATCTTTGAGATATGCGGCTGGATGGTGTTTGTGTTAGTGCGAGACAGGCCATCAAACACGTCCACACCCCCACCTAGCATCTAGGAGATAGTCGGGAAGAACGGCGTACCAAACTGCTCGCTGCTCATGTAAGAAGGCGATGGCGGAGTGGCCTTTTTGGGCGAGGCACGCTCGTTCGAGTTACTCCGGGCAAACATGGCGGGCGAGAGGTAGCCCCCTTCACGGAGGTGTTTGGCTGCCCTATCTCTTCTTATTTATTGAAATGGCGGGATGTCGATCGTCAATGATGGCCAGGAGTGGGGAAGTAGAGACGGTGAAGGAAAGGGTTGGTGGTCGAAGGCTGTCAGAAGCGGAGTGAGCCTTAGGAGGTCCCTGGCTGGCAAGGTGGAGCGCCGGACAAGTCGTTTAAAAAGGAGTCAAGGACTCTAGGCGGAATTGGTCTCTGCTGCTATAGGTGTATGTAGAAGTACCGAAATCACTGTTAAAATAAGACGACGTTTCTGTTCTGTTGGGATGTGTGGTGCTGTTCCTGTTCTTGTTGTTTTTCGTTTTGTGTACCTACCACACGTTGTCCCAGCCCCGTCGCGATGCAAAGAAACAAATGGAAGGCAATGAAGGAAGGGGACGATGACCTCAAGATTTGCAAAAGGACATGAATGTCTATTGTTGAAAAAGGATGGACCGACTGGGGGATGCTAGAAGAACAACAAAAGGAATACTCTGGGTCAGTCTGTGATGATGTGTTCAGACATCTAGGAGGGTATAAGAAAGTCAGTCGGCAGGGAGGAGGACGACCGTGAATAGGTACAAGTAATGAGCTGAGGGAGTTGGTCACGGTCAAACGGTATCCGTTCCAAGCGGTTCGCTGCCGTGCAATTGGATGGATGGCTTCATCGAGAATTGACAAAACAAGACGTAACGGAAGGGGGGTCTCCCCAGCGACGGGCCCGGACCGCGTAGCTGGAAACAAAGTGCCTGCAGCTGTGCAGCTGTTGCTTGGTTGGGACTTTGGAGGCTCCAAGCCGAGCATCGGGCTGCACCGCCCCAAGACACGGAGACACGCTCGACACGCTAGGGCATGATTTCTGGCCGCCTCCATGACACCATTGTGTAACCGTCAAAAGGCTGACACGTACTGTGCTCATACTGGATGTAGTACCCCGTTACCCCGTACCCAAGGTGGTATCTGGAGAAGAGTGAGTGTGCCTGGGCGCGGTGTGAATCTGATGTGAATCCGGAGCTTCCAATAAGCTGAAATGTCGCAAGGACGTTGCATTCCGCTTTCACCGCAGCTTCACTCGAATTCACAGGTTTACGGGATACCTAAAATGCTCACGTTTGCAGGGAGTTCACATAGTAACGCTTAACTTTTCAGTCATGTGAAGACCCAGCGGTGTTCTAAGGGGCGATACGGTGATCAAACATACGAGGAACGCGATGATACGCCGTATCGTAATCTCTCGTAATGCAGGTACATATGTATTAGGGTGTTAAGACGGTAACGACGACCTTGATGGTCAATGCGAACAGTTCCCAAACTGCTACGACGACTTTCGAGATACCAACAACGCAAGACATCCCTTGATCTCATCACCCATGGTTCATCTCATGCCCTCGTCATCTTTTTCCGTTTCATCCCGTCTCCTTCTCCCCGCATGATCTCCAGATCCAATGTTTCTCAGTTATCAAATTTGTCTTCCAATCTTTTTCACCTCCATAGTCCGTCCTCTGCATGTCAGCACCACATCCCATTCACAACTCCAGCGCCCTCTCAACGCGATGCACGATAATACCCAATCCCGCCCTCGAACTGTCCAACCGATGCAAGTGCCGGTAGGAGCACAAGCAGCATTCTGCTGTATACCTAACTGTGTATTCCAACAAGAGCCGTATACTGCAAACCCCGCCTTCTGGAAGGGAAAATGGCCGATTCTTGGTGGATAGGGCTATCGTCGTCATCACCACAGCAGTTGACTAGCTCTCTGTTTGCCCCCTTCCGCCCCTACACTAGCAGTGACGGCGGGTGTGTCGCCCCTTGTTCTCCCCGCGTGCCGCCCTGCCGCCTTATCAATGTTGGGTGTCAAACCCAGGAGGGCGGGTAGTGAGCCGGGAATAAGCCCCCAGAATGGGAAGCCAAGTGAAAGAGAACGCACAACACTGCAGGCATACATACGCCTTTTGCATCCTTCCATTGCCCTTCTCTCCACGGTCAAGGAACGAGGATGCAGCAGGATCGTTAGTTTGGCCATGTCAGACAAGGGGCTTCAAAAAAGCTAGGGGGCAGTGGGCGACTCATTCATCCTCGCAAAGGCTAGCTGGCTAGACCCAAAATGCTCCCTGGCTAGACTAAACCCACTTTTTTGGGCGCCCAGCTATGAGCTACGCAAACCAAACTGAAGCAGTTGATATTTGTAAAGTTATTCAGTATCGTCAATCCAGTCAATTGTCTACTGATGAAGCTGTTGATACTGCCGTAGTGTCGTCGCCTGCTATAGGTACTGCTGTCTTACACGCTGCCTTAGTCCGGGGGTTGTATGTAAAGCCTTCGTGGGCTATTAGTGCTGCCTGCTGTGTAAGTGCCGGGGAGGGTGCTGGAAGTTCGCCCTCTACGCCCTCCTATATATTTAGTTCACTAAAAGCACTTAGTACTTAGGTGATCCTATGGCACTGGAGACAACGACAATGGCAACGATATTATTGACATTGACATCGACAGCGATAGCGATAGCGATAGCGACGGAGATGACGATAGCTTCGAATGAATTGCAGTATGAAAAGAGCCCAGGGCGCGTATGAATGTACTTAGCTGGCGATGGCGAGGTTGATGGGCGCGGTTGGGAGCTAGAGATTGGCTGCACACCCAGAAAAATGGGTTTAGTCTAGCCAGGGAGCATTTCTAGTCTAGCCAGCTACAGTGGGAGGACAAAAGTCTCGTTCCAAAGCCTTGGCATGCAAATCCCTAACCTTCACCCCTTTTACTCAATAAGCGTTTTAAAGCCTAGTTTTCATTTTTTAGGCCCAAAAATAGAATGCCAGATTCCTTAAAGCGAGGGCATTCCAACGGTATAATTCAATATTTGGTATACCAACCCTGTGCATCTATAATAGCCTTCAACTTGTTGACCATGGTTTCTATTAACGAATTCAACACCTCCTCCTCCAAACCTTCCCAAATATCAATGGCTGCTCTTACGAGTAACCTTTTACTTTTATTATTCTTGGCTATTCCTCCCAAATCCGGATATGCTTTGTAAATCCGTTCCTTAAGGATTACCTATACATTTTCGATAGGGTTAAGATTAGGGGAATAAGGGGGCCAATCCAATAATATTACCCTATTCTCCAATGCAAACTCCTTTAACTATTCTTGGACGATTTTGGCTATATAAGTAGGAGTATTATCTTGAATGAAGATAGAACCGGGAGAGTAAATAGTTGGAAGGTTTTCTTGAAGGTATTCAAGAACTTTTTTAGTATTTACTCCTCCCTTTGGACTTTCGGGGTCTCCTATTATCGGCCAAAGAGATGTACGACTACCAAAGCTAAAAGCACCCCAAAACATCTATGAATGTCTCGTTGGTTTGGCCCTTGGTTGGACATTCCGGGGAAGTAATCGCTCTCCCTATATCTTTATTAGTTATTGAATAGTTAATAATTAAAAAGGGGGATTTTTTTCTCACAGCTCGGCAGAAAACCCATACTTGGCGTTCTCCTTGTCCCCGGGCAATAGTCGACTCATCTGAGACAATGAGACGGCGCCACTATGCTTTGGGCTTCTCATGATGCTCTAGGGCAAAGGATAACCTCTTTTTCGCTATCTCTAGGGTGAGTTTGGGCCTCCGGAGGGCAGTTTGGTGTTGAATCCCAAGTTTGATGAGCTCCCTCTTGATAGTGCGCTCAGAACATTGAAAACCACTATCTTCCTTGAGCTTTTTGGAGGATATAAAAGGATCAATGGCTATTAACCTTAGAATTATTCTTATATCCCTATCTTTTAGACTCTTGGGGCGGCTAGAACGAGGGGAGGAGACACCGGATTTTTGGACTTTGTACTGGGAAATAAGGCCCATAATACTCTTAGCTGCCACTCCTTCCTTAGTAACTAAGGCTTCCCGGGATAACCCTAGGCTATATCCCACTACAATCCTCGTCCTTTTATAAGGAGAATACTCCGTATTTGGAATCCTTAGAATTGGTGGTGGACTGCCGGGCGCTATTGCAAGGCAAAGGGTGGTTTTTGGTGTTGTTGATGAAAAAGGAAAAATTCGGAAAAGTGGGGTTTGGAGCGAGACTTTTGTCACCCCACTGGTAGCCTTTGCGATTCATCCTGGCTCACCTCCAGGGTCATAGTCAGCATCTTGGACCTGTCTTGTGACAATAGGGACCAGGGCACTTTTACCCATTTCCGAGATCCGCACGAGATCCGGAGCAAACAAAAAGTTGGAGAGAGGTTTCGGGATGTCCTTGCCGGTTCGGCTCTTGACTCGGTGTTTGCAAGTCTCGAACGGACGGAACGGACATCATCTACCAACAAGCACAAAGAAAAAAGTGAGTGCAATCCGGGCCATTGGCAAGTATATCATGTCTAGCACCTGCTACAATGAGATTATCTCCGTAGGGGTGGCCACCGATTCCGCTACTTTAGAGACTCCAACCCGAACTGAAAGCGGGGGACCCGGCTGCTTTAGTGTGAAGAGCATGCTTCCACTTAAAAGCTTTCTCTCCCGGAAACCGATTCCCCGAGCGAGCGCGAGCAGGATGGGCAGTAGACCTAACCTTCAGTTCCGTCACTCTCTCATCTTCACCGTACCTTTTGGCATTTAGTGGTATGCTTGTTGGGTCTATTAGATAGGTCCTTAGCCATCGTTGTCCTCGTACTTGGAATCCAGACTTTGTCTCGTTGCTGTTGTTGTTAGACCAACAACCAACAATCAACACATCAGAACTTGTCCGGTCCACCAGGGGTGTCATGCTCATTCTCTTGATGCTGTGATATCAAGTCTTTTGTTTCTGCCCTCTTGGTATCATTAATTTCTGTTTCACCCTAGGCTCCACCTGCCTGCTAGTCTGCATTTTTTTGCTTCCTCGAAAAACTGAACTCTCTCCTCTGCCGACTACATACACTTGCGGGCATAGTCAAGGAGGCCGGAATGACTTTAGGCCCCAACTCTTCAACGGCTCCGGCGCCGTCCCGTCAGGATGCATGCTTCCCGCCATCCGATCAAGTTCCCAGGGCCGATGCCAGGGCCGCAGTTGGACCCGAGTCCAAGTCTCTTTCTGATGAAAGCCCGGAAGACAGTGATGCTGTCCAAGAGGTCGAGTTCAAAGAAGGAGGATATGGCTGGTTAGTCTCGCCTCGCTATACCCATAACATTTTCATACTCAGCTTTTTACTGACGTTCATTGCAAATAGGGTGGTGGTCTTCGGTGTATGGCTTGTGAATATGCATACGTGGGGACTCAACTCGGTAGGCCTCCCTCCCTGTGCTTTCCCACCACAAGTGAAGGACAACCGCTGACTCAGTTATACACCATTAGTCCTATGCCATCTTCTTAGCCTACTACTTGCGGTCCGGCACAATCATAGGAGCGTCCCCTCTGTTCTTCGCCTTCATTGGCGGTCTTTCTTCGTCGATAGGTGCGCTTCTCTTACCAAAGACTTTCCTTCGAGTAAGGTGCTGTGCCTGGTCTCCGCTAACACTCGCTTTTGTTCTCTTCTGCAGCTCTTCTCGTCTCGCCCCTTGCCACTCATAGTATCAAGACTCTGGGGACTAGGATCACACTCTTCATAGGTGTTGTCTTCGAAGCGTAAGTCAACCCTAAACTAACATGTGTTTTCCCTTTGTTCCACCAAGTGGAAGTTGACCTTTGCATTAACCGTATCTTGGTTGGATCCTGCAGTGGCTCATTCATCGGCGCCTCCTTCTCTACCCATGCGTGGCAGCTTCTTCTGAGCCAGGGCGTCTGCTTCGGCCTTGGTATGGGTTTCTGCTTCACAGCTACCGTCGGCGTTGTCCCGCAATGGTTCACCAAGCGGCGATCTTTCGCCAACGCCCTGGCAACAGGCGGTTCCGGATTCGGTGGTCTCACCTACGCCCTGGGAGCAAACGCCATGATCAAGAATCTCGGGTTGGAGTGGGCATTCCGCATCCTGGCCATCATCTGCTTCATCGTGAACGGCTGCGTCTGTCTGATCATGAAGGATCGCAACAAAGCCGTTGGAGCCAAGCATATAGCCTTCCACAAGGACCTCTTCTTCCAGCCTGAGTACTGGCTCTTCGTCGGCTGGGGATTCTTTGGTATCATCGGCTATATTATCGTCGTCTTCTCCATTGCGGACTATGCTTTACAAGCTGGCTTCACTAGCGATCAAGCATCGTTGGCGTCGGCTATGTTCAATTGTAAGTGTCACCCATTTCCGTCGCTCTGAAAGTATGGCAAATAGTGTTTCAGTCTTGTTCATCCACGCTAACCACTTCAATTCGTTTCCCTCGCAGTGTCCCAAGCGCTCGGCAGACCTGCCATCGGCCTCCTCAGCGACAGGCTAGGAAGGATGAACGTCGCTGGAATAGGGACACTTATTGCCAGTGTAGCTGCCTTCTTTTTGTGGATCTTCGCCGGCAAATACTTCGCCGGGCTCATTATCTACGCGCTCTTTGGCGCGGTAGCCGGCATTCTCTGGCCATGCGTGGGGCCTGTAGCAGCGGAGGTTGTTGGTATACAGTTGTTGCCCGCAGGTAAGTGATACCATACATACCTGTACGGCCAATCCCCCTCTCCTCGTGAAAGGCTAACGTTGTGGACTGCAGCTCTTTCTGTCTACTGGATTATCCTGGTTTTCCCTGCCACATTGTAAGTTTCTATGATTGATGGTTTGCGTTGTCCAAAAAAGACCTGTTGGCTAACCGGTCTCACAATACAGTGCCGAAGTGATCGGACTAAGTCTCAAGCGGGAGATGATCGGAGCAACCGTCTATTTGGATGTGCAGGTATTCACTGGCTTCATGTTTTTTGCGTCCTTCTTGTCCAGTAAGTATACCTATCGACCCTTCTCTCTCTCGTGTAATTTTTGAATGTCTTCTGACCATGCCTCCTTCCTGCAGTGTGGCTCCTGAGAAGCTGGAAACTCTGTCAAATGGAGTCGCTCGGACTAGATGAAAAGGAGCAGGTTCATCCCAGCGAGGAAAGGAAGCGTGAGTCGGCTTCTACCAGGAGACAACAAAACATCGTTGTCTCGTACATAACGAACATGTTCGTCATGAAGCGTCTATAACTTCATATACGGTCGTCCACGAGGAATCATGTATATATGCCCCCTTTGGATACGACACCCTTCATATCATTTATGATGATGATTATGAGATACACAGTCAATGAATCCTAATCCTAATCGACATATTTCTCAGAGTTTGCACCCTTGACGTTTCCTTCGATTGACACCGCAATCTAGCAACGTTCAACGGCCCACCTACAGTACAATACTGGTTGGGTTGTTAGCTCGATACCTCGGGTCAACTTCCCTGGGCGTTTTCATATTTTTATTGATTCGTTTTGTCCTATGACCAAAGCGTCATCTTGCCTTGAATATGATATTTCCGAAATGTAATACATCATATTCAATCCTATTATTACCTTTCCGATCTGTACTCAACTGTTTATTTTGTCCTTATAAGGTTCGGGATAGCTCGGGATGGATCTCGTCCAATGTACTAGGAGTATCAAGCTAATAAATAAACCAGCATTCGATTATACAAGAATAATACATCTATCTACGAGATAACTCGATCGCCTTAGCCGCCGCCTCCTGAAAGTCATCAAAGGCATAAAGCGGCAGCTGACTATCCGCAATAATCTTCTGCCCTTCCTTCTCGTTCGTGCCCCTGATCCTCACCACAACCGGAACCGTAAGCGACAGCTCCTTGAAGGCCATAATGATGCCACGGGCAATCATATCGCCCAGCGTCAGTCCTCCAAAGATATTCACAAACACGACCCTTACCCGCCGATCCTGCAGTATGATCCTGAAGCTTTCTTTCACTGTCTCGCTCGTCGCCTTGCCGCCCGTGTCCAAGAAGTTGGCCGCCTTCCCGCCCGCGTCCGCCAGAGCGTCGACCGTGTTTATGGCCAGCCCGGCCCCATTCACCAGCGTCCCGATGGTCGCGTCCTCCCCGGGCAGCTTAAGGTACACGATGCCGCTCCGCTCGGCCTCGATCTCGGCCGGCTCATCGGTCGCGCGGACATACATGGCCTTGATCTTGTCCGGGGGTGTGCCGTTGCGGAAGGTGGCTTGGTCGAAGGCAAAGCGGGCGTGGACGACTTTGATCTCCCCGAGCCGCTCGACGATGTGTGTCGTCAGGAGGAGTCCCTCCTTTTTGTAGAAGAGAGTCGTCAAGGTCTTGATGAGCCGGCGGAGTGAGTCGACCGCGCTGTCGCCCTTGTCGCTCAGCTGGAGGTGGCTCGCGATTCGTTCGATGGCCAGGTCGTCGGGTCCCCGGCGGTAGTCGAATGGAAAGCTCTTGACCGGGGCGGTGGTGCGCTGGGCTTCTTCCATCCAGTCTCCGATAGAAGGGGCGACCAGGATGGCAGGAGACCGTGCTGAGCGGTCGATGCCGACGGCGAGAAGGCGGCGGGTGCCGTGGCCGGAATAGGGGCCGCAGTTTATCCCGCCGCGGGCGCGGAGCTCATCAAAGCACTGATTCACATCGAGATAGATGCTCCGTCGCTGTTGATGCTGGTGCTTGCTATGGACGGAGGGACCCGTCACGAAGGGACGCCGTGCGGGCCCTCTCATGGAGTGAAGCTGACGCCTTTGCGTGCCGCTCGCGAAAGGATTAGATCTGTTCGTCGTACCGGACCCAGTTGTGCCTTGCAACTTTGTCTTCAAGATGTCGCCTATCTTGGCAGGGTGATTAACCAGGGCCACACCAGCTTCCTCGAGTGCTGCGATCTTCGCCTTTGCAGTAGGTTCCCCAAGGAACGTAAAAGCACCGGCGTGTCCCATGATGCGACCCGGAGCCTCGTTTACACCGGCTATAAGACCAACAATCGGCCTGCAATGTACCATATTAGCTTTTCCATGACAGTCCGAGTACGGGGGGAGATGGTTTAGTAGGCTGTATGACTTACTTAGGGGATTCACTGCGAGAGTAGTATTCTTTGATCCAAGCCGCAGCCTCAAGCTCCCCCATTCCTCCGATTTCGCCAATTAAAGCGATGGCCTCAGTGTCTGGGTCTTTTTCAAGGACACTTAACGCTTCTACCATGTCCGTCCCGGGTACCATGTCGCCGCCTACGCCTATGCACAGGCTCTGACCCAATCCCGCCCTGGTGGTTGATGCCACAGCTGCGAAGTAAGCAGTGGTTAGTATGAGATGAGCAACCTTATGTAAGGGATGACTCCAGAACCACCTTGGGGGACGGGGAATACTGCCTACTTTCGTAACTCAGAGTGCCTGATTTGGCTACAATGCCCACCCGTCCAGGCGAAAAGCATGGCAATGGTTGGAATCCTATCAAGGAAGAGTTTAACATGTTAGTCTTCACCTTTACTAAGGGCACAGATCCCACCCACGATATGCTGTGTCTGGGCACTCGAGACTCCTTGCGTACCTATACGGCACTTCCCTACGGCCGAGATAATGCCGGGAGAGTTAGGACCGACAAGTCTAGACTTGGACTGAGTCTTGAGTATGGAATGGATCTGAACATCCAAGTGTCAGTACATGATGGCCGAGTACAGTTGGGCCTCCTTGTGCGAGGAGCTTACCCTGAGCATGTCGTGGACTGGAATATGCTCGGCGACAGCGACTATAAGGGGCACTTCGGCTTCGATGGCCTCTTCGATAGCCCCGGGGGCCTGATGGGCGGCAACATAGATGGCGGTTGCATCCGGCTTGAGTCGCTCCATAGCCTATAAATCGCGGGGACCCAGTGTTAGCTCTCTCTGGGCGTCAGAATCGGATGAGAGGCCTGGCCAGGACGTAGAGAGCTGGCTGCCGGTGCTGGTTCTAACCTGGCGTACGGAGGGTAGCACGGGAAGGCCGAGATGCTCTCCGGTGCGGCCCGGGGTCACACCACCGACTATCTTGGTCCCCCATGCTAAAGAATCCTTAGCATTTGCTGTGGCCTGGAAGTTTCGAACTACGTTAGCTTGGATGTACATAGAAGGGATTCATGAAGGAACGGCAGTGTGGTCAAACCTGTTTTCCTGTAAAGCCCTGAAAGATTACTCGTGTGTTGCTGTTGATTCGAAGGAACGGCAGAGTGTCTGCGTATGAGCCATGCAGTGGTTGGCAGGTGGTGAAGAGACGTCGACTGCTTGATAGCGTTTGTAACCTACAAGCCCACTGGCTTTGAAGGCTATGTACGGGTGAGCAATGCCTAGCGTGTTGATACATTTTCATGTTGATTTGGTTGATCACCACTGGCCGCCGTGATGCAGGGGACTCGGGGGTATCTCTGTAAGTTGCAGAAATCCACCAGGCACAATGGGCTATTTTAGTACATTCAAATCAGTAGGCAACTAGATTGGGCGGTTGCCGTAATGTCAGGGTGTGGTCTGGTAAAGATGTCACAAGTGTGATTGCAGAGTAGCCGAGGTTCGCTCTTGACTACAATAGGCATCAAATTCGAAACGACGGCAATTTGAAGATGGAAGTCGAGATCCTTGTTGATATCAAAACGCCATTTTAGGAAGATGGAGAAGCAAGAAGGGCCGTCTTGACTTGTACGTGCGGCGGATATTGATCCAGCTTTTCAGAAGACATCTAGTTCCGACCTCCACGTTGTCTTGCTATTCCTCTCTCGGTAGGACGAACTGATGCGGCCGACCCGGTAGCGGACTTGTGAAAACGGTAAACTCGGAGCCGTAACGGTGATGGCCCCCGCCCCCCGCTCGGGGTGATCGACAAAAAGGTACAGTATGTGCCTCCGCACAAAGGGTTGGCGCTAGCTGATGGCAGGGGTAGCAGGTGTTTGTGGTACAACTTGCAAGCTTTTGACAAGACAGACGATTTGAGAAATGGAAGGAGAGCAAGGCCAGAGAAGGGATTTTTCTTCTTCTTTCATATGTCTTCAAGCAACCCTGGTGGCAACTCGAGTCTCTCACCACCGCAACTCTCCCTTCACGCCCTTTTCAGCCTCAGCGGCCGGCTTGGGCGTACTTGCTGGTTCGTTTTCTTTGAAGCCTAGGTTTTTGAAATCATCTTTGGCCATCAAGTTGCTGAATATCACATGGTTAGCGCGGGACCAGACAGAGACGTCCAAGGGAGATGTGGCTGCCACCCACCGTTCCATGCGGCATGCGAGATAGGCCTTTGCCAGCGACCGACACTCATCTTCGTTGACTCCCTTGACCTTCTTGATGCAGGCAAGGTAGGTTGTCATGACGTGTTTGCATTCTCCTAGAGGGCAAAGTATGAGTGAGAGTTGAGACCAGTGTATACATGCACTGAGTGATGAATCCTTACCGTCATGATCCAGGGGAAAGCTGCCTCTCTGGGGCCTTGAGGTGTTGTTGGTCAGCTGGACAAGCCTTCAGTGCAGAACATGGGATTCTCGGCTCGTGGACTTACGGCGTGGGTTTTGTTGTTGGCAAGGCGCCAGGACTTCCAAAGGTACTCATATTGCAGAGCCGGTGATGGTGATCGAACTGCCGCAAAGTTGATAGTCAAACAAAGTCAGAGCAGGATGTTTGAATTTTTGTTTAGTTTTGTTTTTTTTCCTCTGTGGTTTTCCTTCTCTTGCAGGGCGCCCGCAGTTTGGGATTCGAGGTGTGCAAGTCTTGGATGTGGATGAAGTGCGCCTGTAATTCGGCAATCCAGCGTGTCCCGATTACCTTAACATGATAGGCGCCCGGATTGCCTATCAGCAGGGCATGTTCTGTTAGTGCAACTGCGCAAGCGCTGAAAATGGCTGGTCAGTGTGCCCGGGCTGTCCCGTAAGAGGGCAGCACATAAAACTGAAGTTACAGATCGGGGTGGACAGTATATTGTGAACGGAGATACCCTCGGGACTATCGAACTACGGGTTAGGTTGTCTTGGTGTAGGGAACTATTAAAGGATGAGTTCTGCTTGTATGCGTCCCGGAAACAGACTCCGATGTTTAAACCGGCAGGCCAGCGAGATGTGCTGGATGACCTCCGAAGGTCTCTCCCTCCGCCCTCCGCAGCCCTCCGCAGCCCGGGCCGGGAGCCAAGGACTTCGGATCAACGGACGAGCCACAGGGTGCACCGTGTCATGCCTGCTCATCCCCGCCATCCCGCCGTCCCCGCTGTCGGCTTCAACCTCAACGTAGGTACACTGTAAAAGTACTTGGTAGTTCAGTTGAATCTGAACTTTTGTTTTGGCCGCGGGGAGCCAGTCACAGACCCCGGTGGGTTGTCGGGCACGGTAGGCAACGGAACGGCTGCATGAAGGCCTGGAAACCTGTTCATCAGGCCGGGTCGGGTTCGATGCCCGGGTGCAGGCGCGACGACAACGCATCAACTGCCACTTTCGAGCGAGGTTTTAAACTTTTAACGACCAAGTGAAAGTGGGGACCTGGGACTCGACCCGACCAAGAAACCGACCCCTCCCTCCCTCTCCCTCACTGTGTGTGTGTGTTGTGCAACGCTTTGGATTCTGGAAGCGCCCCCCGGTTATAGATTTTTGGCATCCACATTGACAAATCCACATCCACCTGGACATCCACATCCACACTCACCACCGGGGCGCCGCGACAACTGCTGAGGGTATCCCTCATCCCGTCGCTTCAGGTTTCGAGCTGTGTCAGTGTGCTGCATTGGATTCAGTTGTACGTACTCGCTGCACTTGGACAGATCATCGATCGCCTCGTGCCTCGTGCCTTGTCCCAACTCCCAACAGCCAGCCAGCAGCCTCTTGCGCCTTTGCCCAGTCAACGCAAGTTTCTTGTTCGTAAATTCTTTTCCCGTCCTGAAGCCGATCCGGCTTGACCCAAACCACCTGCCCGACTCGGATTCTGTCGCCAGCCTCTTCCGTCTCCTGCCACCCGCCCGCACGGCCGCCAACCACCCAGCACTCGTCTTCTATATACCAAGTATCCGAATCGACGAGGCCATCGACCCTCACCCTCAGCTAAACTCGGGAGCCCACTCACCCCATACGCCCAGCCCATCCCGCGCGACCGCCCGAACCGTGACCTCGTCCTGCCCGACCTCGGGCCCGTTTTCACACTTGCGCTCAACTCCGGCTTCCGCCCACCTTTTCGCTTGCGCTTTCTGAACGCGACTGATCTTCTCGGCCTTTTTTCTGCTCAACCGTCGTCATGGCTGCTCTCGGTGACGACCTGCTGGGCGTTGTCAACAAGTTGCAAGACTTGGTCTTCAACACCATCGGAAACGATTCCCTGGATCTGCCCCAAATCGTACGCAATACCCGCCCACCACTTTCACCTTTCCGCTCCACGCCCGCAACCGCTCCTTGTCCCAATCCTCCAATGCACCGGTCCCCATCTGTCCCATTGCCCTTCTTTCCCCTTCCTTTTCCGCCACCAGAATGCTGACGACCCCCGCTCTCCATAACAGGTTGTCGTTGGATCCCAGTCCGCTGGAAAGTCGTCCGTCCTCGAGAACATTGTCGGTCGCGACTTTCTTCCCCGCGGCAGTGGAATCGTTACTCGGAGACCCCTCATTCTTCAGCTGATCAATGTACCCGCCGACGACGACGCCGAAGATGCGACCCATCCCAGCTACAGGAACCCCAATGCTGCTGGCCGCAACGAGTGGGCAGAGTTTCACCACATTCCCAACCGGAGATTCACCGATTTTGGCGACGTCAAGCGCGAAATCGAAAATGAGACAGCGCGAGTTGCCGGTACCAACAAGGGAATTAACCGCCAACCCATCAACCTAAAGATCTTCTCTCCCCATGTTTTGAACCTAACGCTCGTTGATTTGCCTGGTCTTACAAAGGTACGCCGCTTGAAGCTCTGGTGAACATGTCTGTCGTCATACGTTGGTCTAACGTGTATCCGCGCAGGTTCCCATTGGAGACCAGCCCACAGACATTGAGAAGCAGACGCGCAACCTCATCTCCGAGTACATTGCGAAGCCCAACAGTATCGTCTTGGCTGTCTCGCCTGCCAACGTCGACATTGTGAACTCGGAGGCCTTGAAGCTCGCCAGGCATGTCGATCCCATGGGCCGGCGGACAATTGGTGTCCTCACAAAGGTCGACCTCATGGACCACGGAACAAACGCCCTGGACATCCTGTCTGGTCGGGTCTACCCGCTCAAGCTTGGCTGGATTGGCGTGGTAAACAGATCGCAGCAGGATATCCAAGGCAACAAGCCCATGGAAGAGGCCTTGAAGTCCGAGTCCGAGTTCTTCAGGCACCATCCCGCGTACCGAACCATCTCCACCCGTTGCGGAACTCAGTTCCTCGCCAGGACCCTCAACACCACCTTGATGGCTCACATTCGCGAACGCCTGCCAGATATCAAGGCTCGTCTTAATACCTTGATGGGCCAAACCCAGCAGGAACTGGCAAGCTACGGGGACATGCACTTCAGTGGCAAGGAGCACCGAGGTTCTCTTATTCTGCAGCTCATGACCAGGTTTGCGTCATCCTTCATCGCGTCCATTGACGGTACCTCGACGGAAATCTCGACAAAGGAGCTCTGCGGCGGTGCCCGTATCTACTACATCTTCAACTCGGTCTTTGGAAGCTCTCTCGAATCGATCGACCCCACCTCCAACTTAACCGCCCTCGATATCCGGACCGCGATTCGCAACTCGACTGGTCCCCGGCCTAGTTTGTTTGTACCTGAGATGGCCTTCGATCTTCTTGTCAAGCCCCAGATCAAGCTTCTCGAGCCCCCTAGCCAGCGCTGCGTCGAGTTGGTATACGAGGAGCTCATCAAGATCTGCCACACTTGTGGCTCGACTGAGCTATCGAGGTTTCCCAGGATGCAAGCCAAGCTCATCGAAGTTGTTTCTGACTTGCTTAGGGAACGGCTGGGCCCCGCGTCCAACTATGTTGAGTCGCTAATTTCTATCCAGAGGGCTTACATCAACACTAACCATCCCAATTTCCTCGGTGCGGCTGCAGCAATGAGCCATGTTGTGAGCAATAAGCAGGAGAGAGAGAGGAAGCGTTTGATTCAAGAGGAGCGCGAAAGACGTGAACGGAGACGGCTGAAGGAGCTTGGTGCGAATGGCACCGAGACCCCTGTTGAAGGGGAAGAAGAAGGTACTGCCCTGGAGAAGACGGACAACGTTCACATGCGCAAGACGGCTGGAAAGGGTGCCCGCAGCATGTCCCCGGCTGTCCGGGAGAATGGCCCCGGCAGCATTGCGAGCGCTTTGAACGGAGCCAGATCGAATTCTCCTTCTCGCTTCAACGGAGGGCAAGGCGTGGGTAACGCTAAGGAGTCCTTCTTGAACTATTTCTTTGGCAAGGACGGGGCCATTGTTCCCGGCCCTTCGCACAGCGGCAACATTGGACGCCATGTCAACCAGGCCATGGAGCCTACATTTAGCCAAAGCATGAGACGCCCAGACGACAGACAGATGCGGGCGCCCACTCAGTCGATAAGAGCGGATGATGACATGGACTATGTCGGCAATGCGAAGGGCACTGAGCTTGTAAGTTGGCCATATTCGCTGTAAGCCTCTTGCATTTTTATGCGGCCTATACTAACTATTTTTTTAAGCAGAGCAATGACGGCGAGCCGGCCATGACAGACCGCGAGGCCATGGAAGCCGAGCTGATCCGGGCTTTGATCAGCTCCTACTTCAACATTGTGCGCGAAAGCATCGCGGATCAGGTGCCCAAGGCCATCATGCATTTGCTGGTCAATCACTGCAAGGATGTGGTTCAGAACCGTCTTGTTAGCGAGCTTTACAAGGAGACGCTGTTTGAGGAGCTGCTTTACGAGGATGATGCAGTGAAAAAGGAGCGGGAGAAGTGCGAAAAGTTGCTCCAGACATATCGGGAGGCGGCCAAGATCATTGGCGAGGTTGTATAAGGCTCAGCTTCTACCCTTCCTTAGGCTACAGCTACAGACCTTGGGAGGCCGACTCTGGTAGCAGCAGTACGACTGGTGTATGTATTATGAACCGAGCAGACTTGGAAAGGGGTTATGGCAGTTTTTCGATGGAGGTACTTGTGGCTTGTGTGTTTTTCATTTCACGAATCTTGATTTGAAAAGGTCCCTGCTGGCTAGCTGATATCTTGCCGTCCCGCGCCGCAAAGGGTGTCATATACGTGAATGGCGACTTTCCCCGTTTAGGAGGTAAACTGAGGGCTTTCTGGATAGATGGGATAGAGTGTATACTGAATCAACGGCTTGTATAGCATCCAAGCCGTGGCACATAATACTTGTGTAGGTCAATACATATGTCTAGGTAAATGTACATAGATAATGGTGCTCATCGCCTAATATCGATGTTTAGTCTGGAAGAGGGTGAAATATTCCGTAACTTATAACTTGACCGAGTTTCACTCGGACAGATAGAACTCGCAACTGCAGTGAGAGTGTGGTCAAAGGCGGGAAACGTGCAGAAGAACTGTGCCTTCCTACATTACATATAAGCATAGTCACTGACGCGTGCCACACGGGCCAAACAGCCCAAAGAAGCACAGAAGCCAGCCTGCAACCGCGAGGGCGCACGGACCACGGCTGCGGATTCTAGCGGTGCAAGAAGGTACAAGGCAAATATGGAGAACTCGGTAACGGTTGCAAGTTCCTCTGTGCAGACGAACAGGCAGGAGCGAGGCACTACTAGCTTTTGTTCAGGGTTGCCGCGAACAATCACTTCGACCAAGTGCTTTGCCTACTCCGGATACGTCGACGGGACATTTCTTTACTTCTCCTTGACCACAATTTTTCCACCCTCCAGGTCATTTTCTGGTCGTCAAGATTAGCATCTCTCGTCTCCCACAATCTCATCAAGGTGTACGCAAAGGCCGCGGCCAAGAGCACCATCACAACACGGTCACCAGTTTTCGACAATCGCGGCTGCGCTTGGCTGTCTGGTGCGGCTGTCTCGTGCGAATACCGCCCCGCGCCCTCTGCCATTCACCATTCATTCACCTTTCACCTTTCACCTTTCACCTTTCACCTCAGCAGCCCACCTTCAGCTTCAGCTAATCCTCTCCACTACACCAACCTTCAACCACGCTCACCATCACCTCCAGCAGTCACATCGCACGACAAAGTTGACGCAGACGGCAAGGAAGCTACTATACCTTTACCAATCTCGGCCGACTTCGCCCATCACTTCTAACTTACAAAGCAAGACTCCCAAGGTATATCTAGGTAGTCGACGATAGCGCAGAATCCGCGGACCTTCATCTGATTTGGCGCTGAACTGGAGTTGACTCGTTTCCGTGCGGTGGATTGGCAGCTTCCGACAGAGAAAGGGAGCTCTTTGGTCGTCTGGGTTTTCACCACTTTCTTCGTCCTTTCAAGGAAAGAAGTTTTCCTCGGTGTGCAAGGACCAGGTCTACCCGATCGTTGTCAACCTTACAGAGCTGTCGAGGTTGTCCTCCTTGCCATTGACAAGTGTTACTACTATAACTGCTACCTTACCTCCGTCCTTCTCCTCTTTCTTCTTTATACTACCTCTACATACTTTCGTTTCCGCTGTCCCTGCTGTCATCATCATTATCCACTCATCCAACCGCGTCAGCCAAGGTACTCTTCTGCGTCGTCACGATGACTGGGGATGGAGAAGACGTTCATCCGGGTTCGGTGCCGAAGCGAAATGGCTCAGTTCCAACGTTGAGGGATGATCAAGATCACAATAGCTCCGTAGAGGTGTCCAACCCATCAACAGCGGCCAGCACTGCGCTCGCCGTACCAACCCAGAGAGAGGCGGACGTCGGCATGGCAGAAGCCCCCAAAATGTCGTTGCTAGGGAAGCGCCAGACTCGCGAACATGCTGCCGATTCCGAGCACTCTTCCGAGTCTAGTGCAGGCGTCAAAAAGGTGAAGCTGGCGCAGGACTACGCCGGACAAGCTGTCGCATTAAACAAGCTGCCAAGGGATAAGTCTCGGTTGTCTGCTGAGGTTTGGCATCACATCTTCAGTTTCTGCCCCCCACGATCACTGGGCAATTTGCTACGCGTTAACAAATTGTTCAACCTCTATCTTGATCCTTCTTCGTCACTGGTCAACAGAGAAGTTCCTCTTCCAACCGCCAACGGAGTCTTGGGTTTCCTTAAGCCAAATGTCATCTGGCAGCTTTCCAGGCGGCTTTTTTGGCCACAGATGCCTGTCCCTCTTCGGTCAATGGCCGAGATCGATATGTGGCGGCTTGCTTGCTCACTAAAGTGCCAAAAATGCAACAAGCAACCGGCACAAAGCCATGCTGCTTTGTCCGATTCCTGCTCTACAGCAGCTGCTTCTTGTCTAGGCCCGGGTCTGGATGGTGTTGCTGTCATCTGGCCGTTCGCTAGTCGCCTCTGCGGCCGCTGCTTGGTAACGACCTCGATCAAGGTATGTCTACGTCAAAATCTGGAGAATCTCACAACTGGCTAATACGTCCAGGAAATCGATTTTATGGTCACTCAATCTGCCCCTTCCGCAGTTCTTCAAGGGATCCCGTTCGCCTACGTGACGCCAGACCTCCGTGTTCAACCATCCAACACGCCTGACACAGATAAACTAAAACTGTTTTCCGCCACCGACGTCGACGAAGTGACCAAGGAGTTCCATGACGTCCAAGCTCTCGGTCCTGGAGCCATGGACGAATGGATGAAGGGCCTCAATAACCGCGGTAAGAACCTGCAGAATCAGGCATCAAGATGGGAGAAATGGTATATGTCAGGTGGCGTTACAAGGATGCGCACCGAACTTTATCCAGGCTATGTTAACAACAAGGTCTCGTCCATCCCGACTTCAAACTCCGCAACGCCTGCCGCATCGCCAACCTCTTATCCAACTGCTCCACCCGCAACCCGAGCACAAGTGCCCTCATCGCAGGCTTCTTCTCAACCACGACAAGAAAGGACCGCTGAGGAGGTCGCTGAACTCAAGGCGATCAGAAAGGCTGAGATTGAGCGACGGGCTCTACTCTTGGATCCTCCCCTTACTCCCGATGTCCTTCGGCATCTTCCTGCGTTCGAAGCGGCCATGCAGATTGTCCTTCCGTTCCAGGACAAGGATTGGGATTTTCTCAGACCTAGACTCCTCACCCAACGAGGCGAGGCAGAACACCGGCACCCTGGACTGCTTGTGGTTAAAGAGGAGGCTCAGCAGGATCGCACCGAGCGTCGTCAACTCGAGGCGACTCTGGCAACAACCAAGGAGGCGAGGGAACTCATCGATAAACAATGGGAGGAGACGCAAGCGCCATTGCGTGCGAGGATAGCCGGTCTTGCTGATGAGGCAATTCGTGAGACTTGGGGCAAGGGCAAGAAAGTGACAAGGGAAAACTGCGCCAAGTTTGCCGTTGATGTTCTTTGCTACATACGGAAGCGTTTCTACGCTGAGATCGCCGAGAAGGCCGCTGCTGCTCGCTCCGCTGGCCGGGAAGTCCCGGTCGATCCTCCAGAGGGCCCCTTCACCCAAAAGCTTACCTTGGAGAACATGAAGTGGATTTTCGACACTAAGATCAAGCCTCATACCGAGTCATACCGCAAAGAACTTTTCTATTGCAATGGGTGTGACACAAATGCGAAAACATTTGGCTTTGAGGGAGTGATCCAACACTACGCAGCCAAACACACGAGCGCTCTCAGCTTGGGCACTATCGTTGTTCATTGGAGGGCAGAGTGGCCGCAGTACCCTCCTTTCCGTTATGATCATCGATCCTCCAAACAACCACCTCACAGCCACGGCTTCCGACCATCTTTTGTTGGTAACTTGGGAGCGCCTGTTTTGCCACAGGGACACAACTACCCGTCCACGAATGGACACGCCGGGCTTCCTCCCTATCAACCCTATCCAGCACCTGGATATCATACTGCGCCATATCCAGAACAGTATCAGGCAATCCTTCCGCCAGTCTACCCTCAAGGCCACTATCCTCCCGCTCCACAACAGCCCCTTTATGGACAGCCGCCGCCCCCACCACCACAGCAGCAGCAGCCCTATGTAGCTCAGCCGCCCTTGTATCCGCCTTACCAACCTCCGGCTACAACGTACCCTCCCCCCGCTACCAGCGAGCCGCCACAAGGATATGGGCCACCGCCACCTGCGGTACAAGCCTACAACTACAACTCTTTCCAGGCAAATGCTCACAATTCGTACCCTGGAATACAACCTCCTGGATACCCCGACGGCTACCAGATCAGGCTCGAGGAAGTTGCTCGGTCATCGCGCGAAACCTGGAACAGTCTTGGGGTCATCAGAGACCTGCCAGGCAG
This sequence comes from Neurospora sp. CHS-2018c, assembly GCA_009806235.1. Classification (NCBI taxonomy): domain Eukaryota; kingdom Fungi; phylum Ascomycota; class Sordariomycetes; order Sordariales; family Sordariaceae; genus Neurospora; species Neurospora sp. CHS-2018c. The sequence continues at coordinate 1,235,229 of RAPC01000020.1, forward strand.
CATTAGGGTCTTCGTCACGATCCATCATCTCGTCAAACGGTTTCATGCAAGGTTTGGCGAGGTTCCTCCCTTTCCCATGTTCATCGACGGTCTTTCAAATAATAAGGACATGCGACCTGTGCGGAACGTGAACGGCCTGGTCTGCAAAGCCTGCCATCTTGGACTTGGAAATGCTCCGCACGTACAGGAAGAACGAAAAGCGTTTTCTCTGCCGCAGCTGGTTAATCACTTCCAATCCAAACATATCGAGCCTATGCAGGCCCAGGGAGTCTACCCACTGCTTGACTGGGTCATGGATATGGTTTTGCTCCCTAATCTCGATACACTTTCAAGATTGAGAACGTGTGGTGAGCCCCAAAGGGGTATGCTTGCAGATGCTCTGCCACATCTCTTCCAACCCCGTTCGGCGTCTGTTCAACAATACCCTTCACCGTACCCGGTGCCGTCTAAGGGTAGGCACATCGAGTTCTCGGGACTGGGGATGAACGGTGTCGCCGGTCATGAACAACCATACAGTGGCTCCCCCGCCCCAAGGCAATATTCATCGGCGGATCATCCTTCTAACAGAGACTCCAGCAACATGGTCCCACCTACCCTCACCAATGGCCGCTCTGATGCTCCTCAGAACGGCTATGTTTCGGAGCAACAACCAAGCTTAAACTCGGCTGTCCCGAATACCTCCTCTGACTATGGAAGAGACGTGCAAGACGAAGGCAGGATGGAGAGTGCCCGTTTATCCTTTAAGGAAGCCAAGAAGGTTGAGGCCGGAACTGAGGAGTGGAACCAGGGATGGAGTACAAGCAGGACTGAGTCCGGCAAGCCATATTCCTCGTACCAAAATTCCGGCGCTGGAAAAAATGCCGATCGGCCGCGTGAAGCTTCATTGGTTCTTCACCCAGCAACTCACACGCCTCCACGACCCTCGATGGCGGTCACTCGGGCAATGCAACCCTCGTCAATTACTGGACACGAGGAAATGTCGAATCTACAGCACCAAGGACATCCTTCGGCGGTTACTCACCGACATAGAGATTTAAGTGATCGCCCTTACACCGTCGAGCACGGAATGGCCACAGCCTCGGGCGCCGCACCCTCATCAAGAATCTATAACCGCTACGACGAGGTTTCCAGGCGTTCGAGGTCCCCGGTGTACGGTGCCAGTTACCAGTCGGTGCCGCCTAGGAGAGATCGGAGTCCGTTGATGCAGCAGGTTGCACCGGCCTATCTCTCTGGGGCTGGAGCACCTCCCCTGAACGACGAGATGGAGTATAGCCGCTATCGTTCACAAACAGTTGTGCCGGAATATTTCCCAAGGCGAGCTGACACTGAGGTATACGACCGACCTCCTCCCCGGCCGGAGTATCATGATCATGACCAAACCCCTAGACCGGAGTACTATCGCAATCCGGTAGACGCCCGGTCTCACTCACGGCCACCGGCGCCGGCGCCGCCTGCCGACACATATGAGATCGTGCAAGTTAGGGACGAGCAAGGAGAGTATCTCATCCGGCGCCCCGTGCGACGGGAAGCGGCAGCCCAATCTTTCCATGATGTGGGACGCAGGGCCTATCGGGACGCGGATCCTTACGGTGCCGTTCCATATGCTGACAGCGAGCAGCCTGTCTATGCCGCGGATTCGCGCGGCGCTCCAGCCGGAGCATATACTAGACATGGTACAGTGATGAGAGAGGACACACAGCGAGGAACCCGTGGAGGGGATCCTTACTATGAGGAATATGACCCTCGATTTCCCGCTGCCTCGTGAGCCTAGTTTGGCCCAGAATGTGCCGGTTTTAGCTTTGTTTGCCCTGTGTTTGAAATACGAGGGGTCAAAATGGGCCACTTTCGGTCCATTTCACACGCATTCTTGAAATGGTTTTCTTAAATTATCTTGCTTTAAAACATCGGTTTGTAGGGTTTATGTCAGTGTGGAGGTATTCGACTCGGAAAGGGAAGATATCAAGATCGTTAAGCAACGAAAGATGGAGAATGGGCGCTGTTAGGGTGATAGATATCCAAAGGCGGTCTTATAGAGAAGCTCCAACGGAAGTGATATTCAGGTACTAGAGAAATGCTAGGTACCAATTACCGTGACGGTCATTCCTACACTACCCGTGTAGAGGCGTGTTTGTCGCATCTCAAAGATTGGGCATCATGCAGACCAGAGTCACATGTGGTCGATTCGGTTTCTTTGTTCCATATTCCTTCCAATGAATTGTTTCAAGGACTGAACGAGACAATGGCCCGGTACGTACCGCGGGTTTGTTTCATCAGCTTTCGTAATACATTCACAGTAGGACATGTGGCGTTCAAGGGTCGGAGAATTGTCAAGTATTGTAGTCGGTTCGTAGCCAATGCCAGGTCTTGTTTGAGGGTGGTGTCCACATTCGCCCGAGCGATCCTGCGTGTCACCCTACGTGCCTCCCTCTCAGAAAACAGTCTGACGGTTTGCAATGGCTCATGCGCCCTTGTGGGTTGTTCCCGAGCCATGTCTTACTGGTCAGACTGGTCAAAGCTGGGTTTGTTGGCTCGGGGGCTGTCCTTTCAATTTTGTTTTTGTCCCAACCAGTACGGCGTCTTCAGATGCTACCGTGACAAAGTGCGAGTGTTTCTGGGGTCCGCGGTTTCCAAGCCTCCCAGGAAGAGGTGAAACACGATGCTGATTGGCAGGCATGTCATCACAGCCCATGCAGGGGCAAACCCGCCCCCTGACGTCTTTGCAATAGGTTCATGGTTGGCAACAATGGGTGCACATTGTAGGACATTGCACGCCGCTGTGGGATTGTGGACGTAAAAAGAAAATCAGCCGTCAGACTCGACAGGTCAGGCGTCATGCGTCGTGGTACGCCATAGTACTCTCTTGGGCGGAAGTGTTGGTGATGCGGGATCCAGTTGTGCGAGCACTTGGCGGCAACGGCCGGGAATCAAAGAGGAAACAAGCGCCAGCTGTTCGGGTGCCAAGTAGGAAGTTCGAGTGACAAAGAGCCTGCGTGGGCCTAACAAAAGCCGTTGTCAGGAGGATTTGTCCGTCATGCCGGCTTGGGCGGGTTGAAGTCTAGATGGAGCGCGGCTGGTACGTACTGGTCTCGATTCATGGATGAGGCTATATCTAGCAAGTGATCACCCGGCCCCCTGGCACCAGTCCCCATCTTACTAGGCCTTCACATTCGTCCAAACTTCTGTGACAACTTGATAGGCCCGTGGCCCCCAATCCTTCATTCACTCCCCGTTTGCTCCTTTGGACTGATCCTCCACTCAATTGGACGTCAAGACGTTGAAGAAGGGCCGTCATATTTTTGTTATATTTTTTACTTATAACACGTCGACCGACGCTTTTGCTGGACAAAGGCCCTCGTCCTCCGCTTCTTCCTCCTCCTCAGTATTCCTTCTCGATACCCCGGTGCAACTCTCACCCACTCCTTCCGACTTATCGATATCAGCTCCCTACGGCCCAGACAAAACGCTCACTTTCATTCACAACCATCAACGACTTCCCGCCTACCCATCCCACACATAAAATGCGTACACAGCTGGTTTTCCCCGCCCTGTTTGCTGGGCTTGCCAGTGCTGCCGGCTTGGAAAGCAAGTCCATCAATGCTGTGGAGGCTATCAAGTCCATCATGCCTGGGGCCTTGGCCGATTGCTCGAAGTTTGAATACAAAAATGAGTGCAGAACACCGGAGGAGGCTGCTCCCCATCTGATCAACTCCTTCAAGGGCCGCACCACAGGCGAGATTGCTATGATGCTGGCACTGATTGGCATCGAGAGTGGTAATTTGAAGTTCAGGATCAACCATACCCCGGGCCGTCCTGATCAAGGTACAGCGAATATGATGATGTCCGATGTTAGTTAACCCTTACCCAAATCTTGACTATATCTTCTGGTCAATCCTACTTTGTGTACATGTATATGGGGCTGACCGCTTATCACACGACTATCTAGTTTGTCAAAGAGTATGCACAAGACCTCGGCTTGCCCATCGACGGCAAGTCAGGGGCAGAGGTTTTGCAGCTTGTCATAGCGGATGATTTCCACAATTTCGACTCTGCCCGTTGGTTCGTCGACAAACATTGCTCGGATGAGGTGAAGGCCAAGATGAAGATGGGCACCAACGATGGGTACAATGACTATATCACAAAGTGCGTTGGCACCACTATGGAGGATGATCGGCAACAGTACTGGGACCGGGCCAAGAAGGCCTTTGGCCTCAGTGGTTAGGTCTAGGAGACGGCGATGTGTGGGTTCACGAATGAGGATGGATGGTAGTCTGGGTCAAGCGGTGTTTTATTCTCTTCCTTACATGTCCTAATGTGACGACATTTTATACTGCAAATTTGAAGGAAACAACATTTGGTTTGAGGAGTCAGTTAATACCCAAACTCGGAGCATTGTGATAGGTATACAAATACATGTACCATGGCAGCGCTATAGCCACTATTATCACAGGCCATCTCCTTTTACAATCATGACCAATACAAATATATACATACTAGAAACTTCCTCTGCTAGCCCTACACCCCTTTTCCATTTTCCCCAAACTGTTTGATACATACCGCCCATAACAATAGTCTATCCCTTCAATCTCCCCCAGCACTAACATCATTATCATCTTACCTCCTCCAAGTTGAAGATACCGTGGCGGCTGCGCAAGGCACCGTGTAGGTGTGGTTGGGATCACTCTCCCAAGATACCGTCCCTGAACTGCTCACCTTGATGAACTTGTATATTATGACACTGCCCGGCGCGAGATTGACAGATGCGTACCACAGCGGGTTGCTGCTGGTGTACTTTGATGCGCTTAGCGTCACGGCGTTGGCGGTGTTCCAGCTGCCGAGGGCAGCCGTGTTGCCGGTTCTATACGTTGATTTTACTCGGGTTAGCTGTCATACGGTCCGATCAAGCACGGGACAACTGGGTAAGTGGTGGGCGGCGAGGGACGTTGTTGGGACTTACAGCTTGAACGTCTCGCCATAGGACGTGCTAACCAGCGCGTTGAAGGTAATGGGTACCGCGGTGGCAGTGCAGGATGTTGACGCTATATCAGAGGCGATGATGGTCGGTTCTCGTTAGTCCTCTTGCGCATGGTTGTGGTTATGTCCAGTTGCAAAACATCCCACGGATATAGAAACTTACCCGACGACGAAGTTGATGTAGGAGCTCCTGAAGTTGTGCTTGCGGTCGAAGTGAGAGTTGATCGTGAGGAACAAATGTCGCTGCCGCTGAGGGCCGCTGTGGGGTATAAGATCCTTGGGAGCCCCCCAGAAAGTGTGACGGTTATGCTGCCTCCTGAGTCGGTGGTGAGGCTATCGCAACTCACGACGTCGGTGATTTGTTGGTTTGCACTGAAGCCTGACGCCGACGAAGACAGAGTGACGGTGGTGGAGGACGAGGCTCCGACATTAGTAAAGACGCCCACAACTTGCTTGTTGGAGGATCCTTTGCGCATGGCAATGGTGTGGCTGTCGGAGTAGATGGGATACGCGCGATATGAGAGGTAGCTGTCGTCTTTGCTGATAACATGGGTGCGAAGTTGATTCAGCCGTTTAATCCACGTATACAACTCTGAACTCGTTGAATAGCCAGAAAGCCAGAGGGCCTCTCGGTTGTAGGGAGTATCACTGCCCGCATAGTGCTGTTCCTGTCCCTGGTAGATGATCGGGATGCCTACAGCAGATGAAGAGATTTGGTCTGGTCAGCCGAAATCCGAACGAATACCAGTTATGCATTTGGTGGCGTGTACATACCGTCTTTGAGCATCGTGAAGGCAATTGCCTATGACGGATGTCAGTAGCTGTAGCATTGGGTACGGAAGTGTTCCCAGAAATGAAGCAACAAGAGCCACGAGGGACAAGCATCCTTGAGGGAAGGAGCAACTTACGTTTTTTGCCAAAGCCTGCGGCAGAGGTAGTTCTTGAGTCAGAGAAGAACCACATTGAGTAGCAGGTATCAAAAGCGGACGCTCAAGGGACTCACCATATCACTAGTCTTGTGCGCAAAGCGCGCCTGGTCGTGGTTTTCGAGGAACGACCCGTAGAGACTGAGGTCAATCGCTGCATCATATTGTCAGTGTAAGTGAGGGAAAGCGGCCAAGACATCGAACATACCAGCAGCTTTGAGTGTGTTGATACCGTTAGCCAGCGCAGTGATGCTGCCGCTTGTCGACTGGAACGCATTTATTGTCCAATAATAGCTGTATAAAAAGTTGACCTGGTAAGCAAGAGCTCACATGCAAGATCCCCAAGGTTTAGTTCCCCCTTTACCTTGCATAATCCAAAAGGCCGCTGATGTAGCTCTGGTACGGCGCCAGATACGCCGGGTCTCCTTGGAACACCTCTCCAATTGCGTACACGCCGGCAGCGGACTCGAATCCCGGCCAGAAGGACTTCTCAACGTGCTTAACACTGTCGATACGAAGTCCATCGCTGTAGCATTTTAGGTTAGTTTTCTCCAGGAAGACAGTGCCCTGTCCATCACAGATATGACAGCATGGGGAAACAGTGTACATACATGCTATACGTTGACACGATCTTGGACACCCAATCGTTCCATATCTTGCGGACTTCGTCGCTATTACGTTCATATTAGCCATCTTTCAGCAAATGAGCCCGGGACAGTTTCGGCCTACTTTTCGGTCTTGAGGTCTGGCAAACTGTGTGTACATTGAGACGTTAGCCAGGCCAATGGATACCGCTCGTGGAGCCAAAATCGAGTGTTTAACTTCACAGCACGTTACGTTACTGCGTGACGATGAGAGACGTACCTGACGACATCACTTCCCTGCCAGCATCTGAATTCTATTTGTTAGTGTCTGCCTAGTACGAACTGCTGTTGAAGAGGCACATGCCAGAGGATGGGCTGATCCACTTACGTTTCAACGGAGGTTTGGTTATCGTAGTTGATGGTGCATGGAGAGTGATAGTAAGATTGCTAAGTAGTCTTTCTCAGCATCTCCCTCCACCTATTTGCTTTCCACTTGGTATCACTTACGGAAGAGAAAGGATTAAGGCCTTGGTAGTTGACGCACGAACGGCAGCCCAAATACGCCATGTGGTTGGTGACCACATCTACCATGAGATACTGATCACCATGTCAGCGTCTTGGTCAGCCACATCTCAACCGCTTAACTGTGTTTGCCGGTCAGGCGTCGGAGGGTGGGATCTTACCATGCCGCGGTCATGAAGCGCTTCGGAGAGCGCCTTGAGGTCGTCTGCGGTGCCAAATGAAGGATTCAAGGACCAAATATCTGAGGCCCAGTAGCCATGGTAAGAAGACCTAAGTTTGAAGTTGTCCAGTCAGTATCCATGACGTGCTGTTGGGCAGTCCCGGTGTTTCATGACGGCAAACATACCCATCTTTGGTAACTCCGTCGATCTGCTTGACGATTGGTGAAATCCAGACAGCAGTGAATCCCATTCCCTGAATATAATCCAACTTCGAGATCAGTCCCTGCCATGATCCGCCGCAGTATACCTGCTGGGATGTGTCACATGGCGCACCGGTTGACAGATCGCTTCGAGCAAAACGATCCGTCACGACCTGATATATGGACTGCTTTCGCCTAGAAGAGAATCTCGTCAGTTCATACGTTCTCATGTAGCCCATACCGTTCTCGAATCTCCTGAAGGTCTAGTACGGGCGAGGAGTGAAGAGAAGGAAGACAATCTCACCATTCTGAAGACGTAAGAGCTCCCACTTGGACCGACGCTGAAAGTAGTAGTCCGAGGACAACGCTTAGTTGTCTTTCGAGCCTCATTTTAGTGAACGGTCAAAGTTGAAGCGTCAAGAATAAAGAACCGGAGGCCAATATTATCCTGTTGCCAGTGAGCAGAGCTTACCGCCGTTCTCTCGGAGCGGCGCCCCGGACCTTTATAGGCCATCTCGAGCTTGAAGTTGATACTTGACCGGCCAGTACCGGCCAGCAAGATGACGAGCTTGGGTTGTGTAAACCTCGGATGCTGAGGGAGCACGAGTTCCAGGACGCCTCATGCTTTACGCCCAGGCCCAATTCGGGCCGTGAAACTGCGTGAGTGAGGGTGTATGCAAAGGGCTCTCGAGGCCTTCATCTTGGAAGCTTGGAACGGTCCACGGAATGTGAGGCTCCTTCCGTGAGGTCCTCCACTTGTCTGGCTACACAAGACGGAGGTAGTGTTTGGTGAGAGAGGCCACTGCATCTACGGATCTCTGGCTCAGCGCGGTAACCCCAGACGCCACACCCCAGATTCTTTAAGACCTAGACTATAGTGACGGGATTGTAAATGTGGGGGGGGCCAATGAGGTAGAAGGCCCGAATGGTGAACATCCGGCTGTAACGGTGTTTGGCGATTTGCGGGGAAGAATCCAATGCCGACTGTGTATCAGATCTTATGCTTGCAGTCATTCCTCGCCCTCTCACCTGATATGTACCGAGCAAAACCTCCGGTCGATACGCTATTCGGCCCTCCTCATGGTTGTAGTTGGCTACGAGTGAGAAAAAGATAGAATGCTCTCGTTTCTACAGTGACGTACTGTTGCTTAAAAACCCTGCACAACAAGACATTCTGCATTTTGATCTGTTCATGTGACCATACACCCAGTCTTTCTCACGGCGATGCCCTCACTTATTCCAAGTCCCACAGCAATTTTTTTCTGCTCCCCTCAAGCAAGCCTACCGTACGCGGTACAGCTCGGTGCTGGTTTGTTAGTTGGACGCTCTGGCCCTTTCATGCCTCCCTCCTATATGTTCCAAGTGACTCAAAAAATAAACTGAAAGGCGTCAATGATTCGGATTAGGGCGTGACCGATGCACCAGTAAGTGGCTCAGTAAAGGGGGCCAGTAAATGCTTTTTACGTAGTACGCACAGGCCAGGTCGTAACCACCCTAGTAAAATGAGGTCGTCTTGGCCATAGCCCACTTTTGTCGTTTACTAGAGGGCATTTCCAGAATCTAATCGAAATGCTGGAATCAGGGAATCGTCGTATTTAAGAGGGGTATATAAATCGTAGTATTATTAACAGCCGTAATGCCTTCGTTACTTGCCCTCGTTACCTCTTCTTTTATTGTCTTCTAAAGAATAATAACCGCTTATTTTTACACCCAAATGAATAATAGCCAAGTTCAGCCTATAATACAAGAGGAATCCCAGACCATAGGCTCTCAATTGCTATTATAGGTTAGCCAATTCCCCTCTAGCCAACTCCCCTCTTCTCAACTCCCCCCTTCTCAACTCCCCCCTTCTAGCTAAGCCTAGAAGAAGAAGAAGAACCGTACTACTACTAAGAATTGGATATAGGACGGCGAGTAGGAAGCTCACTTACTCACCCTTTTAAAAAACGTCGCCAATAATAGTATAACCAATCAAAATAGTTATAAAGACTAGGTATATAACTCTCTCATCAACAAAATAGCTAAGCGCTTTAATCCCGGGCCAAACAACGACCAAATACGTAACAAGGTTAATTTATTTCGTCGTAAATAGCGTACTTAGTTAATCTTAAAAAACGTCTTTCAGTCGGGGTTTAGGTTTAATCTTAATACTAGTGTAACAATTATACCTAACGAGGTGTAGGATCTATTAATCGAAGTTAATATACTATATAGGACTAATTATAGTAGAGGCTTACTAATTAACGCTAATAGAAGAATAAAAAGGTTACCCAATTTAAGAATAAACCTCTCCCGTACCGTAAGCTTATAGAGGAGGCGTTTATAAATAACTAAAGTACTACTAAATATTACGTAAAGACGCTAAGGGTATTACTTATTTCGAAAAAGACCCCTACTCCCTTCCCGCCTATTAAGAATATTTTTAACGACGACGAGGATAACGAAGCCCCCCTTCCTATCCCTACCTATATTCGTAATAGTAAAAGGAAAATTATAACTTCTAATATAGACCTTAAGAAGAAGAAGAGGAGGAGTAACGTAATTAAGGTTATTATTAAAAGTATTAAGGTATTAACCGAAGTAATAAAAAAGACCCCGCCTCCCTCTATCCTTACTGTTACCGTCGTAGGCCCTATAATTATATTTAAAATATAATTCGATCGTACTCTTAATTTCTTTTATAAAGAATAAAAGGATAAAGTCGATAATACTATCGCTAAAATCGCGTTTTGAAAATAGGAGGAGTCTAATAGAAAGGCGTAACGTTTTGTAAAGATATTTAACAGAAAGAGGGAGGTATACTTTCGAAAATTAAAGAAAAAGATTGAGGGGAGGGGTAATAAAATTATTAGGGGAGGAAGTTTCTACTCTAAGTTTAATTAATATTCTAATTTCATCGACTTTAAATTATAGTAATTTCAAGGGTGCAATTTAGTAGGGTATAGGCGGGAAGTGGGTCGACCCTAGATTTTTATATCTTATTTTTTTAATATACTTTTTTCGCAACGAAACAAAACTACCAAAAAAAGTCGTATATATATAAAAAATACACCGTTTTAATCGCTAAATTAAATCGAATCGATATATTAATTTTTCATTAATTTTAAAGCAATTTTGCAAGTAATACAAGTATTAGAAATAGTATTGTAATTTTTAATTCGGTAGGGAGGCGGGAACCAAGACCGCACTAGTATTAATTAATATATCAAATATTACTAGAAATTTTAAAATCTCATATCAAATCTTTAAAAAATAACGAGTCTTACATACGAATTTAGAAGGCCATACTCTAACTTGAATTTATAACTCGATAAATACGATTTAATTCGATTTAAACGATTTGAGGGTGGTCTAGGCGGCTGGCGCCAAATTAAACTATTTACTCCCCAATTTCAATATCGTAAATTAACTCCCCTCCTCTCTCCCCTCCTCTCTCCCTTCCTCTCTCCCCTCTACTAAATTAACCCTTCTTAACCAAACTCATCCCTCTACATCTCCCCCCTCCTCTTAAACTTATTACAATACTCAATCCACATCCTTCTAGCAATACAATTACAATACTAGACTATATATCCCTTTACACTACTATTAACCTCGAAATCGGTAAAATCAAACCGCACTATATTACCCCCCTCCCCGCGAACAATCGGCTAAAAATATACTACTTCGTCTCTTATTACCTCCTCTAGAATCACCACCTTCCACATCGATAAATCATTATACTAATCAAAAACGTCGTTGTACTCGAAAAGCTAATTCAACAACGCCGCCGTAGTAAAGATCACCTTCACCTACACTTCGATACTAAAGCTAGGCGAATAGCGGTAAATCCGGAACGTCCCCTTCAATTTACCAATTACCTTCTCAATAATAATACAGGTTTAACTATAACGAAGGTTAAAGAACTCTTCCTTATTAACTAGTCTAAACCCTACCCTCGCCGTCTCTTAAAAGTAATACCGTACACCACAATAGGACACAAGTAGTCGATAACTAGAATTATACCCTACATCAACAAGGTAATACCACCCTTAAAGTATAGTAAATCTATAAGAGCCCTATTAAGTAAAAGCATTATTTAATACCTTCTAATTATTTACTAACCCCTTCCAATCCGGCAATATATATAAAATACAACCGTTAAAATTATATACGACTAATACATTAGTCGAATAACCTCCCTTACAATTACGCTATAACTTAGCGGTATTAATATTTAAGCGCATTTTAAAGTATAATCTATCGAAAGCTCCCAATACCTTACAAAAGTAGGGAAAGGTCTTCGGGTTACCCTCTATAACGCTAGAGGTTTAGGGAAGGGGTAATCTAATCTTCTAATTCCCAAATATAATACACGTATCGAATACCTTATAGAAGGCTCTATTTACTAATAAATACATATACTTACTATTATTATATACCCTTATTAACGAACCTTCTAATAGAATTATAGCTATACCTAAGCAAATAGCTAGCTATCTAGAAAGTAAGGCCCTAACTAATTACGAAAAGGAAGATCAATACCTTCTTATAAGCGGATAAATATCTAACCAACAATAATCCAATATAATAACACAACTATTCAACTAGGGTATAAAACGTCCGGGGACCTATACAGATCAGGTTTTTAAAACGCCCAACGTAGCCATTGAATAACTCCTTCGTAGTAAAGAGACCTCGCCAACCATATAAATTCATTAGTCTAAGGGGTTGCTATAATACGAGAAAGCTCAAAAGAGCAACGATAAACACAACCAAAGCCTTCTTATAACGTTACACTTAATGGCGGCGAAGTTGGAGAGCGGTAGAGGGTATAGTAGTTAATGGAGGTGGATGGAGGTTGACGTTGCAAGTTATTACGTAATGAAAAAAGATGGATTTCGAGGGATTTCCAGACCTATTGCAGTCTGGAAATGAACCAGAGTATTTATGGCCGAATACACATGCCTGATTGGCCATTTCGGGGTTGTAGGGCAAAAAATTTACTGGAACCGATTTTGCAGTGATTTACTAGCAAATCAGTTACTGGACGTCTCGTTCACGCCTTGGAAAAAACGACCAGTAACGCTTACTGGGACCATTTACTGGTGCATCGTTCACGCCCTTAACTACTTTCAAAAATACCAAGTTAGCCACGTCCATAATAAGGTGAGGCATTTACCGTCGAAAGAACACGTAAGCTCGACACAGAAAGCCTGAAAAACTTGAGACTGGGTCACACGTTGAGCGGAAATTGCTGGGGATTCATTGTACAAGTTCCGTTGCTTAGCAAAAAAAACACCGAACGGCACCGAGTCCCGAACTAGCCGTTACCATGCCCCTGCCTCTCCTCACTGTTATGAAAATAGGACTGTTCTGGCCCGTTCCCCGAAAAGAACTGGAAGGGTTGGTCAGTTCCCCAATGCGCAGTTTGAGTGTAGTTCTCGAAGGAATTCTGTTTGTAATCCGTCGTCAGCAAGACGTGAATTCCTTGATGTCCATAACGTAGATGTACTTACCCAATCAAAGTTCGTGGTAAAGTCCAGCGCACTGTTCCCCATCCCATCACCAAACAGTGACGAGAACGGAGATGTGTCGTCGATTCCAGCCATTGTGTCGCCCAGGTAATCTGGCGTCAGGCCCATGCTCAAAGAACCTGTGCCAGAGGTCGCTGGGTCGGCACTAACGTTCATGTTCAGTGAAGGATAGTTGGGCCCATCAAGACTTTGTGCCGCATGTGTTGGTGAGGTTGAGCTTGCATCTATACCGCTTGAGAGCATACCCAAGGTTATGGCAGCCGAGTGCTCTGGCCGCATCTCTTGCACTGGGTCTGAGAACTCAGTCGCTTTTGCCGTTGTAGGGATCTCGGTCGCGCTGGCAGGATATTCAGAGGATTGTGTGCCGTTGATTTTGTCCAGCATAATCTCTAGAACCTTGAATGCCTTCAGGGCATCCATGGACTCATCTGCCAGCCCCTTCCAGATGTCTCGGGTGACTTCAAGGCTCTTGATCATCTCGGCACGTTGCTCCGAAGTCCAAGGAGGACTGGCTGGTGCCGCCTTTGTTCGGCGTAACGTGTTGTCATAATGTAGATCCAACACGATCAGCATGGCGGGAAGAAGGAAGTCCTTGGTTGCGATAGAAGTCACGAACCACTTGATGGAGCGAAATCGACCTCCTGGTTGTGATTCACGGTGGAGGGTTGCCAGATGACCCAAGGACTCGAGGGAAGCTGAAATTGCCCTCAGCCGAGAGCTGTTATATCTGATGTTTTGTGTCGCCTTTGACATGTACCTTCTGTGAAGAAGACAGATGATTTTCTGGAAGAGAATATCAATATTGAAGCGCGCAATAATTAGCGTTAACGGATCATGAGAGCCCGAGAGGGGTTGGAACCGTAGGTGCGGAGGCAGATTTGCTTTGATTTCACGCAGTTTTGCGTCAAAGCGAAGAACTTCATCGTAATGCACCGGATTTCGGATACGACCTGTTGCTTGTAATATGTTGCCCAGCTCCAGTGCGAGCTTAACCTTGGCAATCATGTAGCTGATGTTGGTAGGCTCTGTATCTGGTTTCGGTGGGGGTAGCACCTTTGTGTCTGGGTGAAAATCTTCGTCGGCCAGGTTGTGTGGAAGGTCAGTGTCGCAGTCGTGTTCGTAGATCATGGTAGGTAGAGAGAGCTGGTGCGAGAAGAATACGTCGCACATCCTGATTAAGGCCCACGTTCTTCTTCTCATTTCCTAAACAGCAAAGCAAAAAATCGAACAAAAGTGTCAGCTAAGCAACCCATGTGATAGTTCCCCGTCAAGCGGCCTATAGCCGTCCTTGTTTGAGTAAATAAAATAAACAATCGGCCTTACAGCTTGGAAAGGAGTGAGAGAGGGAAACCATTTCGCATCTCTGTGATAGCCCATACGAAAGGCAACCCTCGTGACCTGAGACATAATCAACCACAGGCCGACGTCGGCATCCCACCGGGATGAATGTTCGGCAAAGAGGTAGAGAATCATGGTCTCCACGGTATACTCGGTCGGCTTCGTATAATCACCTACTCGGAGACACTGAACTGTCCGAAGTCGGTACTCGGCTGCCATTTCAAGTGTGCTGCCCTTCCATTCGGGCGGCTCGTCGCCAACCTTGTGATAACTCAACATGGCCAAGCACATGACAGAATAGAGCAGGCCTAACCACATGATCGGTGTCCGAGACGGGTCCAGCCAGTGATTGCGGAGTTGCTGGTGGAAGGTGGGTGGATGAATGATGTTAACGGCATTATCCATCGAGTTGAAGTACCTTCCGCAAAGGGTCAGGACTGTTGACTTGGGAGGCAACTCGGCCCTCAGTTCGACTTCGGTAGCAGGTGTTGACTCGAAAAGAAACGTGACGCCTTCGCAAGCTGTAGGCGGCTTGCTGAGCATCACTTTCTCATAGCTCTTCTCCAGGTCCTTCTTGTGAAGCGCAAAGTAGTTCTTGACCTCGGCGATGTCCGCCAGAACGGTGTGCCAGTGGCCTTGTCCAATATACATGGACTTTCCTCTATCGGCATCCACCTTCAGAACGCCTAGAGAGGTTGCCAGTCCATCGTCGATGTCACTTTCTCCCTCGTCATCTTGCATAGCGCCGTCGTCGTCGTCGACGTGTAGGAAGGCCGAAGAGCCGCTAGTCGTCGTCGAGCCAGCACCTTGTCCTCTAGCATGTCCACCAGCAGTAGCCGCAGCGTTTGTAGCAGTAGCGGCCGGGGGCAGATCAATATTTGCACCACCATGCACAAGTGACAGAACCAAGCCTTCCAGCCTGTCAATACGGTTCTGCATGTCGTCGGGAGAGGCGCCTGCTTGGCCTTGACTCTTTTTCCGGGCCGGCGGCGTGGCATAGAAACACGAAGAGGCATCTGTCCCTCCTCGTTTAGTACAGTTTCCGCAAGGGTGATTCCTGTCACACTTTCTATATTCTTTCAGCAACTAGGCATCATCAAAGACGGTCTTACGCGGAGGGCCGTTCAGGGTGTTACTGGTCATGATGCTTACAACCTAGATTAGGTTATGTCAGTCGATGGATAACTCGAACGAGGCGGCTGTCCACGGGAAGATGGAGTGGCTCACTTTCTTGACCGGCAAGGATAGCAACTGAGCGGTACTCTGTTCCGCTTTCGGACAACACGAAACTGCTCCTCGGGGGAGCGGCCGCCCGAGGAGGTGGTCGACGGTGGTGTGGGCGTCATGGTCTGCCACGCTGGATTAGACGATAAAAAGGGTTCCGGCGCTGAAGGGTCGTGGCACAAGGGCAAGTATATAAGGGGCCGCGTTTGATCGGGCAATCACCTGGGTGTCTCCAATGGAAAGCGGGCCGAGTAATGTTGATTGTGTTGAAGTTGGTTTTTCCGAAGGGGACAAGCTGAGCGAACGTTGTGGGCAGCTGCCTGATTTTGGTCACAGCTTCATGATATTTGCAGGAGTCTACCGTGCTAAAGTAGGGTCACACAGGCGCATACCAATCCTGGATATGCTGGAAGGTTTAGGTACGCCTTCACAGCCTCGAATGCAAATAGTCGACCATTTATCTTTGAAGGGAGGACGGGGAGAGGAGAAGGCAGGGTCATAAGCAAAATGAAAGCTAGGTTGGTTAGGTAGTAGTAGTTGTCGAACGTAAGCAAATGACGGGCCTCGCGTCGAGAATACTCTCGTCGACCTGTAAGCAGTCGAGTGTTGCAACAAAAGACTGAACGTGTCGGGTACGATACACACCCCTGTATGTTCGTTAGCGCATCATTCTGTCTTCATACGATGTATGCTATGTAGTACACAGTACGCATGTCGATTAGCATGTTCGAAAGGCATCCAATGCCTTGAGAATATCTTGGCATTTCAGGTCTTCACCCCACATTGTCAAAATTGCATCACCAAAGGTAATTGGTATCTAGTATATAAACACCATATATCCAGCGAACCAAAGCTCACACAGAAATCAGTACTGTCGGACCGTCCATGGCCACTGGGCAGTTTGCCCTGCTATTGCGACCACTTGGGAGTACAGGCAGGAGAAAATGTGTTGCATTACTCGATCCGGCGATAAGCGCAACACCTTGCTCTAACGTACACCGTCATTGTATGCCTAGCAGTCAGTTAACTGTTGACAAACCGTGACCGTCGCTTAGCGGTATCGTGTTATGACTCATCAATACCGTCTCTTATCTCGGCAGTGCGCCTAATTCGTCTTCGGCCAACCAATCCTATCTCTTTGTACCTGTGAGTCTTGTAGTTCGGGCTGTTTCTCGTGGAATTAGTATTGTGACCGGTTTTTTATCGTCATGATTCCACTGCATCATCTTGGGCCGCAGGTACCTAGGAGATTAATCAAAGCCAAGTCAGATGGCATATAGGGGACAGTCGACAAGAATCATGGCTGGCTTCTTGCCACTACTTCTCAAGACTGACAGTCGCTCAACAACATATATACAGCGGTTCCCCTTCCCAGCAAGGAAGCTTCCGTGCATGTTGAAACCTAGGACTGCCCCGCGGACGCATCGCCGTTCGCCTTGACACTATATGGCTTGAAGAAGTCGGCGTCGTTCGCCAGCTCCTCCTTGACCTGTATTCATAGTTAGTCCGCTGTCTGTAGGATGACACATAATATGCTTCACGTACGATATCGAGTCCTCCCACTAGCTCACCGTCGACCCAAAGTTGTGGATAAGTAGGCCAGTCAGCAAACTCCTTGAGGCCCTGTCGTACTTCGTCGTCCGCTAGAATGTTAAAGAAGCCGTACTTGACGGCGTTTTCTCGGAGAATAGCAACCAGTTGTCGCGAGAAGCCGCACTTGGGCTCACTGGGAGTACCCTTCATGAACAGCATGACCGGGGCGGCCTTGACCAGGTCACCCAGACGTCTGAACAACTCCTCCTTTTGCTTCTCGGGGTCCTGAGGCACAACGTCGCCGGCCTGGCCCTCAGCAGTTGCGGCGCCATTTGCGGCGGCCAGTGTCTTCTCACTAGCTTCAGTGCCCGACTGGGCCGACTTGTTGGCGTGGGTCTCGATCGCGTTTCGAACCTTGACGGCGCTGCTTCCGCTGACTGTCTCCAAGACCTGGCCATTCCGGGCGAGCACGAGGAAAGGAACGGCCGTCACGTTGTACGTTTCGCTAATTTCCGACAGTTCTTCGGCGTCGATCGAGACCCAGGAGGTGGAAAGCGGCTCGGTAACGGGGTATTCGCTCGCCAATGTCTTGAGCACTGTCGCCATCTGGGCGCAGGGCGCAGCCCAGGGCGCGTGAAAGGAGACGATCAGGAGGGTGGACGCCGGCAACGACGACACATGGTCGTTCCAAGCCTCGATACTGGTAATGTCCTTGATGGTCGACATGATGCGGGTTGCGCGGTTCAGATGTGGTCGGAGTGGTGATGACTCGGCCGAGCGAGTTTCGAGGAGGTCTGGTTTGGTGGCTGTCTATTACGGGTATCGGTGTCGCGCGTATGATCCAAGTGTGAAGAGGACGGTGACCAAGAGAAATGGATTTCGTTACTACCGGTAGGTCAAACGAAACTGGAAGTTCTCCAGTGCCCAATGTGGATCGCTTGTTGGATACTGAGTTGGCGGCGAGTGTAATGTCCTGGCACTACCGGTACTGGTTTTCCCCATCCATCCATCATCCATGGCCCAAAAAACGACAGCGAACTCGGCCTTGCCCCTCGTGGCTCTCAGGCGTGCCCCGCGGCGCCGATGCGCTTACCTGTAAGGTGCAGCCCACTACGTACCACGAGTATCAACCTTACATTACTAGCGCAGAACCTAGAAACACTCACACCGCACTCTGTATCACCGCAGGCATACGCGGTACCGTTTATTTACATAGATGACTTTATGCACGGAAGAAAAAAGTCGGACCCCAACGCCTAGCCCAACAAGACCTCACTCACCCTCGAAGACGGCACTTACATTCCGCGCGGCACCCGCGTCGCCTTCCCCATGCTCGAACACCAGATGGATCCCCAAACCTACCAAAACCCGCACGAGTTCGATCCCATGCGCTTCTACAGGAAGAGACACGAGTCCGGCGGCGATCAAATGCACTTGCACATAGCTGGGCAGACGCATCCGAATGTTTTGGGATTTGGATATGGAAACCAGGCATGTCCGGAAAGACAGTTTGCGGTGGCGGTATGTATGCAGGTACGCACTTTCTCTGAGTAATGAGTATGGCCGGCTCGCGCACCGGTTGCAGTGATTGATGTGCGCTTTGCTGTGGAGTTGACTGCCTCTGGCCTAGTGAATGCAACTGGCCTTACACTACCCATACACTGTATCTTACGACATAACGAGAACCGTAGCGTCCTGTAGTGGTAAGCTTCCACCTGGTGTTGCAAATACTCTCGGAAGCCGTGCAGCTCTCATGTTCATCCGACAGCCACTACCTACCTAGTAGGTACCTCTTGAAAAGATATGTAGGTAGATAGATAAATAATATAGTACAATATAGTGGTCCAGGATATCTTTACTAAATACCTAGACATAGGGTTAGATGTATATGACATAGCTGCTTGAACAAACTGTTTGTTTTGCGTGCGTTCTTCCTGCTATTTGGGTTTAATAACAAGTTGTATCATCGCATCAACGACACTCAGCCACGTTGGCTCAACCAACGGTTCTACTGGGACAACTTCATCAAGAAGGACAGTCCGCCTTTTAAAAGATGCTGCTGTTTGTCCACTGCAGACGACAGACGTTGCCGGAGCTGGGCGTCTGATCAGATCGGCACGTTATTTCCGCACCGCTCCACTCTCGTTGCACATCAGGGCGCTTCGCTTCGCTACCTGCTAGGTACAGGTAGGTACCACCAGTCCACTAACTCGGGCTTGGATGCTCTTGGCGGGCTTGGATCGCTGCCACGCCGGCTGCAGGGCCGACTCAGGGCTCAGGGCTCCCGCTCCCGGTCGCTGCAGTCAGTGTCAGGTGCAGTGTGTCAGGTTGAGGTGTCAGGGTTAGGTTGTCAGGGTCCACGGATTGGAACGGAAAGCGGCTACCTATCCATGCTCCATGTAGTTGAGGTACCGTGCACTTGCGTCTCCCTGCCAGTCATCATCATCCCATCCGCCCCCGTTCCCGAGTATTTATATTCGTCTCGTCGCTCCCGCGTTCAAACGCCGCCTTACCGCCCCGCATTCACTCTCCGTTCACCTGCCCGTCTTTTTCGACAAGTGCCGTCTCTGTCTCCGTGCCCGGCCACCCGACATATATACCACATACACCCACAAGGCCACAGTCGTAATCGCACCCAACTGAACTTCACTACCTTAATCTTGGTGGTAACCGTGATACCTACCTACTTCTACGTGCCTGAAGTGTCTACCATCAGCCCACGCATCAACAAACATGTCGGCTCAGCAATACTACCAACAAGGCCCCCCTCCTCAGGGATATGGACCGCCGCCTCCTCAGGAAGGATATCCCCAATACCCTCAGCAGGTGAGTTTGGAGTTCCCGGCGGCGTTCTCACCGACCACACAAGCCCACTGCGTCAAACCGCAAAAGCTAACCCGGTCGTGATCGGTTGCAGTCTTATGGTCAGCCTCCCCCACAAGGTTACTACCCTCCGCAAGGTCAAATGCAATATCAACAGCAGCCTCCTCCTCAGCAGAGTGGTGGCGGAGATGGATGCTTCAAAGGGTGCATAGCGGCTCTCTGCTGCTGCTTCGTGGGCGCCGAATGCTGTGAATGCTGCGCTGACTGCTGCGAATGCTTCGCCGAGTGCTGTTAAGAGAGTGAGGATAGGCATCACGATCTCGACCGTTGAAGATGGATTTGAACACAAGCCTCTGAGAAATTATTCTTGGAGCAACATGGGCGCAATGCATGCGCAACACCACACACATGCGCACGCACACAGACACACCAGTACTCGAGATAGATGGCCGCAAGATTCGTCAGCTGGATTGGCAAAGGCAAATTCCCTGACCACCGACATTACCGTCCATGGGTTGTCTGTCAGCGGACGGCAGCATACTCGTTTGATGGTCAATCGCATTCTTAGTTAGGAAACGGTTAAGGGGCGTTGTGGATATGTGTACACTGGGTACCTAATGATTAGGTAGCGATCACCTCGGCTTTCTTTACCAAGAGGCATCGGAGGGGAAGAAGGGCCGTGACTGGGTTTACGTCAATACCTTGAGTAATATCATGATTAGTTTGAAGCTCTTTCATGGTCTCTGTTAAGTCTGTTCTATTCTCAGGGTGCTGCAGTCTAAGCACGCAAAAGGCATGTTTGCCGGTCACTGTCGAAAAAGATTAAAGATGGGTAGAGGTACTAGGGGACTCGGACTCGAGGGTGATACGTCTAGTGTACTCTGTAGGTACTTTGCGTGGTAGCTTGCCCCTCCGGATGGGGCACTGGAACGCAGGTACTACCTTGGTTACCTCCTGAAGTACCCTGCCTGCTAGATGCTGCCTGAAGGTACTTGTAAGCTGATTTAAGGGTCCGCGTATAAGATGTACGGGCTGGAGCGGGAACAAGGGGATCCGTGTAGGTTGAGAAGTGCCAATACGCAGAACACATGTCTCTTGTTATAGCAAAAGGTGGAATGCACCGCCCAGTATTACCTCCGCATCTTCTGTTGTCTAGCTAAGGCTTTCAGGTGAACCCCAAACGAGTCGAATAATCACAAAGCTTCTAGCACACCATCTATGATAGGACGGCTTTCAAAGAGTAGCAACCGTTTCGTACGTATCGCGTGGCCCGCTAGGCCTTCACCTCGTAACTTTGCGCATTTTACACCGTAATGTATGGGTTGTTACGTTTCTTACCCGCTTAACGTCAGTCATCGCCAGGAAAGGCCGGTCAAGCCAGCAGGGTTCGTTGGAAGCAGTCCGTCAGTCAGCCAATCGATCCGTCCCGTCTACCACTACCAGAACTCCCTACAGGTAACTACGCTGCACCGCCTCGAACGTCGTACGAAGCTGCCGTCGGGTGCAACTGAAGTCCCCATCGCAACGCCCCAGGACACACCTTTCGCTACCTATTGACGTATGTGCGCAGATGGAGCTCCACCTCCACTTACCTACCTAGAGGTACCTAACTCCAGCGCTGCGTACCTCTAACGACTTGACCGTCCATGCATCTCCTCCAACACCGGGACCTTCATCTCTCTCTCGACCTCCAACCCCGATCCGACCGACGTCTAGATCACCAACAATCTGTAGCCGTTGCTGCAGCTATCAACAATTCACAACCTTCCAATTGTTGAACGTCCCAGCTCCTTTGCGTCGTTACCCATCCATTCCGCTCCACACAGCCCGGCCACTCCGCCCACCATGGCCTCCTTAAACCTGTCCATCAATGGGCCCTCCATCAAGAGCAGCTATCAGGGCGTCATCAACGGCCCTGCGCCATCTTCGGCATCTCCCACCTACGCCCACTGGGCCCTTTTTTCCGTCCAGGCGCCTCTTCTGAATGCCTTCCAAGACTCTGGGGCAAAGGAGAGCATCCTGAAGGTCGAGAGCACTGGCGGTGAGTGCCACGCCGGCCCACAACTTCTCCTTCCCACCATATCCATGGCCCCGACTAATCATCCGTCATCACAGATGGTGAGCTTTCCGACCTGATCGAGGACTTCAACGAAGGCCGCATCCAATTCGCCTTCGTCAAAGTCAAGGACCCCAACAGTGGACTTCCTAAAAACGTCTTGATTGCCTGGTGCGGCGGTGGTGTTCCCGAGCGAACAAAGGGGTACTTTACCAGCCACTTGGCCGCCGTCTCCAAGATTCTTCACGGCTACCATGTTCAGATAACAGCACGCTCCGACGGAGATCTTTCTCCCGAGTCCATTGTGCAAAAGGTTGCCGATGCTTCAGGCGCCAAGTATACCGCCGGCGGTTCGGCACCCGTGTCAGCCGCTGCCCCGCCTCCCGTTGCCAAGAAGCCCGTTTTTACCCCGACTACCTCTACATCGGCCGGCTCTTTTAACCCCATTGTTGCCGCGCGGACCCGGAATCGCGGGGGCGAGGACGACGACGGCTGGGGTGCCGATGCACCGCCAGTCACCCGAACCCAGCTGGAGAAGGTCGCGTCTGCCTACCAGCCGACCAAGGTCAACATTGCCGAACTCAGGAAGAACAAAGACGACTCGCGTTCCGATGGAATCCAGAAGCAAGATGACCGGCCGGATGACATTGTTAAGGGTGGCTACCAGCCCATTGGAAAGGTTGATATTGCTGCTCTCCGCGCCCAAGCAAAGAAGACCCAAGATGATCGGCCTGCCACCGTGAAGGGAGCCTACGAACCGGTGGGCAAGGTTGATATTGCTGCCATTCGCGCAAAGGCTCAGCAACGTCCGGCTGAACCGGAAGAATCGGAGACGCCCAAGAGTCTGGTAGAGAGGACTGCCGCATTTACGCAAGCAGAACGCTTGACCGAACTTCCCAAGCCCAAGGTTGCCAAGAAGTTTGTAGGCAGCGCTGCATTTACCGGCACCAAAGCTCCTACGCCGGCTCCTCTCGGTTTCGGCTCGCCTGCGGTTCCCGCCGTTACCCCTATTGGGGCTGCTAGCAGAACATTTGCGGATCAGGGAGGCAAGACGCCGGCCCAAATCTGGGCCGAGAAGAAGGCCAAGCAAGGCGGTGCAGTTGCACCTGTGTCCACGCCCTCTCCCGCCGCTGCGCCTATTGCTGCCCAGAAGAGCGGGAGCGAGTGGAAGAGCGGTTACGCAGGGAAGAGCTGGGCACCTGTGCAGGCACCCAATTACAGCCGAGGTGTTGAAACACACGCAACCGGAGGCAGCGCCTCGCAAGAGAAATCGGAGCCTGAAGCACCTGCCTCACCGGCGGGCGGCATATCTGCGCTGCGCGATAGAATCAAGGATACGGCACCCGTGGCGGTCAACACGGGTTCACGGTCAGCACCAAGCGTGCCTTCTCCCGGCCCGGCCACTGGTGAGGAAGAGCATGCTCCGCCGCCCCTGCCAACCGGAAGCCGTCCTTCCGGTGGCTTTGCTCTTCCTGGCCTGCCATCCCGGCCTCCTGTTGCTGACGCCGAGGAAGAGAACGATGAAAGACAGCTGGAAGAAGAAGTCCGTGCACTCGATGTGGCCGACAAGGACGAAGAAGAGCCTTCCTCCCCTGTCCGCATCGCAGTCCCAGTTGCTCGGAGCGCAGTGCCTGAGGTGGAGCCAGCTGGTAATCTGCCACCCCGCCCGGTGCCCGTTCCGCAGGAGCTACCGAGAGAAGAGGACCTCCCCGTAGAGGAGGATACCCACGATCCGCGTGCTGCCGCCCTGAATGTTGCCAGCGAATCTCTTGGCCATGATGTCGAGGCTCAGCAGGCTGGTTCAGATGGCGGCAAGCGTGCTTTGGTACAATATGACTACGAGAAGGCCGAGGATAATGAGATTGATCTCCGGGAAGGTGACTATGTCACCAACATTCAGATGGTGGATGACGATTGGTGGATGGGAACCAACGCGCAAGGGGAGAGTGGACTTTTCCCTAGCAACTACGTGGAAGTCGTGGAAGACGATGAGCCTGCTGCTGCTTCCAGTGCGGCCCCAACAGCAACGGCAACTCGAGCCCCTGCTGTGCCTTCACCTGCGCAGGCCGAAGCGGTAGCACCCGCAACTCCGGCCGGTCAAGTCGCTGGTCCAACAGCGACGGCGCAGTTTGATTACGAGGCAGCAGAAGATAATGGTAAGTGATGCTCGCAAGCCCGCCGTATACATGCCGCGAAACCCAGGCCTAGCAGTGACTAACGAATTGGTATAGAGTTGAGCTTCCCCGAAGGAGCCACGATTACGGGTTTGGAGTTTCCCGATGATGACTGGTGGTTTGGCCACTACAATGGAGCGTCAGGTCTGTTCCCCGCCAACTACGTTGAGCTTGATGCGTAAGGCAAAGGTGTCGAAAACCATGGTGCTGGTTATGGACGACCGGCCTTTTCGGTTTGGTTTGATTGATCTACGGTCGTTAGTTGACTGGTATTCTTGAGAGAGCGGGCTGGGCTGGATGCGATGTTTATCTCGTAATGGTAACAAAATATACTCCCTTGTGCTCGCATTTGATGGCCAATTGAGCATTACTTTGCATTTGTTTCCTTTGGGCCCAGATCGGCTCGAACTTTTTCTGTAAAAAGTTTGGATTTTAGGTACTTGGGTGACATGGGGTGGGTGGGGACCCGTCTGGATGTACTCAAACTTCTCCAAACTTTTGGGGTGAGCTTCCATCTGGAACTCGACAGTTTGATGGCCAAAAAGTTTGAAACTAATTGATTTTATTGGCCCTTGGCAACGGTGGAGTAAGCTCACTTGCGCGGTACATACCTCAAAAGTTTGAAAGGTTGAAAACGAAGCTAGCCAAGACGCTATCGCCATGAAAGGGAAAGTTAGCGCCGGTCAACGCCCGTGCACGCTCAAAGAAGGAAAACGCCTTTGGTAAAGAAATAGTCAGAGGCTTCTTCGTGCATAACATCCCTGTGTCCTCCAAACTTTTTACAGAAAAAGTTCGAGCCGATCTGGGCCTTGACGACTGAGCGGTTAGCCTGTGACAGGCAAGCCACAAAAAAGATGTGTAGTTGATGCATGGTCTTGAATGACGTAGGTAAATCGAAGGTTTCCTACCGGTGGGTGTATGTAAGCATGCATCCTTGTACGGTAATTACACAAATACGCGTGACTACCCACTAGGTGGACCAAGCCCACGAACTACATAGGTAGATCATCTACGCTGCATAGCACACGTTAAAAGCCAGGAAGTACCTAACATTTTACTGCGTGAGCCTAGCTACCGGAGCTACAGACAGGTACTTCATCTCTTCCTTTCGGTGTGATTATGAGTGAATCTAGCCTGGGATTCTAAACACAACCACGTTCCGCTGTCCCTGAACAGCTGTAAACAACCAAGATGTATTCTCACACACCACCTCTTCCGCCGCCCAAGCCATCAGGAAGCCACGAGGCAACACGCATAAACACCCCGGAAACCTCGCCGTCGCCACGGCCCCCCCAACGTCCGGAGACAGGGGGTCCCGGTGCCGATGGCTTTCAACATGTAGGCTCGGCCCCCACCGGGCAACCCATCCCGGACCCCGGCGAGCAATGGTTGCCCAAGTTCCTGCAGGACAAGTCGTGAGTCTTTCCGTTTACAAGAGCGATTGTTTGGATCAGTACTTCAGTGGCTGACGCCATCTGGTCGCTGGAAAAGCAAGCAAGATCTCGCCGAGATCCTCTCCAACCCATCGCTTCTCTCCGCCTTGACACACTCACCGGAAACCATCCACCCCTCTCTACAGGCGTCACACGACGCGTTGCAGTCTGCGCTGGCCGAGAACGTACAACGGGCTGCTCAGCTGCTGAACCTCGAGGCACGCCTCGCGAACCAACGATCATCGACTCAAGCTCAGCTTCTGTCGACCCACGCCCTCGAACGCCAATGGCGGGCCAAACAAGCCGAGATGGACCATGCTCTCACCCCCTTTGCCCCAGCACGGCTATACCAACGGCTCAGCCAGGGCTTGCAGGAGCAAGAGGCCGTGTGTTGTGCTCTCGAGGAAAGTTTCCTTGATAGCGGTGGGGATGGCGCGCCTGCGTCGGAGCGGGAGGCCAGCGACTGGGTCAGGAAATATCGGGAGGCTAAGAAGCTATACTACCTGCGGCAGGAACGCAAGGAGAGATGGGACGAGGGGAGAGTTGGTGGATGGCGCTGATGATTGATGATGCGATCATGAAACGACGAGTGCGTCTCTGTCCCCGTCTGGACCGTGGAGCGCTGACTGTCAACCCCCACGCTGGAAGGTACCAAGCAACCCGATGACCTCAAGGAACCTAACGCTGTGTCTCGTTGAAAGGCATTTCCAGCCATGTTATGAAGGTATAGTATCTGATCAATACCAGAAGTTGGGTCTCAAGAAGCTCTAGTTGCTCAGCTTTCCCTCAGGTGCGTTGCTTTAGGCGCTTTTTCCCATACTAATGTAACTAAAAGTAAAACGGATCTTATAAAGACGTATACCCGGGTCCTAGCCGTCTACCGCTACAAAAGTAAAAACGGGTTCAATGCATATGTGTGGTTGCGGTAAACACGCAGATCTCCCCTTAAGATAAGGAACTAACCGGAACGCCCTGGCTGTTACAACTGGATGCCCCTTGGCCTCGTGTGGGAGGTTTCTTCGAACTACTCAGGCTGCCAGTCAACCGCGACGGAAAGTAAAGAAGAAGAACAGGAGAAGAATAAGGGGGACACACGAGACCATGTAAAAAAGAGCTACGACTCATTTCAGGGCTAGGCGGAGTCATGGGAACAACGGACCACTCGTCCTCAACGGTGCCATCGAGTTCCAAGCTCACTCGTGCTATAATGGTGCCCCATGTAGAAATTCCACCACTCCCAAGGAGATGGTCAGGCGTTGGCAACCCACATCAGCAAATGTTGGGACACTCATGCCTGCCATAGTCGGAGAGAGCATGGTGGTGAGCGGCAGGTTTCGCAGCTGTGCGCCTTTGGAGGCTGCTGGCAGCTCGTTGGCGAATGGTCGTAAGAATAAACCGAACATGTTATGGTCAGTATATCAGACTTTGAACTCTACCCCTAGGCAGTCCATGGATGGAAGAATCCCTAATGGACTCTGGCCGATGTGTTTCTAAATTATCATAATTGCTATCACGGTTTTTTACCGGTCTTTCCCAACTACAACGAGCGGTATTGGACTATCCGTGTTCGGTTTATACTTACGACCGCTCGGTTGGTAAGGGTCGATATCTGGTCTCAATCCTTTCAGGGACGCTTGCATCTTGAGAAGCTTCAATAAAACCTGTGGCGAGCCCCCTGATCCGGCAATTTCTCGTTCAGTCTGTCGCTCCACGCCTCTTTTTACGAGCTTCCATTTCAGGAACCGACCGGCACCGGTGCCAGTTCGCGATGAAGCTTTCCTGGCCCGCTCCTGTCATGTTGCGAATGGTAACTTAAGTGATCGAGAATTAAGTTGGGCTCATGTATGTCCTTCCCCAGTCCTCGCCCTTGTTGTTCTTTTCCATCTCACTAATGATCTCGACCTTTGGCTCGTCCAAGAGCTTGTCCGCCCATCTCGTGCGTAGGGCTTGCCACAACCCGTGTTGAGCCAACTTGGTGAGTTCATAGGGAGGGTATACATGCTTTCTCTTGGAGTGTGGTTGTCAAAGTGACGGGATAGGAGCCCAGGGCGTCATTAAAATACACATATTGAGTCTTGATGCCGCTTCCGAAATAACTGT
Source organism: Neurospora sp. CHS-2018c (assembly GCA_009806235.1). Taxonomy (NCBI): domain Eukaryota; kingdom Fungi; phylum Ascomycota; class Sordariomycetes; order Sordariales; family Sordariaceae; genus Neurospora; species Neurospora sp. CHS-2018c. The sequence continues at coordinate 1,262,790 of RAPC01000020.1, forward strand.
TTTCCTGATGGGGAACACTGCCAGTCTATGCTTCCATGAAATCTTCCAGTGTCTAGTCCTGCCTGTATCATCTTCTGAATCTTGCCCATTCACATAATTACCAGACTCCGCAGCAGCCGAAGTATTCCCCACGGGCTGGAGAATCTTGGTGCCTTCGATGCCTTTGGCCTTCAAGTTCTCAATAACGTCTCGAGCCTGAGCGCAGGATTAGAAAAACCTGGTGTTGGGGTCTCGATCACTTCCAGGAGGCTCAACAGCCACTGTCCGAATGCCGTGTCACCCAACGTTTGTGCATCGGGGCTAAGTCATGGCAGACCAGCAAAGGAGGTTAAGAGGACGTATAATCCGTCTAGTATCGAGCTTGGAGTTAGTTCGGAGTAGAAGAGCCGCTGTCAGTCGGTTATCTTGTGTGATGGCGTATCTTCTGGGACGCTCGCAACGCGGGAGCCAGTGAGCGACTTTCAATGGGATATCAAGAAGAACAAATCGAATATCACGCAAACTGTCGGTATGTTTAGACCACATGGACCCCTGGCTCTGCTTTTATAATGCCACAAAACAGATCTAAGATGGTAGAGATGTAGAGAAAACAAGAATAGCTGGTAATTGGACAGCGCTTTAAGAATACACTCTTGCTCGAACTTGTCAATCTTGAGTACTTATAGATCGTCGAAGCCAAAAGGACCGTAGATGCTCCCAGGGGCAATACGTAGAGGTAGTATATAACCATCTTAGTCGCCGAAACACAATCTTGTCTCACGCTTGGCTGCTTGGTACCTGAAGACTGACATCCTGCCGGCAGGTGTAACGTAACCTTTTACTTGCTGGATGTTTGGCGAGCAACGACAATGAGACGAGTGTGCGCCATCAAACATCTCACGAGGATCACTTAACGAACCTGTCAAACACGACGCAAAACCAACATCAGAATCGGCCTCGGGAGATGGGGGAACAATCCCGGTGCTCACAAAGCACGGGATGCGGCCCCGTCGGCCGTGACGGTGGCGACACCGCCGAAAACGCCGGGGAGAGAACGGCCGGGGAGAGAGGATTTCGAACGAAGACACGATGAACAAGTCAAAGGGAGAAGAGTGCTACAAATCACCGGAGTAAGGCCGTGGTGGATTTGTGATTCACGATTGTACGCATTGTACAGCGACCATATGTACGCTGTGTTGTGCAAGTCGAGTCCAAACTTGCCCAGTGTTTACCAGTTCGGTCAATTCATGATTCGACGCTTTCCTTTCGATTGAGATATCAGGGCTGTCTAGTCGCAGGAAAACAGGCGTAGAATCTGTTGATGAGTGTCTGCCATGAAGGTTGGGCGACGCCTGTGGTGTTAGTACATGGAGGTGTGTAAGTGGAAGTTTTTGTTTTCCATTCCTGGCGCAAGCCCCGAGACCTGCCAGGAGTGTGCAGTGTGATTTTCCCGAGCTCGGTGTTTTGGGTATACTCTGATTGGCTGCGGCTAAATTGCGAGCTGCCCATAGTGCCACAAAGCAACGTTGGGATAAAGTGCCCCTTCAAACACATGCAAGCCAGGCTCCAGAAGACCCAGCAGCTTTGTAGTGTAGAGGTAGGTACACTGCACGACAGATGGACTCGTGGGGTGGTTGTGGTGGTATACCTCAGCTTCCTTCCATTCTACCAGACCAGGGCTTGGCTTGCCTTCCACGAGCGGGGAGAGGACGGGAATCTTGATGGATGATACATGTACGGTACGGTACCTCTAGGTTGTACCTACACAGTAGGTACCGCATCCTCTCATTCGATTTGGATTCGTTCTAGCCAGCTGTAGTACACATCAGTGCTGGAACTTTCGTTAGCTCGGTACATACAGGGGTTTTGAGCAGGGGAAGTGACAGGGTATAAAACCAATAAAATCGCACGCATGAGGCCCACAGATTTTGAACAGTGACAATGGAGATACGGAGATTCGTTGATTTTCCATACTAAAACCCAGGATTGTCACCCCCGCTGTGAGAAAATATGGGGCAAGAACCACGCTAACAAAAGTTTAAGGACTGATATGTATAGTACTGCCCACTTTTCCAAGCCTCCTGCAAGCCAGAGTGGGAGAGTGGGTATGTGAACGTGGCCACACAAGGGAACAGATTGGTTGAAGCCCCTGTTGGCCCAGATATCCCCGGCACTATACCTGTTCTGAGGGTATCCAAATCGAATGAGAGGAAGCGGTAGGTAGGTACCTGTCTGTGTACGTCCCTCGCACTCGGCCGCAATCGCCTTGTTCTTCCTACAGGCTGCTATCAGATGTACATCATGTAGCGTCGATTCCATCGCACACATTCAGGTACCGTATCGTAGTGTGGAATTTTCTCTGAAGTGGCCCCGACGGGACCTTCTGTGTGTCTCCACTATTAGGCCGGCAAAAGCGCCGTGGTCCATCCATACTTGGCAGCCTCGAGTAGATACGTACCATCATCGGGACCCGAGCCAAGGAGCCAAAGGTAGCGAACCTAAAATTCACGTCGGCGGTCCTACGGCTACGAATGTCAGCGGCCCGGCCCTGATTCTGTGAAAACGGGCAGTTGCGAGAGCGGGCGTGGACAGAGGTAACAGGACATTTCAACGAATTCCAGTTTCGGGTTGGGCGCCCTCCACATCAGCAGCAGTAGGATCCATCTACTACCCCGGATTTCCGTCACGAACTCACGTAGCGATTCCAGCCATGGCAGCAAGCACCATGTGTGCATGTGTCGTTAAGTTGCTGTGGCGTAGAGTGACCCAAACGGATAACACGCCCGTTTTGTCCGCTTCCATTCATACCCCATACCGCATACATACCGGCCAGTATCCATCTAGCTTGATAGTATCAACTTTCAGCACTTCCATTTGCTCTGGGTCCCGCTGTTGTCTGTTTGAGCGTCCATTGTCGCGCGTGAGCAGGCCGGCCTCGGTCCTTTGTAAACCTCAAAAGTGTTCACCTGTAAGGTAGCGGGTCACTTCGAGCTCGGAGTACTTCGCTTCCTGCTACAAACACCCGAGCTCCACACCAGATAGGGACCTGCACAGTAGACACTATGGGTCCCCGTCCGTAGGTACTGTAGGTCCTCCAGATTTCCACTTCCACCAGAACCTACCCACGTACACTACATACTACATCCACCTTGATCCAATTCCGTCTCCCCCTTCCCGAGTCCCGGCATCCCAACTACTCCACGAGGGTCCGAGGGTCTCCTAGATCGAGGCGGTAGCAGGCTGGTCGGTCCACATCCTATTCTTGTGGTCTCCCGATTCCGACTTCTTCGCCGTTTTACTGACGGACATCCTTTCGCCTACCAGCTGCGACCAACAGCCACAACATCACTGACTGCCCTGACGATTTCGACAATCATTCGCGCCTGTCTTCCCAACTCTTCTTCGCTTGCGCCCGGTCCGCCGTCTAGCCGATTTTGCCTGACAGTCCCAACTGCCTACCTCCTGTCGCTTGGTGACAGCCGCCGGCGCCGTTATCACCTCGTCCAGCGATCCATTCGAGCCATCGCATTTCACGGTGGCGCTTGCACCTTGATCGACGCGCAGTGCCCACTTGCGAACCGCGAACCTGATTGCGAACGAAGACTGCCCGGTCCCGACCGAACCTTTCTCGACGTCACTCGCCCGCTCCTACGTCTCGACGGCTTCAATTTCACGACATCACGTCTTTGGTGGATACGGTGGAAAGGGTCGTACTTCCCCTGCCGGTCAATTTCGACTCTTTACTCCTCGACACTGATGCTTCACCATGTTTGAACTGCGACCAGCTTGCGCCTTTGACAAAAGAACATCGACCATCACGGCTGTATTGTCGCGGCATCGGTAAAGAGGAGGAGGTGCCGCCCGCCCCAAAAAAAAAAACCACATGAGCCATCTCTCTAGCCTGTCCTGGTTCTTCTCAACTCTTTCTTGACCCTGGGCGCCTCCTTGGCCGGCAGACACTCGGAGAGATGGATCCTCTACACATCACCGAGTTTGGTTCGGAGCGATATCTGGACAAGATCAATCGGCCGCAGACAAGCGCTACGCAACCACCTTCCACTGCCGCGCCGCCCTCACAGTTCCTTCTCCCTTTACGAGGTGCCCACCCTCCCGAAGCCGAAGATGCAGCAATCAGGGCCAGCGAGCCGAAGCGTCCCGAGAAGAAAGGCTTCCTCAGTTTTCGAAAGTTCCATGCCAAGGCGCCATCTAGCTCTAACTCGTTGGATCAAGGCGAACGTCGCTTCTCGGCCACAGAGCCGTTGCCCCGGCAGAGCACCTCTTTCGATCGACAATTCCACTTTCTGCCTACCGAGCTGCAAGTCGAGATCATTGCCTCACTCCCACTCTCTGACATTCTCAACTTGCGACTGGCATCGCGGTCGCTACATGCTCTAATATCGCTCAATGAAGCCCCTATCGCACGCCATCATCTCGACAACCACGTCCCAGCTTATGCCAAACGACTATACCCGCCCCCTTTACCATCGGCCCTGAATCTTCACTATCTCTGCGGGATATGGCACAGGCTCCATGTGGCTGCTAAGCTCTCTTATCTGATGTGTGAGTGGATATCGCGGGAGCTCTTTCTCCGAAACACGGAAGAAAAGAAAAAGGCTTTTGCGCCTCAAAGGGAACGGATGCGAAGGCGTCTGATCCCCCTACTATTCACCATTTTTCATTTTTTCGAGACCTATCGGGATCTTCACCTCAAATATCTCGCCGAAAATGACGGCAAGGGTCTTCTCAAAGAACCCTACACGATTAACCCTATAGAGGCCCAAATTATGAGTTTGTATGATGACAGGACCTTGCTTCGAGTACACGAGGTATTTCCCTTGGTTATTTCCTCCTTCTGCCGGCGCCTTCGTCCGCCGTCGTATGTCGGTCGAGTTGAAAGATCGATCAGGGGTTATTTGAGGGACAAGCCGCCGGATGAGGTGCATGTTGCGATTTTGTGCATTGGGGGCCTCAGAGACGTGGAAAGGATATGGGAGGTGAAAGGGTACAATACAAGGCGGGCGGCTGTGGATAACTGGTACAACTCCATCACACGCGACACGGCCGAGCAAGAACCTAAGAAAAGACGGGGTATGCTGGGATTGAAACGCAGAAAGTCCTCCTTCACCATGGGAAAGAATTCGTTAGGAGACGCGGTGGCGGCCAGTGCTCGGATTTCTGGAGACACCGGTATGACAACCAGAGATCCGATGAGCAATCTCGTTTTCAACACTAGCCTATCTACTGGTAGGCCTATGGGGCCACTGGCCCGGGACCAGCTGAAGCTGTTGCTTTCCGACCTCCCGATACTGCAAAAAATCTTTCTGGAAACCGCCGAGGCCCTGATTTTGGAACGGAAAATAGTCGAACGTGCCTCTGATATTAAGCGCAACGCTCAAATATTCACCGATCTGATCTGCGAAGACGGGTTTGAAGAGGAAGATCAGTGGTTGTATGGCACTGTTGCCCCCGAGTCTGTACGACCCAATCTTGAGGCGATCGAGGAGGATGTCCTAGAATGAGTGAGCTTAGCAGTCCATTCATTTGTCCTGCCCCAGGAGCTCTCCTACTGCAGCAGAAACATGGAGGGAATATACTTCACGTACTACGGTATTGGACTTTTGTTTCCCTATCCACACAGCCACACTTCAGCGCATACTCAGACGGCTTCATCAGGCGGATGCCCATGGCGTTTTTCATCCATTTTTTTTCTTGTTGCACTTTGTACCGGGGTATTTATACTAAAAGCATTTAAAGGCGTTAAATTCTTGTTTCTCTTTTATACAATGGTATCCATACATTTCTTGCTTTGTCTTCCTTCCACACTCCATATGTAGTCTTAGTATGCAGCCGGTGTCTTTAGATGATATCCTATAGGCACAAACCAGGCGCGTCATTTGTCAAATTCTCCGTCGAACGTGCTGCGGCTTGATCGGCTCCAGAGTTCCTCATTTTCCTTAGTGTCGCATTTCTTTGCGGCAAAGCATATACCACGGGACCGGAGTATATAAAGAAACATGGTCTCTTTCAAATTACATTCCGTGGCTTGTTCGAGAGCCAGTAGACGAACACAACACATACGTAATGAGTTGCACAATCATCAACGCATCGGAAAGCGCGAGGGTTCGTCCTGCTTATAACAACATCTCGAGATGGTCTGAAAGCACACCATTTCAAGGTGACGCGATCCTGTCAGAAACAAGTTTCATTGATAGTGTATTTGGATATACAGGAGACCAGTCGAATTGCTCTGAATCTTGCAAACATCTATCGTACGCTCACGGAATTGGGCGCTCTGTAGCTGGTCAATGACGCGTTTGATATCTCGAGAGAGGAAAAAAGATAGGAAAAACACACAACAAGCCTCCGCGGTGTTATCAGTAGAACTCTCATTTCCCTGAAACCCTTTTGCTCGCTCTTTCGGGCGTGATCGGCCAAAATAAACCGTCAAATCATTTCACTGGCGAGCGCGAATACCCGCATGGTAGTAATACATTTATAGGAGCAAGACATTACGTTGTACTGTATTCACTCAGATTCGTTGTCCTCCAAGTCCAAGCCAATTTCTCTTCGAGCATGGGTGAGCCTGACCAACCTTCCCCTACGTGAATGGTGAGGTAGAGTTGTAGATTATCGCCGTCCAAGTTCAAAATACCTGTTGTTACCTCCTAATGACGGAAGCCCTGAAGCATCGAAATTGGCCATGGTGCTCGCAGTGAAAGGCGTCCCTGAATTTGAGGTTGACCTCACACTAGCGGTATTCATAGCGTACCCGGCGCCGCTCATGGCCAGAGCCCCTTGACTTCCAGCGCTGTCGAGGGTACTTGGGTTCAAAAAGTCCCACTCGGTGTTGTTCGTCCCGGCGAAAGACTGCATGTTACTGATGGCCTGAATCCCTTGACTAGTCGGGTGGCTTGTGCTCGAAGAACGATGCAGTGCTGCTCCAGTGTTCGTTGTATAAGACGGTGACTGATGGACCATATTATGTGTACTACTAGTTCGGTACGTCGAAGCCGCAGATGGCGCCGACGACTGGCCCTGTTGTGACCCGTAGGTCGGGTTGCTTGTACTCCCAGTAGACCCTCGGTAACCAGTGTCTGCAGAGCTAAAGGCATTTGTTGATGAAGCTCCGAACTGGGTTGATTGGTGAGCAGAGTAAGCGCTTGCGGTCGTTGTACCTGTGGCCAAGTGTTGTTGATAGCGCTGCTGTGAAGCTACCGACTGCTGAGACCCGTTGTAGTGGCTATGGCTATTCTGGTACGACTGTTGACTAGAACCGTAGGGCGGTAACTGATGAGTGTTTGAATACTGCTGAGCAGGGGTAGGCTGTGGTGTTGCCTGGGCTTGTTGTTGTGCAGTAAAGTTTTGAGATTGCTGCTGAGGGGATGAGTAGCTATGCTGATGCTGGCCTTGACTATATGGCGATGTTGAGGGGCGGTACTGGGTATAATGATGGTTTGCCCTATTTTGCTGCTGAGATATCATGGGGCTTGGGGTCTGGGACTGGTGAGCTTGTAATTGTCCTTGAGTACTTGGCTGTGAAACAGAGGTTTGATGCTGCTGCGATGGTTGCTGTGAAATCGATTGCGGCCGTTGTGGTTGAGGTTGCTGTGCTGATGATTCAGGTTGAGGGTGAGGCTGTGATTGTGACATGGAATGTTGTGTATGCGATTGTGACGGTTGTCGTGGTTGTTGTTGGGTCGGTGGCTGCCTTTGCTGTCTTTGCTGTGACTGTTGCTGTTGAAGATGATTTGTTACTATGGGTCTTGGAGGAAGGCTATGATGCTGTGACTCAATGTCGCTCTTCAGCTCCAGTTGCGCCTGTAGCTGAGCTTCATAATTCTCCATCGTCGGAGACTGAACGTCGAAGTGACCTTGAGGCGAATGAGCTAACGGCATAACTTGTTCAAGGGACACTGACGACGACACAGGAGTCACTTCTGACCCTATTCCAGGGGCCGTATGAAATGTAGCGGGGGTGGTCGCAGGCGCTTGATTTGGACTGGGAACTGGTGCGGGAGTGGCAGCTTTCATCTGGGAGGCGGCCGCTGGCTCGATGGAGCCTGGAACCGTCATATCATTCGACTTCTTCCCTTTAGGTCTAGACTCCTTGCTTTTTCGTTGCCGTTTCGCAGGGGGGATTCCCACTGCCGTGATTGCAGTCACAGATTGAGAACCCTGCTGAGTGGATGGTGTTGGCAGAGCAACTGCGCTGGAGGACGGAGTTGTCGAACCGATCCCGTTGATGTTGTCAACGACACCAACATCTTTTGCAGTCTTCCGTTTTCGCTTCTGGCCCGCATTGCCAGGCACCTGAGCAGAGTCTATAGTAGTTGGAGCTGGGACCGTACCAATTGGTATAATCTGTAATCCTTGATCAGAGTGGTGCTGAACTTGCTTTTGGGTTGGGTTGCCATTCAGCCCCACTGTCTGTTGCTGTTTAGCAGCAGATGGTACCATGGTCTGTAGTTCGTTTGGTCCTGAAATGTCCGTTTCTTCGGGAGCGTCCACCTGCTTCTTGGTAGCGGAAGCTTTTGGTCGCGATCCCTTTTTCTTGGTCGAGTTGCCAGAAGTGACGGAGTTCACGGCAGTAAATGAAGCATTGGCCGGTTGAGGCTGCGAACCTTCCAATGTCTGCGATAACTGAGCAGAAGCGTAGGAATTATCCGCTGGCTGGACTGACTGTCTTGGAAGAACAGCCGCATCGGACATCTTTGGACGATTTCTTGACCCCTTAGGCCGGCCTCTCTTCTTCATGTTCCCCGGGCTCTCAACGACAAGACTATCGTTGCCGGGTCCATGATGCTGCATGGTACGCGCTGGAATAGTCGCTGTTGCATGGCTGGTAGCCGCATCTGGCTGCGTCATCCCTGGAGCTTCAACATGAGCTGGTTCACGGTGAGGGCTTGCGGCTTGGGCAAGCAGCATAACATTAGCATCCACCATGTCAGGAGCGCTTGTATCGCCGTACTCGACGTCGACCCAATTCCCATCAGTACCGGCCTCTCTGTGTGTCCGGTCTGTATCTGGGGTGTCCTTGCTAGGGCCCTTTTTCAAGCCTTTGTCCTTACGCACCTTGGTGGCCTTGCTCCCTTTTGGCCTTCCCCGTTTTCGCCGAAGCGGTTCAGGTCCATCCATTTGGCGAACAGAGGCCATATTTTGCTGCCCATTGTTACCTCCAAGTTTGGGAAAGATTTCGGCTATCCAGCCGACAAACAAGCTTCCCGAACCATTCGCCTCGGCGCTTTGGGGAAACTCACCGTTCGCGGGCGGCGGAGCACCAGGTATGCCTCCGAAAAAAGCAAGAGCCTTGCAAATCTGATCAACGACAAGAAGCGGCTGAAGGCTTCGGAGGAGCGTTAAAAGACGTGCTTGTTCTGATTTGGTCTCGTCGGCATTCAAGGGAGTTTGACGGCCTGACATATAGGGCACCTGAGCGGATGTGGTGGCTTGGACGAAAGGCTTCGCAACCGTCTCATCCGGTAACTGAACAAACTTGCTTCTCCTATGAGAAACATAGCCGTTCTCGAAAGCTCGTTTAGCGGCCAGCTCCGTGCTCTCGCTCGTACGCTTGGCTTGAGCATCTCGTTCTGTTGCCTCGGCCCTCCCGGCCACCCCCATGTGCATAACGCTGAAGTTCCCCTTGGATCCATCGGTTTTTCCTTTGAGCTTGCTCGGGACGGGGTTCCGAATCCGGCCATCTCGGTGGGGGCCGTTCGCAGCGTCCTGGAGGTTTGACTCGGCCGGGGTAAGAAGGCCAAACCCGCCTTGGACGGCGGTCGCAGTTGTCGAATTATTGGCGGCATTGGAAGTTCTCCCGACAGCCACAGCCTGATTCGCAGACGGGGGAAGAGACGGTACGGATCCCGGCTTTGGCACCGGGACAGGAGTCACCTTCTGAGCGGGAGTATGCCGACCTGGTGCGGAAACAGTGGCATCGGCTGGCCTGGCAGCCTTTGGGCCTGTAAGAGCGACATGACAGCCAGTCAGCAAGATGCACCACGTATATGGAGGCGAGATGCACGAAGGATTGCTCTGGCCTACCTGAAGCTGTAGCCATGGAATCTCTACCCGCGGAACAAGCTCGAGCGGCACCCGGGCAGTAAAGGTTGGTAGTGGGGCAACCGACAGACTCTGGATTGGAGAGCCAGAGGTGGCCAGGGCGGATGGAATCCTGCTGTCGCCGCAGAGATTGAGGTCAAAAGTGCACAGCTAGAGCTCTTGCTGTTCACATATTACAAGGCGACGGTTTCTTAACCTTGGAGGAGTGCCTAATTGTCTGTTACCGGGCGCAAGATCGGGGGCGGACGATTTGATGGCGGGAACAGAACGAAGACGGGTAGGGGTACGGATTCAGATGCTGGTGAATAGGCAACCCTGGAGAGGGAACCCACGAGATCAAATCCGCCGGCCGCGGCTATGCTGTCGGGTGTTCAAAAGGGCGCAACGGGGACTTGATGTGCCGGTCGCGTACACTGACGGGAGTCGCAGCGAGCTGGCCGGTCGCACCATGGACGAGTGAAGAATGATGGCAACTGCAATGGCAACTGTAATGGCGCGCTTTTAGTCCGTCTTCGACCACGGAACCTGTCGCTATGTAGACGCCAGACGCCCCGGCTGCGTTGGGGTTTCGGTCAAGGTACGCGCCTGCACTGTCGAAATGTACGTTGTAACGCTCTGTAGCTGGTCAAACTCGACCGAGCGCGGAGAGGGAGGGAGATCACGATCGCGAGATGTGTGTTTGGTTGTCGCCAGAAAATCGAGTCGGGTTTGAATGTTGTTGTGCGGAAATGTACAGTCGGCCCTGGTGGTCGGGCTGTGCTGCTTGGGTAAAGGCGTGCGGGGATGACAGGTTAGCTTGCAGGCGCTCGAGGGCACTCTTCCCGGTCGATGTAGAGGCAGCGAGGAACCTCGAGGTAAAGACGGGAAGATTGATATGGCGGGATAGAGGTCACACCTACAGAAAGTGCCACCGGTGCCTGTGCCTATACCTCTATGTTCTTAAACGGCAAGGTTGGCTTTAATTGTATTCTCCAGGTAGTCATCACAACTGAAGAGACCCTCCTCCAATACCTGACGTTCGTATGTCTCATCGTCGTGAGCTTCCAGTGCTGCAACGCCGGGCTGGTAGTTACAGATACAGGCAAGGTAATTACATACGATACCTACAGGTAGTACCGCAATGAATGTGTACAGCTGGAGACCGTGCCTCGTGCCTGGCCGGCCATGGGCGCCAGGTGCACCTGGAGTGACGACTTGTTCCACTTTGCAAAGTACCGCTGGCCCGTCGGTGCCTGCCTCCAGGTACTTACCTAGCCGCCTAGCTATCTCCAACCCTCAAGCTTCCTAGCAGAAGCGCATACGTAATTCATGCCTCAGTGCTGTAGTTGTACATGTACCATCTAGCGGTTACGTTCGGTGAGTTATCAGGTTATCTCTAGCTCGTGCTTAGCTTACCTGCCTGTCTTTGGTACCAGATTTATAGTAGCTCCCGCGCGTGCGCATCGGCTCCCATTCATCATCACCTCCCTCCCCTCTTACGTAGGCCAGCCAGCTCGGCAGCTCCCCACTCTTGAACCTCACAGATATCATCGATCAATGCTCCTACATTGGATCATCACCCATCATTGTCAATAACAGTCCTATCCACCCTTTCTCATCGCTTGCCGCCGCCGCATTGCTCCTTGGCCATTCCCTTTCATCTCTTCATATACAGTCTGCCTACAAGTTCCGCCTTCTCCTCATCAACGCAGCCCCTCCCCGATCGCAGCCGAGTTGCGCACATACAGCCCAGCTTCACCATCACGACAGCGAATCTCTCCGGGTCCTGTGGTAGGGTGGGCATAGAAGCAACGCGTTCAGTGCCCGAGAAGCGCCGAAGATGGCACCGACAACTCGCTACTCGCTCGTCTCTCTTCCTCTCCGCATCTTCGACGACGAGCCCCTCTCCGTGCTCGCCTCCACCATTGGCCAGGACAATGGAGAGATACTCAAGTTTTCCATACCCTCCTTCAAGATCGGTACACTTGATGCCTTAGTGCAGCATGCCGATGACCTGACAAAGCTCAACGCCGCCTGTGAGGCAGTAGTGTCCAAAGTGGCCGATTCCCTGGCAGGCATTCTCGACGGCGATGAAGACAAGATATCGCAGCAAAAGATGGTGAACGATAGTGAGCATTCCTCCTCCGTAGAACTGACGGCGCCATTGCTACGCCGACGATGCTAACAACGCCCAGAGCCCACGGACAGCTATCTTTGCTCCTTCCAATGGAACAAGGTTCGCTACCGAGCTGAAAAGCCCCTGGGCGAGTTGATCGAGAACCTACAGAAAGATATTCAAAACATCGATAACGATGTCAAGGCCAAGTTCAACCAGTATAATGCCGTCAAGACGAATCTATCTGCATTGCAGAGGAAGCAGACGTAAGTCACTAATTGTTGCCCCGTCTCTCGGTTACTCCGCTAGGCACTGACTGCTCTTCAGTGGCAACCTTGCAACCAAGTCCCTTACGCCCATAGTCCAGCCCGACGTCCTTATTCAAGACTCTGAATACCTGGAAACACACCTGATTGTGGTTCCTTCGAGTGCACGCAAAGACTTCCTTCGGAGCTACGAAACCATTGCCGAAATGGTTGTACCCAGGTCGGCTCTTCAGATAGCCCAAGATGACGAGTTCACCCTATTTGCCGTTACAACCTTCAAGAAAACCAGTGCCGACTTTTTGCACAAATGTCGCGAACAAAAGTGGACACCCCGTCAATACAAGTACGTCGAAGGTGGAAAGGAGGAAGAGCAGCGCGAGCTTGAGCGCATGGTCAGGGAAGAAAAGAAAGTCTGGGGCGAAGCTTTGCACATGGGAAGGTCAGGTTGGAGTGAGAGCGTCATGGTCTGGGCACACGTCTTGACTTTACGTGTTTTTGTCGAGACAGTGCTGCGATACGGTCTGCCCCTGGAGTTTGTGTGTGCTCTTGTCAAGGTAGGGCTTCGACGAGGATGACGATACTGCGACTTACGCTGACACTGTGGCAGACCACCCCCAAGCAGGCCAAAAAGGTCAAAACGGCTTTGGACAAGGCATACTCGTACCTCGGTGGAAATGCCTTCGGGAGAGACAAACGAGGGCGGGTTACTAAAGATGATGCCTCTTTAGCGTCGGAAATGGCCGCGGCAGGTTATTCCGCGGGTGATGGCAACGAGTACACGGCTTATGTGTATTATGAATTCGAATTTCCTTGATGGTTGGGTTATAGTTCAGAGCCATGCGGTGGCGGCGACAGCAACGGCGGCGGCGAATGGTCAGATGTGCGCACTTGGGCGTGACTCTCACGCACCATGTGTCATATACGTCGTCGACAGTAGGCACTACTAGATAGGTGTTCTCCCCTTGAAAGCGCCTGACAAGGACAGCACATCCGCTCTTGGTTTCGGTTAATGACTTCATTCAGCTTTCACGCACACTTATACGGGTCCCCAAATATGGGGTGGTTGTATCCTCGTCCCAGTTCAAGCTTATCTCGTCTCCTTAGTTTCGCTGATGAGACCGGCCTCGGCCAGATAATCTACAATCTTCTTGACGCACTCCTCCACGCTCAGAAGGTCTGTCCTGATGGTAATTTCAGGCGACTCTGGTGCCTCGTAAGGCGCCGAAATGCCAGTGAAGTCCTTGATTTCCCCAGCGCGGGCCTTCTTGTACAGCCCCTTGGGATCTCTCTTTTCGGCCTCAGCAAGAGGAACGTCAACGAATACCTCGATGAACGGAAGCGCGTCGTCTCCAGCCTGCGTCGAATTTGCGTGGAGGTCACGCGCGATCTGGCGGTCGGCGCGGTAAGGTGAAATAAACGAGGTCAGGGCAATTGTGGAAGAGTCGGCAAAAAGCTTGGCTACCTGAAGGGGGTAAAATCCAAGAGAGTAAGCATGAGAAGCGAACAATGTGAAGGGGAGAAGGGTTGGGAGCTGGGATTGGACATACCTCTGCGATGCGCCGAATGTTCTCATTGCGGTCCTTTTCCGAGAAACCAAGATCCTTGTTCAGCCCGAAACGCACATTGTCGCCATCCAGCCGGTAGGCGGCCAGGCCAATGTGCAAGAGATGCTGCTCAAGGGCGGTTGCTACCGTCGACTTTCCCGATGCCGACAAGCCTGTGAACCAGATGGTGAAACCACGCTGGCCACGCAACTGGTTGCGTTCATGTCGCGAAAGCGACGGATGCCAGGTAATGTTGCTGTATATGCCCCCAGTCAGTCAGTCAGTCTTTCTACCTGTCCTGGAAGCCCCGCAATCCTGGCAAGATGTGGATAAATGGGCGGGAGAGGAACTGGACTCACGTCGCCATTGTGACTGTTCGAGGCAACTGTGATCTTAGTTGTGGTGGTTGTGACTGGATTCCGTTCAGGTCCTGTGACGCGCGCAAGAGAACAGGCAAAGATGGGTAACAGGGAGGGAAAAAAGATGCGAATGACTCTTTTTGTGCTGTTGTTACCACTTAAGTTAGGTCCGGTGTAAAAGCCGATGGATATGTATTGTCCCGCCTGCTTGGTTCAGCTATTGCGCAATCGCTCTCGACGGCCCTTTCTGTGACAGAAGTGGGCCCGACAGTGCCGAGTACCGCAGTACCTACCTAGGTACTCTCGTACTTATCGACCTACCACGAGGTTACACCCACTTCTTCATCCCGTCTATCTTTGGGCACTCGGTCTACAGGATGGTATGTTTTGCTACAATGCATTTAGGTCGGGCAGTCTGTGGACGCCCATTGATATACTTGCGAGTTTGTATGTATGCCAGAAATCTAAGAGGGTCTAGTGTATCTATTCCACCCACCTTGTCTACGAAGTAATACCGGAACTCCGCCGTGTGTCCGGGGCCACCAAGCCCGATCAGAGCACTCATTCGACTGCCCACTCCCCTTCCTTTGATACTTGTACGTCCCACAGCCAGCGGGCCAGGTGTTCCTTGAGGAGCCATATTACAGGCTGCAGGCACAATGTCCTCTATGAGCTACTACTTGACGGGATACACTTTTGCCATTGTCTGATCATTCCAGAATTAGCTTGACAGACTCCAAACCTGCCAAGGGAGAGGTTTCAACGTACCGCTGCTTGCTTGGGGGAGATGTAGAGGGCGCTTGCTGTCACCAACACGGTCGGCTCCTCTCCTTCCTTGGACGGAAGTGTCTCGATGTGGCCTTCCACCCAAGCCTTTCGTCCTTCCACCTTGACGGTGGTGGCCCGTAAGACGAGATACTGGTCGGCCATGGCGGGAGCTTTGTAGTTAATGTCCAACTTGGCCGTCATGCCAACGTTGAAAGGCAACACGGGGAAACAGCATCTGGCCAATCCTTCATCGAGCATCGTAGCCAGAAAACCGCCATGAATGACGCCCATGTGGCCGCACAGATCAGTTCCAACGTGGGATATCTGTACAAAGTTCTTTCCCGTCTTCTCGGAGAAGCTGAAGGGCGGAACCACCACTTTTCCTGGACCCATGAGGACGCCACCCGTCAGATTGCGTTTTCGCCATGCCTCTGGAATCTTCATGTGTGGGCGTGACTCGATGAAGTCGGGATTGGCCCTCAGGGAGAGGGTCAGGGGATGCGAGTTGATAAAGTCCTCCTTGGCCTGGGCGTCGTCATCCTGGGGGGTAAATAGAGAGACGGTTTCGGCGTCGCTGGGCGGTGAAGCGATGGCAACCATGGTATCGTAGGCAGGCGCGGCCGCGATCACAAAGCCGAGTGTTGTGAGAAACAGAGCACGGAAGGAAAAGCGGAGGGTAGACAGAATCACCCGGAAGAAGAAAGGCCGAACCGGCGACGCGGGGGCAGTGGCCGGGTCTAAGGCGGCAACGTGCCGGCCGATAAGTCAGCAAGGCCGCTAGAGCAGAAGCATGACGGGCACGGAACAAGGGGGAAATGGGCGGCTCACTGAAGTGACTGGCAGACGAAGACAGCCGGCAAGGTGTGGTCCGGAGTATACCAGCCGGGACCGAGAGTGAAGACTGAGCGGGACGGCGGCGCATGAACCGGAATGCAAGCCGAGAGGACATGGTGCTGCAGTTTGGGCGCCTTTTTCCAGATCAGCGGCCCGTCTTATACCTAAGCGTCGAGCACCCGATGATACTGGGCTGCCACAGATCTCTCCAATGCGTACCGATACGGTCTGTCAGGCACTATGCAATCCGTAGGCGTACCCACAAAACGGCCCTGAAAAGAGTCAGGAATTGAGTTCGCGATACGTGCGTGTAGCGGAGCGACGGAGCAATGGGACCCACCTTTGCGCAGCTCCGGCTCAGGCTGCCCTAAATTCGGTGTCTGCGGATGGGCCGAACCGTAAGGTATGGGACGATGGGAAGCGGCAGCAGCGGCTACAATGCGAGAGCGCTTCACAGCTGTGCAACGACTACTGTAGAAGTGAAAGTGGGCGCGAATGATGCAGTAGGTATCTTGACAGCGGTGGGTTAGGGCCAAAGCGTTTACAGGCTGGAAGATGAAGGCTTGCGAGACAACCCCCTTTCGGTCATCGTCATTATCGCCGACTTGGGTTGAATCTTGGAGACGTCCGCGCCCCCGGGTACTGTCCGGCACATTGCCCGACGGACCCCATCAAGACATAACCTCTCCACACCTTGAAACCCCGATGACCCTAGCCTAGGATCTCCACTTTCTCCACCTCATACCCCTTGTCACCCGGTCCCTGGGTGGTTGGCCGGTCAGCTTGTGTGTAAACAACGTCAGTTAAGCTCCATGTGAAATTCATCTGAACAGGTATGTACGCACGTGGTATGTACGGTACGTAGATGTAGTAAAGTACTTTGTCACCAGCAAGCATCAAAACATCATGGCTACTCCAGTCAATGCAGTCACTACTGGAATCATTGCCTTCTTGAGCAACAAGGCGAACAACATCTTTGATAGAGCATGTAGCTGAATGCCAACAGGGAAGGATCTTCGAACCAACCAGGCTTCGAGAGCTACGGGGTAACTAGCTATTCACCCCAGAATCGAAACGCTTTTCCCAACTAGTCGTCGGCCATGCCATCCTCACCAGCCAGCATCTCGGCGTAATCATCGGCCGAGGCAAATGTTGGCAGACCCCTCATCTCCTTCCTGCTAAGTCTGCCCTTCTTCTTCGTAGCCGAAGCATCCTCCTCACCAGCGCTCTCATCCGCCGCCGCTTCTTCTTCTGAGTCATCTGAATCATCAAAAATGCCTTCAAATGGCACATCACTGTCAGATCCCTCAGAGCCGTCGCGAGCGCCACCCATATCAAGGTCGCCAGTGTCCATCTCCTCGTCCGAGTCGTCATAACCATCCATCCCGAGGTCGGATTCGTCTTCATCCAAGTCGCCCTCGACCTCGGGTCGAGAATTGACCAATGCTTCCCAGATCTCGTCTTCGGCTTCTTCCTCTTCCTCTTCGCCGTCCGGACCACTCTTCTCCTTGGATGCCTTCTTGCTCTTTGCCATGTCTCCAGGCTTGCCGATACGAGCAAAGTACTCGTGGAAGAAAACGTCTTCGGCGGAAACCTGTTCTGGCTTGAGATTCCAGAACGAGGCCGAGTTGACAGAAGGCTGCTTCTTGGCGCCATCTTTGCTGGAAACGACAGTTTGGGATGCGCCACCAGTAGCGAGGACCGGCTGCATAATGGAGCTTCCGCGCTTGGTCTCGGTAATCTTGGGGTTGCGGTAGACAAACTTGTCCAGGAAATGCATGAGGCTGTGGTTGGCCAGATCCGGCTTCGGCAGGCCCTTTTGACGGACAAGAAGGTTACTGGCATAAACCTGTACGGATGGATGAAAATGAGATAGGAGAGGAGCCTAGTAGTTTTCCTGTTAGTAAACTGGTTTCGCATGGATTCTGAGTTCAAATAGGCACTTACCAACTCCCACAAGCAGCTTCTGTGCGCATTGCTATGCTCGGGGTTTCTCTTTCGTCCATCATAGCCTGTGGCACGACGGGAAGTTGGTGCATCTTCACGCAAGAGACTGCTCTGCAAAGCCGCATCGTCATTGACATCCTTGTAAGCCTCCACACCGTCATCTTCGTTGTCCTCGGGCACAGTAAGCAACGAATGAAGGTCAGGAAACGTGTTCTCCAGCTCGGAAATCAGATATAACACCCCGCATGCAAAGGACGGCTGATGCAGGTTGAGCACCTGAACCAATCTCTTGACAAAAGCCTTCACTCTCCGGACGTCGGCATCATTCTTCAAGGCACGAAAGAGTAGGTTCATGTACAGTGCTTGCTTCGATGACGTGATGAGCCTGGGATCCAGCAATGATTCGTACAATGTCCGATAAAATCGGTCAACAGCAAGATGTTTCGTCACAGCGAGCTGTTGGATGAGCATGAGTGCTTGCACGCTGGTGTTGAAGTTCGACGAGTGGGTAATTCGAAACAAAGTATCGAGATGTTTTTCCATGGTCTCATCGTCGGCGGTAGTGAAGGGTACCGCACGATTGACACCAGTGAGCAGTGCGGAGACGAGTTTTTGTGTCGTATCCTGCTCGTTGGCAGAAGCCTCGGTGTGATTTTGCTTGCCCTTCTTGGCTTTCCTGTTGCTGCCGCCAGACTTTTCCTCAGGATTTAGCGCTTCCAGGTTTCCCAATGAGCCGGTTTTGAGCAAGGAAAGGAAAGCCTCGAAGTAGATTCGGAGTAGCGTGTTGGCTATAGCGGGCTCTTTGGTGCTCAGAATGGTTTGATTCAGGGTGATGATGGCATAGTATCTGGTGCGCAGACTCTGGCCTGGCTTGAGCAAAACCTCTTGCTCTACCGTGCTGATCACAATGCTTTTCATCGCAGGATGGACGTTCAGCAACTGCAAGAGGAGGTATGACGCCCGAGATGCAATTTTCCGTTCGCGATCACCGAGTTTGTTGACAAGAAGTCGCAACAGATTGGCCTCTTGTTCCGGCTTGTCCCGGAGCAACGTGAAAACAAATTCCAGCGCGCGCATTCTCGAGTGCTCAATCTGATCAGCCGACCAGATTTCGAGGAGCTGGATAATGCGAAAATACGCCGCTTTGAGCCAATCTTCGTATGCCCACATCATCAAGTGAGAATCAGTTAGGTTGGCAGGAAGCTTCTGGCCCTGAACCCAACGCAGCACAGCTTGATCCTGTAAAGCGGCCAGCAAGGCGGGTTGCATGTTGAACGGACGAAGACGGCGATTACTTGGCAGAACTGTGCCATTGCCCAGCAGATCGACGAGAGCGCCCAGGGCAGCGAGTGCCTGACTACGGCTTTTTTTGCCGGCCAACCCGATCAGGCTTTCAAAGGCTTTCTGGTTGTGGAGAGGAGACTCTTGTATCGACAAGGTTAAGGCAGAGACCTTGTCGGACAAAGTGCCGGAAGACATAATGGTCGACATGAACTTCTGAGTGGAGCTGGAGGCCTGGAGGGCGCTGTATCTTGCCGCGTCCTCCTTCAAGAGGGCCTCCGCATAAGCTTTGAGGCTGGCAATCGCTGAAGAGTATTGCCTGACGTCGGCAGACGGTGTGAAAGCAGGTAGGCCCTCGAGGTTGAGGCCATGCCAGTCAGGTCTGGGCTCGAAAACCTACTCAAGTTAGCATACCGCCAGGTAAGTCTGCGACAGCGGGAACATCAACTAACCAGCTTGTTCTTGCCTCGCTTCCCGCGCGGGGTGTCTTGGACGGTCGTAGTTGTGCTCTCACTTTTTACCGTGGCAGGGATTGCTTGAGGTTGCTCCTGATCCTGGCTGTCGTCCTGTTTCCCTTGTTCCGCCTCCTCTTCCTCCTCTTCGTCTTCTTCCTCGTCTTCTTCCTCGTCGACGGGGTCTTCGGACGATACGCTTTCGAGGTCATCCTCGCGGGGTAAGTTCTGGAAGCCCAGGCTCAAGGCGAACTTTGCCAGTTCATTCTGGAATGACTTATCCAGGGATTTCTCGGGCGCCGACGCGGATTTCGTGCCAGGTCCATCTTCGTTGTCGGAATCGATATTGGCGATAAGCTCAAGATCATCCTCGTCTCCGCCCAAGGCCAAAATTTCCTCCAGCAGAACCTCCTTTGTTGTACTGTGGGACTGGTCTTTCCCGGAACGGTCCTGTTGCCCTTCTTTCGTGCCCACTAGAGTTTTCTGGCGTCTCTTTGCATCTCGATCATCTGCTGTGGCGTTCGGTCTCTTACGCTTCGGTGACGAGTGTTGGTCAGTGCCGGCGCCGGTGAGAGTCTTGTCGATCTTTTCGGTCAGTTGAGCGAGTGCTGCTTCGTCGAAAGCCGGCCCCGTGCCTTTCCTCTTTCTTTGCCTCGGTCCCTTGGATGAGCCCATATCTCCTGAATTCGTCTTTGGCGCAAAAATAATTGACAGTGGACCGGCGCAATTTGTCTTGAGGTTGGCTGGTAATTCAAAAGGCCGTCTACGAGGAAGGGCGAAAAAAAAAAAAAGTTGTTTGGATCATGCACGCTAGCGGATCCCTCGTGCACCTTGCAGGGGCAAGACAGGTGGGGCGGGTAGAGGTACCTACTGAGCTACTGCGGTACAGACCTCAGAGGAACGTGCAACCGGGGAGTTCAGTTCCCGTCATCTGTCTGGTCGGGTCCACTCCAACGGATCCCGCTCACCGGACACTACTAAGTGAGCAGCCGGAACCTATCGGTGCTGGGGTACCTACCTCCTAAGCCAGAGCTACCTCTGGACCTCTTGTACTCTAGCACCATCGCCAATCACTCGGCAAAGATCCGCTGTTGCGGGTCACACCGGCCCACGCCCGACGAAGAGGTGGGAAAAAAACAGCGGCCATGTGGTGCGATAGATATCTTTGCCTATGTACCTTTGGGCAGCCGCTCTCGCCTCTGTACCGCTGGGTTCGCAGTCATCGTCTCATGACACCAAACAGCTTTTACCATTGTGATCACTGGCAGGTTTAAAGCCTTGAGCAGACTTGAGGGTGGGAGCGCGCAAGAGCACCCGTTTATTCACTACCTTTTCATCAACCAACGGCACGCGACGCGACGCCGCAATGCTGTCCGTGTAAACGAAAGGCGGAGCACCGAATATATATCCGTACCAGTAAAAGTATTCTCACGTACATTGACGTGTCGTCGAGGTCATCATCTAATGTGGCATCCAGATCTGTGAAAACGATGCTGCCGCGTTCCATCCCCCGCCTTTCAAAGGTTTGGATTCCAAGCGGAGGCTTTGCTGTCCCCGGGGTTGAAGATGCCCATTCAAAGCTCGTTCGTGCTGGCTTCCTTCGTCAGTCTCACGCAGGCATCTTCCACATGCTGCCTCTCGGAAAAAGGGTACAGGATAAGGTAGAACGACTGGTCGCAAAGCACATGGAGGAGTCGCTAGGTTAGTGCTCTCCCGTTGCTTTCCTGACCAAGCTACTCACACCCACCTTCAACCGACAGCGGCTTCTAGAGTCTCGTTGTCTTCCATTTCGAGCGAAGCTCTGTGGGAGCGCAGCGGGCGACTGCAGAATATCGCACCCGAGGTGCGTTCTCGATACTTCTCCTCAGCTCGTCAGCCTTTTGAGGCCTTTGTTTGGGCTAACGTGTTGTGGTGGTAGCTTTTCCGATTCCCGGATCGCAAAGGCGGTGCCTACCTGTTGTCTCCCACTCATGAGGAAGAGATCACCAATCTGGTCGCGCAGACCGTAAGGTCGTATAAGGACCTCCCGCTCCGACTCTACCAGATCACCCGCAAGTTTCGGGATGAGTTGCGCCCACGTCACGGGCTTCTCCGTGGGCGCGAGTTTACCATGAAAGACCTTTACACCTTTGACACTGATTTGAGGTCTGCTTTGGACACGTACGAGAAAGTCCGAGCAGCTTATTCTCGCATCTTCAACGACATGAAGCTCCCAGTCCTGGCGGCAAAAGCTAGTTCTGGTGACATGGGCGGCGACCTGAGCCATGAGTATCACTTGCCCTCGCCCTTCGGGGAGGATAGTGTCATCACTTGTGGAAGCTGTGACTATACTATCAACGAGGAAATAGCGACTACCAAGGTTGACCATGAGACCTGTCAAGCAGATCATGTCGGAGTTTGGCGGGCTATTACCAAAGACCGATCTACACTCGTCAACGTCTGGTATCCCACGAGAACAAGCAAGGCGGGTACCGGTGAAGTGCGCCAGTACACAAACTCTGATATCAACATTTATGCGATCAAATCTCTTGTACCAGACCTTGATGCTGGAGTTTCGGACGCCACGGAACTCTGGGCAGCGGCGACAGAAGGCCCGGACGCCACAGCAAAACGACTGGTGAATCTCTTCGACAGCAGACTTCCACCGTCGTTCTCGGACAGTTTGGAAGGCACAGCATCACTGCCCATGTGGCCAGACGCTGTCAAAACAGGAGCATCCAGATTGGATGTTCAGTGTCACGGATCTTCCACTAGCGGCGGGAAACCTTTGAACTTTCTCCGAATCCGCACGGGGGATCACTGCCCACAGTGCTCCTCCGGAACTTTGAATGTCCAGAAGGCGATGGAGCTGGGCCACACGTTTCACTTGGGCACTCGGTATTCGGACCCATTGAGCGCAAAAATATCTTTGCCGCCACCCAGTCCGAGCGAGGCCAAAACTTCGACGGGGGATAGCGGCACTTCTAAGACAGTGAGCATGCAAATGGGATGCCACGGAATAGGAATTTCGCGTGTCATCGGCGCCATGGCTGAACACCTAGCTGATGATAAAGGTCTGAACTGGCCTGTTGCCATTGCCCCATATACCTGTATTGTCGTCTTTGCTGAAGACAACTACGACGATGCTGTAGAGGTTTACAAGCGCATTCTTAGCGGCTCCGGGGACCAGGATGAGCGGCTAGACATCATTCTTGATGATCGCCAAAAATCGTTGCCTTGGAAGCTTAAGGATGCGGACCTCATTGGTGTTCCGGTAATCGTTGTACTCGGTCGAGAGTGGCGTATGACACGTCGAGTCGAAGTCCAGTGTCGGAGGCTTAACATCAAAGATATCATCGATGTAGATAATCTGCCATCCGTTATAGCCGAGCTACATTCAAGGCTCTAAATCTAAAGGAATCACTACTTCATGGGTCTGAATTGAAAAATGAAAAAAGAAAAGGCATTTCATCGGGGGGCACCAGAGGCGTCTTACGGGGGCAACAATCCTTATGGGGGCACCAATATTTCAATTCTTGGGACGTCATTTTGATATAAAATAGCATTTTACATAGTAAATTCCAGAGTGTTACATAAACATGAAAAAATCACAGCAATATCCAACAATATAATTTTGTATAGATATTTCTATAGCACACAATATCTTCAAAATAGGATAGTTCTAAAATAGTGTTCCCTTGGGCGGAGCCGGATATGCCCGAGGGAGATAGTGAAACGCCTATATCTACCTAAACGAGTAAGGAGATGCCACTTATCGACCTATATATCCCCTGGAACCCGTATACCAAGACGGGAAGCTACTTAGTAGCCCGACTCCTATTTAAGAGTAAAATACTAATCAAAATATTATTAAATATGACCCTTCTACCGAGACGTCTATTATTACGTTTAATAATCCTCTTATACTTTGTAAATAGTCCTAAAACGCTCTAATCGTACTATATAACCCTCTTATCATGGTGCAAAGGCACAAAGTAGGTAAGAATAAATATAATTGTATAAGGAGAGGAAAGGGGAAGGTCTAAGGGTGTGCTCTAGGACTAGCCTTTATAGGCTAGTCCTAATCAGCAGCTCTGCAATAGTCTTATAAGCATTGTAGAACTAATATAACCGTTGTGTAGCGATAACGATTAAAGCCCTTACAAACGTTGTAATAGTTTCATACAATAGTCTAAGCCATAAGCTAATCTCTAGCTCAAACCTAGTGCTATCGCTACTATAAACCGTTATAGGGTTAACCCTATAACACTACCCCAGGCTAAAAGAAATTATATAGCTAATTAATAATATATAAAATACTAGAAATACTTAACAATTGCTTAACCTGCGCTATAAAAGCTTCTACGGCCGCCGCTACCCTACGCGGCGACCTCTTCCGCCCCTCGTACTATCTATTCTCTTTAACCTCTAGTAGTTAATCTACTCCTCCGCCCTATTAATCTACCCTAACCTCTACTTTGCAATCCCTCCGTCTTTCGGCGGCGGTCTAAGCCGGTAGTATTAGAGCGTCCGGGTTATTATTATAAAACCTCTTAATCTCCTTCGGATATATTTCTACGTTCTTATATAATTACTAATTAAATATATATAGCGGCGCCTATATAATATAGTATTCCTATCATCTATTATTTGGGTTCTTCTAATAGTCGTTAATAATTTTGAACTCCTATTTTTTAAAGTCCTTCCTATTATTTATCCGCTTTATAATCTACTTATAATTCGCCTTAATATCTCCTTTTATCCTTCTTATCTAAAGTTTAATTTTATTAATATAGAAGGTAGGATTATATTTTATATTAATTAATAAGCGGAATATAATAGTATAGTTGTAGACTTTAATAATTTTGAAAGGCCCTTTACGGAATAGTATTAATTTTACGTACGGCTTCCCTATTTCGAAGTTTTTTATACTTAGTAGAATTTTATCCCTAATTTTATATTATAGGGTATTTAATCTATTCGTATTAGTATTGTCCTTATACCGTTATTGAACTTCCTTTACCTTAGCCGTAATAAAATCTAAGATTACTTTAAAACGATTAGCGATTTTTAAAATTTTAAAATATTTATCCTATTAAACTTATAATATATTTAGAGGGTATAGTTTAATTAGTTTTATACCTATTTATAAATGAAAACCGTAGTTAGCGAAGAAGAGTAATATTCTTATTATTTTTAATATAAGATTATTAGCGGCAAATTCTACTATAGGGAGCTAATCTACCTAGTCGTCTTATATCTAATTAATAAAGGTTTATAAATATCTTTCTATTTCGGCGTTAATCCGTTCCGTCTATCCGTTAATAATTAGATAGAAAGTAGAGGAGGGAATTAATTTAATTTCCAATTTCGTTAATAATACCCTCTAGAATTATAAAATAAATTGAAAACCCCTATTTAATACGATAATATTAAATAGATTGTAAATATTATAAATCCGTTCGATAAACCGATTAATTAATTCCTTTACTATTAAACCGATTATAGGAATAAAATACTATATTTTTATTAACCAGTTTATAATTACAACGACGTATTTAAATACTTGCCCTCGCTATTTATATAGTATTAATAGCGTAATATAATTAATTAAAATGTTTTTTTATAGCGTAAATAATATTATTAGCAATTTAAATAATTTATATAGCGTATACTACGTTAGCTTTATCTTTGCATACGTTAAATAATTCTTATAATAAACCTTAATAGCGTTATATATCCTTAATTAAAAGAAAGATTATAGGAAGAGGCTATATATCTTGTCCCTCTTTAAGTACCCTATATTCGGTATATTATAAACGCAGTAAATTAATTAGTAGTAAATATCCGTATTATTAGAGTTAAGGAGGATAGAACTATAATAGTAGATCCGCCCTTAAATAATATAATACTCTACGAATAAAAGCTTTTTAAAATTATCCTTTACCTCCTTCGACTACGCTTTCTTAATTAAATTTAATATATAGGCCTACGCGTTTTACAAAAGGGTTAATTTCTTATAATAATTTATAATAAAGTCGTTTATTAACGTCTTATTTATAGCCTCAAAATCGCAAATATATTTAGTACCGACGAAAACCGTAGAAATCTCCTCTCCTAATATAGAAATCTCCTCCTCTAATATAAACGCCCTATTAACAAAGATATTCTTATCTAATAATACTTTATTACGCACTAATAACCTCTCGTTTCCTATATCCTTCGGGACGTTTTTTAATTTACAATTTAACGTATCCGGGTAGATTTATAAGGAGCCCGGCCGGTATTAGATAATAAAGTTGAAACGTAATAGGAATTAAAACGATTATATATACTTTAGGATTAGTTATTTACTAATTATAAAAGATTTTAAACCTTTATAGTCGGTAATAATTTCTACCGGTTTTTACGCTCCCTCCAATTCTGGCTTCTATTTTTCCAAAGCTTTAATAATAGCGAGGAGTTTTTTATTATAGATATTATAATTGTATTCTACTAATAAATGCCGTTAATTGAAATAGGCAATTAGTTTTAGCTCCCTATCCTTATCGTATTACGAAAACGTCTTTCTATAAACTTAATTTGACGTATCTATTTCTACAACCGTCTATTTTAATTAATCGAAAATATATAGAACGGGTCTATTCGTAAAAACCTTCTTTAATACTTCGAAAAACTACTAATAGTAATCCTTCTACTCTTAATCCTTAATATCCTTCTTTATTAATTCGTATAGCGGACTAGCCAATATAGAGAAATGTTTGATAAACCGACGATAGAAATTGGCGAACCCTAAGAAGTATTATAGCGCTCTTTTAGTATTTAAAGCCTCTTAGGAAATTATAACCGCTACTTTTTCTAAATCTATTTTAATACCTCCCGGGGTAATAATTAACCCTAAATATTTAGTATATTTAATATAAAATTCGCATTTATCGATATTAATTTATAGACCCGCGTCGATTATTCGTTTTAATATTTTACTAATATACTTAATGTATTCCTTTTCATTTTTTGAATAAACGAGGATATTATTTAAGTAAGTAGTAGCGTAGACGTTAAGGATATTGTATAGGACGTTATTAATATAGTTTTGGAAAGTCCTTAGCGCTTCTTATAACCTAAATAGATAAACTAATAATTTAAAGAGCTTAAAGTAAGTAATGAAAGTTATAAGCTACTTATAGCCTTCCTTTACCCGTATACAGTTAAACGTAGAGATTATATTAAGTTTGGTAAAGATCTTCGCCTTATAAATTGCGTCTAACGTCTTTTGTAGAGGTTGTGCATTAGGAAGGTAATAGTCTCCTCGTAGTAACCGATCCGTAGCCTTCCCTTTACCGCCGTTTTAATAATGCCTTTAATATTACTGTCCGCGAGTACTAATTTTTTGGAATAAAGTAATGGAAAACGAAGGAGATTGTATTTTTAGACGAAAGAGCGGTCGATAAAAGTATATACGGAATACCCGTTATTAACGAAGGTAATATAGTAGTTTTTACGCGTACTAATTATTATATATATAGATAATAGAATTACATTTGGAAGAATAGTACTATTTAGTAATTAGATCCGTACTTCCTCTAAATTAATAAAAGGATTTTATTTTCTCTACAATATAGCTAACTAATTAAACCTCTATATATAATTAGGTATAGAGGCTATTCGTTTCCTTAATTATTATAATATTCGCCGTTCGTAGTAGGTTCGTTAGGGTTTTCAATACTAATAGTTCTAATAATCCGGATTTCTATTATATTTCCTCTTCTACCTTCTAATCCGCTCCTACTATTTCCTCTACTACCCCGACTTCTTCGTCCCTTATCTTTATTCTTCTTCTTTTCTTTATTAGTAGGGACCCCGTTAATATAAGGTTTACTACCCTAATTAATCGAATTAAAGTAATTGCGAGCTATATATCTTTACTAACTATAACGATAGTAAAGTCCCTTCTCCCTATATTCCTTAAAAACCTCTAAGTTAAGTATAGTAAATAGATTCGCTATATTTAAATCTATTTGGTTTCTTCCTTAGCTTATTATTTTATTATCGGCCGAGGTAGGAGGGGTAGATTTATTACCGCCGTTATTATTACCGCTAGATCTACTATTGCCGCCCTTATTAATAGAGTTAATCGAAAAGCCGGCTATAATTTTATTACAATATTCAGCGTCTTCGATCTTCCTATTGACCTTTCTAACTAATTATAACTATTTAATATATTCGTCGTCACCTAAAAAATCCTAAGAGATTAAAATTTAATAGAGCTTCTTATTAATCTTATTACAAAAGTAGTAAACCTTTATAGTATTAATAAAATTGTATTTATTTATAATTTAATAAATTCAATTTCGAAATACAAGAATAGTATACTGCCCTAGTAGAAGTCGATTAAGCATTTATAGGTATTTAGTTTAATATTTACATTATTATACCGATTTACTAAGTATTAGAAAAAGATTTCGCCTATTTTCTACGGCTATTAATCGGAATTAATAGGGAATTCTTTAATTTTAATAAAATTACTTTCAAATACTATATATAGATCTAGTCCTAAACGGAATATAGCCCTTATAATTTTAATCCGCTCGTTAGGAAAATGAATTATATCGAATTCCTAAGCGGCCTTAATCTAATAGCGCTATAAGTAGAAAGTATTATAATATTTAGTATTATCCTTCTCTTTACTAATAAAAACGGAAGGGTTTTCGATAATATACTTAGGAAGGCGAGTAGTAAGGGTTATCGAAATTACTATAGGCGTAATTAGGGCGCTTTCGTTAGAAGTAGTAGGGGTTATTAAAGGGGTATTAGAAAATATAGCGGTAATTTGTTTACGTAAAGTAATAATAACTTACTAGATTTCCTAATACTATTATTAAACTTACTAATACTCTATAATAATAATATTATAATTAATAAAGATTTGGGCGAATACTCGGCTAAATACATTAATAATAAATCGAAATGCCGGCTATTAGCCGATATTAATAGCGATTTTCTAGTATTCCCTAAATATAGGAGAGGGGTAGAGATCGAGTGTAATATTATTAACGAAATTCTAAATATCGGGAGTAACGTCTAAAATAGATAGCGCTACTCTTATAATAACTATATCGTTAATTAATTTGTCGTTAAGAAATTGGGAAAGCGTATTCAAATTATAAATATTAGATTTAAATCTAGACCCTAGGCTAGGCGCAACGTAATTAAATAGGTAGAAATTATTACTATTACTACTAGTAAAATAATAGTCGTAATTATAATTATTATTTTCTACTATATAGTTCTATAACAATATAGAGGGATTATAGTAATAAGAAGGCGTAATTATAATAATTAGCCTACGTTTAAGTTATAGTTCTAATAAATTTACAATTCAATAAAGCGATTCTATATACTAGGGTCCGCGACTAACGGCGACTTTAATATAAGGGATAAACTATATAATTAAACGCTGTACAATTCTAAGGGTTGAAAAAGATATACGTAAAACGTAATAATTTAAAGGTATAATTAATTATTACGGTGCAAAGGTATAAAATAAGTAAGAATAAATATAATTGTATAAAGAGAGGAAAGGGGAAGGTCTAAGGGTATATTTTAGGATTAGCCTTTATAAGTTGGTCCTAATTAGCAATTCTGTAGTAGTCTTATAAACACTATAGAATTGGTACAACCGTTGTGTAGCGATGACGATTGAAGCTATTACAAACGCTGTAATAGCTTTATGTAATAGTCTAAGCTATAAACTGATCTCTGGCTCAGACCTAGTGCTATCGCTGCTATGAACCGTTACAGGGTTAACCCTGTAACACCTCTCTCGTTACCCTTACTATTACTAGCCCCGCGAGGGGTACTATAGGGACGCTCGTAGTATAGCGGTTTGCGTAGACGTACGTAGTTTACTACTAGTATAAATAGCGTAAAAACCCTCTATTCGATTCCTATTTATAATTACCGTTTTTATACTAATTCTAGCTTTATTAATTTTAGCTTTCTAATTTTAATTATATTAATTCTAACTTTCTAATCTTGTCCGTTTAGGGTAACCGAATTAGGGAAAAACTACTTACAAAAATCCTATAATATTAATAT
The DNA here is from genome assembly GCA_009806235.1 of Neurospora sp. CHS-2018c. NCBI lineage: Eukaryota > Fungi > Ascomycota > Sordariomycetes > Sordariales > Sordariaceae > Neurospora > Neurospora sp. CHS-2018c. The sequence goes on from RAPC01000020.1 coordinate 1,292,451, forward strand.
AAAGTAAAGAGATTAAAGTATAATTAAAACGGGCTATCCTTTATAGTAGGCTTAGGATATTTCGCACTCTAAGAATTTCGGGTAGGGCGTATTTTGTAAGTTTTAAACTCTTTTTTTACTACCTTTTTATATTTATTATTATAAATATTATATAAATCGCTTTATCTCTCTTTTAAATTATCTTTAAATTGTCTTTATTAATTAATTACCTTTCAATTACGGCGGTCTATTAATTATATTCTTACGAAGTTTTCTATAAAGCCTTCCTATACTAAGTTTACTAGAAGGAATTATACTTCCTACTCTATTATTAATAATACTATTTATTTTATTTAAAGTATTACTAATTCTATTACCGGGCGGTCTTTTATATTATTTATTACTAGAAGTAGCTCTACCGGTATTAGTAGGCAGTTTATTACGTAGTCGATTAGCGGCTCTATTACTACGAGGTCTACTATATCCTCTTCCCTAGGCCGGCCAGCTATTACTAATATTATTATTATCGTCGTCGATATTTCCTAATCCCAATAGTAGCTCCCGAAATATATTAGAAGCCGGAGGAGGGCCGAGATTATTGCCGCGTATATAATAAGGAGGTAATAATAATCTTATTCCTTAGTTATATATCTATAGCGCTATTATTAGTATAAGGTACTTCTCTTAGTTCTCTAAAGGAAAAACCGTACGGCGATAAGCGCCGCCGGATAAAAACCCCTAGCTCCGTTCCGGTCGCGGATAAGCCGCGCCGCTCCTTCCTAACTTCTAATTATAACAATTCTTACTTATTACTATAGCAAACAAACGCGTTTCTTCTATTTTATTCTATTTAATACTAAAACTATTACAATACCGCTCCTTTCTTCTACTCCTTCCTCCCGTCCCTAGGCCGCTATCCTATCCCCGTTTACCCTTATTTACTTATATTCGCTTTCCTATTCCGCTCTTTCTCCTTTATTTTCTTCCCCTTTATTTTATTTTCCTATCCCTATTATAATTTATACCTATATAAAGGCTTCCTCTACTATCTATTTAAATTCTCTTCGGGCGTTAGCCCTAAACCTTCCTCTTCTTTTCTAAATTATTATATCCTTAAAATAGCCTCTTCCTCGTCTAGCGGTACGCCCAACCGTACCCCCGTTTATAATATTCGTAACTTTAGCATTCGGACTAATTAAAGCCCTAACCTTTCCTATTTCGTAGAATTTTCGCCTAAAATACCTTCTACCCCTCTCCGTACTCCTTAAACCCCCGGCGCTCTTATAATTCCTTTTTAAAATCCTATTACCGTCGCCGACTTTCTATTTTATAATCCTATACTTCGGCTTCCTAATAACCAGTAAAATTCCTGCCCTTATATTTTCGCATCTTTTTTAATTAATTCTAATATCTAATATCGTTTGTACTCCTCCTTACCTCGGCTATATTTTGGATTTCGCCAATTATATTATAAATATTCCGAATATTACTAATTTAGGCTTAGAGGGCTTCTAAACGATATTCGTAGAATATATTTATACAGTTAATAAATAAGGTAAATATCCTTCCCGGTATTATAATATTATTTCTTTCTAATATCGTTTAAATATTATATTTTAAACTATTTAATATTTATTTGCTATTTCAAAATATATATTCGACGTCCCCCTCGGCTATTATAATAGGTATAACTTCGTTTAAGCAGCAGTAATTATCGTTATAAATACTTTAATTAATTTTAATAAATCTATTAAGAATTTCTAATAGGTTTATACGTTTTTCTTTAGCGTTATACGTATTTATTTAATTAATAACGGTCTTCCGGACTAATTAAATACCCTTTCCTCTCTTTATTACTTTAATAAACTAAAAGTTATAAACTATAAAGAAAAAGGTTATTACAAGAAATTTATAATCGATTATCTTATTACTACTCTTCTTTATATTATTTCTACCGGTTCGACTAATAGTAGTAGTATTAGCCCTAGTACTAGTAATCCCCCGGGTTCGCCTATAACGATTAATAGTCCTTATATTACTAAAATAAGTCCTAATTAAAACGAATAGTATTACTAAATTATTTATAATTTAATATAAATAATAGAAATATTCCGTACCTTCGTTAATCGTACTTAAACATTAATTAAATAATTCTTCCGCCGTTCTACTCCTTTCGTTAAATATAAACCGGAATTAATTTAATTAATCTCTTTATTACTCCCTTCGTCTTTATATTTCAATATTCTAATATTATAAATAAATAAATAGTTTTACGCGTACTACGCGAATTCTTTGCGCTATTCCCCTTCTAATTTAATTACTAAGCGGTATTTATTCAATTTACTTAATTTAAATGCCTACGAAAGGATTTTCTCTACTTTAATTCTATTATTTAAATAAATTTAGAATTCTTTTTATATTTACAGCTAATTAGTTATTATTATTTAATATTCCTTTATCTATAGATATTTAAAAACGAAGTATTTAAACGTTTCCTCCTTAGCTCTATACGAATAGAATAGTATTATAATATCCGGCATTTTCCTCTAAAAGAGGAAGGACCGGAGCCCGATAATTCCTATTCGGGCTTAAGTAAAGAGGGAGCTCTATACTTTTATTAATAAGTATAATTCATTATCGTTTTCTAATAGTTAGCTTTTCTTCTTCTTCTTCTTTTTTACTCCAATTATATACTATTTAATAGTATTATCGTTAAACCTCGCATTAAGGTTAACAATAGTAAATTTATACTACCAATTTAATTTAATTACCGCCGCTACTATTTAATAATTATAGTACAATATCTATTTTCTTCTCGTAATATCCTCTAATTACTCCTCCTAATCAATAGTAATTAGTTTTAATATTTATAATAGGGGTAGGGGCATTCCTATTTCCAAAGGCAATTTTGCCGTTAATATAATAAATTTCTCCGTCGGTATTTATTCTTTAATTTATTTAGTTTTAATAATATTACTTTCGGGTCGGTTAATAAGTAATCGACTTTTTGTTTTTATTTAAATATAATTGGCTACTTAAACTATAGTCCTTCGGACGAATTTAATTTAATCCATTCGGGTAAACCTCTTTTCGAAGGCCTTTACCCTTTTATTAAAGTAGAAGTCAAGTAGTAGATAAAATATTTCCGTTTCTAAATTCTTTACTAGCGTAATTTTATACGCCCTAGCGATAATTCTTAAATATTTAATTTAGTATTTAACTAATTTAATTATTATCCTTCATAATTTTCCGTAGACTTCAATCGGTTAATAGAAAATTAATACTCTATATATAATAGCGCTTCGAATATATTTAATATAGATTTTTTTCGCTCGTACGAAGGAGTAACCCTAAATTTTTATTACTAGCCGCGTTAAAGCGTTCGTTTATATAGCTATTTTTTTCTTTATTACTTCCGCGTATATTCGATAATTAAATTTCCGGTTTAATTAAACCCTTAGGAATCTTATCGATTCCGTCGGTTAAAATACTACTCCGCTAATTTAGAAAATTTCTATCCGCGGTTCCTTCGTCTATATAAAATATATAAACTCTATTTTATTCGCTTTAAATTCTATTCCTCTTTCGGCTACCTACTCGGAGTAGATTTCCTATACCGCTTGGAGAGTCCTATAATTTTCTTCTATTATTTTAACTATTACAATAATATTAATATCGTTAGTAAAATTAATTGTAATTATATTCTTAATTATAATTAATTTGCGGTATAATAAGGTAATAAAGAGAATAAAAAGGATTAGTAAGAGGGGGGAGCCTTAGGGCACTCCTATTATAATATTATAAGGGTTTGAAATTTTATTATTAAAGAAAAGGGAACCTTTTCTTCCGGTAATAAAATTATCAATTTATTTGAAAAGCTATTATAAGAATTGTATTTCCTATAAGGTATATAAAAGCTATTTATAATTAATTCTATTAAATACGCCTTTTAAATTGAAGAATATAAGAGACGTTACAATTTTAAATTTTTAGGCTGAGTAGATTGTATTAATTATTACTTTAATTACGAATTTTATTAAATAGCCTACCCGATTGCCTATTTGGCTTTCCGGGAGGAAGTTGAATTTTTTTACCGCTTATATTAACTTTATAGTAATTAAGGTTTTAAAGATCTTTTTAATATTGTTTAATAGCGAAATCGGCCTCTATATACCGGTTAGCTTTTATTATTCGGCGTTTTTTTTTAACTTTTTTAGAATAATTACTTTTACGTTTTTAAACCGTTAGGGGAAATATCCGAACCGAAGGCTTATTATAGCGAAAACTACTATAATTTATTTGAATAATACCTTACAAATTTTTAAAAACCTATTTAAAAACTAGTCGATACCTAGCGTTTTATTCGGCACTATCCTTAAAAAGATTTCTTTAATATTCCCTTTAATAATTTGGTTATTAATAATTACCGGGGTATTACTATTTAGTAGTTGAATTTAATTTAGTAAATAATTTATAAGAACGTCTACCCTAGGGAAGAATCGGTCGGCGAGGATATTCGTTTTATTATTATAGTCTTCGATTTCGTTTACCCCTTCGCTAGGTTTAAAAGTTAGTAATTTGGGCAAATTTATTAAATAGTAATTTTAAATTCGAATCTACTTCTCTAATAATTAGAATTTATTTAAATCCTTTAACGCGGAGGCAATATAATTTTACTACTTCGCCGTTTAAATCTTCGAAATAAATTGTCTCTTCTTTATTACTACTTCTACGAATTCCCTCCAATTTAAAAATATTCTATTCTTAAACTATACCTATTATTTCCGTTATATATCTTTTATCGTTATTTTATACTTTAAATTCTACTAATCTACTTATTTTCCCCGATTTTTCTTCCGGTATAAGACGAATTCCTCTACAATATTAATAAATTCTCTATCGAATTTATCAAAAGTTAATTCGAAGTCTTCTATTATAATAATTTCCTCCGGGACCGATATCCGCTTTTCTATTATATTTTATACTTTTTCTACATTTATAAAACTTTAGTTATAACCTCCTTCCTCTTCGGCTTTTTTATTCCGTTTTCTAATTCGGATTTAAATTTCTTAAGGATAATAATCCGAACCGGTTTACTCGTATTATTAAATTCCTTAATATTTAACCTTAATACTACACAATATTTATATATAATTAATTATCCCGTTTTTTTCGCCTTATATTATATTACCGAACTATATTAATTCTCCGCGAGGGGTTAATAAATTCAATTTCTATTATCGTATTTAAATAAAAAGCTTTACGGTTTTTAAATTAATTTTATTCTCTAAGTCCTAATTAGGATAATAGAAGTTGAAATCCCCAACGGCTACTTAATAACCCCTTAGAAATCTCTCCTCAAAGAATTCGAAGAAGGGAAATTCCTATTAATATTCCGGCGTATTATTTATAAAAATAGGGGAGTAAATAGAGTAAACGGTTATTAATTCCTATAAATTTTTAAATATTACTACGGCTTAATCCTTCCCTAATTAGAAGTTTAAATTTTTGAAATTCTACTTCTTATTTATATAAATTACCGCCCTACCCTTCTCTAAATAATTAACGCTATAATACTTATTGCCCTTCGGCCGGTAAATATTCTTATTTAAATTTCTATTCGGTTTTTAAATTACTATAATATTATAAATCTCCTCCTATTCGAATAGAAATTTCCCCCTTTTATACGACTTCCCTATATTCTAATAGAATATTTTTAATTAAATTATTAATTACCCTATAAAAGGATTCCTTTTAATTTAACGGCGGATAAAGTAGGGGTTACGTCCTTAATAGTAATAGTACGCGTAATAGCTATAGAATTAGTACGGGTACGGTCGCTAATGCTTTAAAAGTATATAAAAGTATTTATTAAACTAATTTAGCCTATAGGTTTCGGCCGAAAGTTATTTCCGATTACCTTATTCTTAAATCGGCCTTTTTTTATATTTCCAGTAAATAATTTCTCCAAAATTATAATAGAATAGGAATTAAAAAGGGTATTAGGGATAATAATATCCTCTTCTAATTTAATTATTAACTTTAATATTAATTTAGCCAATCTTTTACGAATAGTAAAACCGCAGAGCCTTTCGGCGTATATAATTAAAGCCTTCGTATAAACCGTTTTAACGAATAAATATTACTTTTTATCGAAGGCGAAATACCCCGACTTCCTATATAATTTATAATAGACTAAAGAACTATCTTTATTCGAAAAATAGTTTTCCTCGCTAAAGTAAACCCTATTATACTTAAATTAATTATAGCGGCCGTAAGCGTCCTCTAAATAATAAAACCTCGCCGTATATCCGAATCCCTAATATTTAAAATATTATTAAACAGTAGCCGCAATTTAAAACAGCTCGTATAAATAAACCCCGCCGTTTTAAAGGAAGAAGTTCTCTTAAAGGAAGATCGCCGCCTTCGCAATTATAATTTCTACTAAAATTATCCCCCTATCCTCCCTATTACATTTCTTCTAAACTTTTATATAAATAATATCTACTTCCTTATTCTTCTCCCTTATTTCCTTTAGCGTTATATTATCCGATCTTCTATCGAAATTAACCTAAGGGATTCCCTTAATTAAAACTCCTATAATACTAAAGGTTATAATAACTTCTATTCCGAAGACCTCCTTCGCCTAAATATAGTACTTCTAATACTATTCGCGTATAAATTCGTCGAAGATTATAATATAGTCGCCGTTTATTATTATTTAAATAATTATTCGGACTCCTTTATATTATTTCTCCTTTAAAGTATTCTCGATCGTTTATTTCGTATCTTCGTTCGATCGTTTAACGTATTAGGCGGAGATTAAAATTCCTTTAATCGTAAATTAGCATTCGCAATTAAAGGGAATAAATTTTAGAATAGTAATAGTAATTAATTATTAAAAAATAACGCCGATTTTACCCGGTAACTTCGCAATAATATCGGCCTATTTCTTCGGCGCCTTTTAAATACCCTTTTTAAATTCCTTAAAAATATCCTTCTTTAAATCGTTAAAGTCCTTTTTAGTAATAAATTAATTTTCGTCAATTTTATTTACCTTAAATATCCAAGACCTACTTTTCTTCGTCTAAGTTTTTACAAATTCGAAAAGTAATTTTCGAACCCAATAATAGTTTTCGGGCGAGACGGCATTGTAGTCCGTAGATTTATTCGCTTAAACGATAAATTTTTTTATAATTTTATTATTATTCTCCGTTTTCTCCGAAGTCTTTATAGCAAATACAATATCGGGGTCGTTATAATTAAAAATACCTCCAAAGGGGTTGTAAACACTATTTTCGAATCTACGTACGCCTCTATTAATTATCATCGGTAGCAATAACTCAACGCTATTATTGTATTCGTCGTAAAATATTACGAAGGGGGTAAACGACCCTCCTAAGTCGATTGCCGTTATCTATTTTCGTTTTAGAGTACTTCCTAACTAGAAATCGGCGTTTCCGGTTTTAACGTCGTTTTTAAAATCCCCAATACCTATATAATAAGGAGGTAATAACTCGCTTAACTTTAACTATTCAAGTATATGTCTAGCGATATTTATAGTTCGATATATAGCGGTCTTAGTATTAGTAGTACGGAAGGTATTAATTTCGAAGGGGTAGTCGAATATAATACTTTAAAGCGTTTTAATACGGGAAACGGCTATATAAGATAGGTTAATTATAAAATCCTTTTGGGATATATTTAATATAGCCTTATCTAGTATTTAGCCCTACGATTTATATATTATAATAATATATATATTAGTTAAGGGGAATTACTTTTTTCTTATATTTTAGGGCCCCTTTAGTAAATATACGAATAACCCTCTATATAGGGATAGTACGTACTAAATCCTCAATATTAAAATATATAGCTTCTATATCGATATTTTCCTAATAGTTGCAACCCCTATAATTGGGGAAATGTACGAAAATAACGAAAGGGGAGTCGCTTACTTTTGGACTATAAAGAGGTTAATAAATTAATTAATTAAATTAAAATTTAAATATTAATTTATTTATTAAATATTATAGTAAATAATAGTATCGTAAGTAAAATTAATACTCGTACTAATAGTACTATTAATAAAGCTAATATTAGTCTAGAAATTCTCAATTAATATAATTTTAATACCCTTTAAAATCGTTAATTTATTATATAAATTACTAGTATCGGTATATTTAATACTTTTAGTAGTAATAAAGGAGTTCTAAACATTAATAATAAAAGTAGGTATTTATAGACCTTCTATATACTTAATATTATATTCGTTAACTATAATATTAGTAGGGTAAATACATAAAGCGTTATTAAATATCTCTTATTCTAATAAAAGTAAAACGTACTTATAGTGGGAAGATAATAATATTTAATTAGTAATAGTAGGATTATTATTTCGTAAACCTTTTAAAGCTATACGAAATCTAGTTTAATTATTACCTTATTAACGGAGAATCTATTATAATTCAATAGACTAACTAAAGTTATAATAATAAGATTAGCTACTACGTTATACGAAATCTAATTTATTAACCTTCCTTTTCTATTTCTATTCTTCTATTTCATTAGGAAGTTTACTATTAATATCCTCTTTACTAAATACTTTAAGCTAAGTGTTTGGGTCATTAGCGAATTTAGGGGGTTTTTGAAAGAATAGAGGTTTTTATATAACCGGAGGCAATTGGAAAAAATCCCTAAATAATAGAATATTAGTACTACTAAACCGTTTACTTTAATCTTCAACAAATATTTAATAAAGACGGTTATTAATAAAATATATATTCTTTAAATCTAATATAGATTTTTTATTAATAATAAATTATTTATATTACTAAAGGTTATTTTATAATGTAATTAGGGAATAACTTTCTAAACTAATTAGATTTATAATACTAAAAGGAAGGTTCAAAAGCGAATATAAAGTACTACTTTTAATATTATTAGTAGTAATACTAGTAGGAATAGTACGTACAATAAGGTCGAAAAGGTAGTATTTATTTATTATTTATTTAAACTTATATAAAAATAAATAAATTAGATAGGATTTACGAGTACCCCCTCGACCGTCAACTTATATAAGCAATTAATTTAGACTTTCGCTATTAAATACTACCTAATAATAATTAATAAATAGGTTAAAAACTATATATTATTTAATATTAAGGGTATTATATATTCGTTATAAAATAGGGTCGGGGTTTAGCAGGTTAAAACGGTTGGTTCGATTCTTCTAATAGTCGTTAGTGTAACGACTGGGATCCAGTGCCATGGACCACATCCCATTCGTCTCATCGACAAGACCCACAGGACCCACCGGTGCCATTAATGCGAGCACCCTAATTAGTTGTACGAGCGGTATTGACCGCACGACTATTCAATTGGTACCGCGACCTGCATGTCGTATTCACGTACATTATTAGATTAAATAAGGAAGGCGGTCGAGGCTGGTAGAATCTAAGCCTATCCTATATAAGGATGTAATTCTAAAGCCCAGATTTCAACCTCTCCCTCTTTCCTTCTTTAGTTTTAATTATTTATTTTATTTGTACCCAATTATACGATACGGAATTATATGAGCTAATGTATTGTAATACTTAATTAAAATTGACTATATTTATTTAGGAAGGCATTATAATATCCTAATTTGAACCCGTAAACCCGATAAATCGCTTCGTCGACTTTTAACCCCGAACGTCGCCTTATCGATATCGCGAACCCGTTATCGAACCCGACCCCTACTAATTACGACGAAAATTAACTATTATAATTAATCCCGCCTAGGGCGCGCCTTCGGACCGTCCTCTCATCCCCAATAATAAATAATAAACCGAATAACCCTATACTATTAATTACAATAATAATAATTATAATAACGAATATTATAATAATACTAATTGGGAGGATAAGGAAGACGAGGATGCCTCTTTCTATATTGGAAATGATAATTCGTTCGAGGAATCGGTCGATACTTTTACCCTATCCCCCTTTAAAAAGCGTTATATTTTTAACTAATAATTTAAGGGAAAAATATTCTTCTTCGACGCTTCGAAGGAGACTCTTTCAGAGTTTACTACGCGATTCAAACGAGGTATAAAATTTACCCCTAAAGTTAATTCGCCTCTAAACCTTAATAATAATAAAATTGTAGAACTTAATCCTAATATAGTTTGTAAATACGTACCCCTTTATAAGTAGTACGCCGATAATGAAGTCGCTTATTGTTATATTTATCTAAATTAAAATAGCCTTAATTAAATTTCTAATACCTGTTGTAATAGTATTACAATTACGAATTCTCAAATATATTATATCTCTATCGACGCCAAGGAATTAAATAATAAAATAATCGATTTATCGGCTAAATCCCTATCCCCTTCGGTTGTCTACTTAATAAGCGATAATTAATAATTTCGTTAAAACTTTATTAATAACCTTACCCTTTATATAGATAACCTTTACCTATTAGTAGAGGTACGCTATTATACGTTAAAGGTAAACGAAATTATTATAAATGGTATTAACCGTATTAACTTTATTAATAACAATAATAAAAATAATAAGGGAAATTACATTATTAATTTTCACTCTATTACTTAATAAGGATAATTTTCGTTGGCTATTAAAAATTGGAATAGCCCCCTAACCTTTTAAAAATTTCTAATTCTAATTAATTAAAACCCTAATATTATATAGGGAGAAATTAATATTAGGATTTACGTATTAAAAGCCTTTATCGGTATTATTAAAGACGTAGTATAAGTATTTCGCTATATTTATAAAACTATTATTAAAATAGATAAATAGGTTATATACTTCGTATAAAAAGCTAAAGAGTATTAAGCTAATATCGATAACCGTTTAAGTATTAGTAACGACGAAATAGAATTAACTAATTGTTTAATCGACGTAGAATAGTAATTAGCGGCGGTTAATACGGATAAGGACGATTTAAATAAGAAAATCTACGACCTTTAGGCTAAGAATAATAATTTTCGTCGAAAGTATAATAAATAAAGCTAAAAGGCTAATAATATTATTAATATAATTATTAAAACCTATAAAATAGTAATACTATTTATAGAGGTTCGCGCCTACAATTAAGTAGAAGGCGTAAAAAAGGACTACGTCGAAGACCTTAAAGTCCTTTAAGAGTAATATAATTTTAAAGTTTCCTATTTATAAATTTAAATTAATAGTCTAAGCCGGTTATTAGACGTCGCTAATATAAGCGTAAAGGAATTAGATATTACCGAACCTATTCCTAAGCCTACTAAACCAATTAAATTTAAATTTAAAGAGAGAATTACTTTCTTCGAATCTATTAAACGCTCCCCTAATATTATCCTTATAATTAATATTACCCGTCGCAACAATAAAATTCCCGACTGTCGACTTTTTAAAACCCTTAATAATAATCGCCGTAGTAAAGATTAACGCGCCCCTTCGAAGCCTACTTTATACTACTTCGGAATTAGTAAAAGCGACCTTAATAACAATAGAAATAACGACCCTATTAATAATAATAACGATAATAATAATTATAACCCTCCTCGCAACCCGCGTTATATCCCTCGTAATAATAATAAACGCTCCCGTTATAAGAAAAGCAATACCCCTTTCAATACCGTTTCTTTCGAAAAAAGACGCCGTCGAAGTAAAATAGCTAAAATAAATATCCCTACCTTTTCTAATAACAAAAATAATAAATTTGAATTCGATATATAGTACTTTTAAATAACTAACCGTCTTCGTACGAATACTAATTATTTCGCTAATAATAAAACCGCCTTTAAAGAAATTATTTCTAAGCTTTTTAAATAAATATTAAAGAATCTCTACCCTTTTATTCGCCCCGATACCGGTAATTTACGTATTAATACGGTCGAAAACCTTATAAATTATTTATAATTGAATTATTATAATTTTAACGCCGACGAAAAGGCTTATAAGGAATACGAAAATTTAGTAATACATTACTCTAATTACTTCCGCAATTTTAAAATAACCTTTATTTATTTGGCTAATTATTATAATATCCCTAATTCCTAATAGAAATTAGAATTCTATTACAAAATTACTACTCGACTTCGTAATTATACTAAAGCTAGTTACTATACTAATTATACCTACAACGCTTATATTAAGCTTTTTTAAGGCTTTAACAAGAATTTCTATATAGGTTAACCGGATAATAAAAATAAGAAGGCCTCCGTAGGCAAAGTATTCAATAATTTTAAAAAGCTATTTAAAAATATTACTTTTAGTCCCCCTTATAACCGTTTACCCGGTTTATCCTTCTTATATAAAAAACCGTCTAAAGAGGAAACCCGTAAATTATAATAAGAGGGAAAGTATTTTATTTACTACGAACCCGGCTATATAATATTTAATTACCTTCGTCGGAAGAAGTTTTTTAAAGCCTACAACGCTAAAATCTACGCTATATACGTAGAATTCCCTAATAAGGAAATTAAATTGAGCGAGGATAAGGGTAACGACGGCTATAAAATTAAGACTATCGTTAAGAAGGATTTGGATTTGGATTTAAAAAATTAAAACGCCCGGAGAAATTAATCTTCTATTTGGGCGAGGTATCGATATATATATTAATAAGAAAAACGGATAATATAGATAAATTTAATCTATAAAATTATTTAGGAAAGGGCCCGCCTTTTACTATTAAATATAGTATAGTTTATAATAGATTATTTATCCCTATTTTCAACGTACTTATCGATACGGGAGTAAATATTTATATTCTTCTAAATTAGAAATTCGCTAACAAATTAATTAAATACTTAAAGTTCGAAAGTAAAACCGACTTTTAATTAAGGTACGTTAGGCTTTATAAAAATATTAAACCCGACGTTATTTTTTAAATAATAAAGATTACTATCCGAATATAAAGTTATAAATTCTTTAATTAATAAATAGTCGTCCTACTAGTAATATCGAAAGATATAATATTGGGAAAGCTATAATTAAGCGAAAATAAAATCCTACTCAATTGTAATAATAATTAACTAATCTTCTTAGAAAATTTATTAAAAATACTATTAAATAAAGATATTGATGTTAGTAAGCGACCGAAATTACTTTAGGACCCTTCCTTTTAGGAAGATATAAAATGAAGAGAGTATTTAATAGATATAGAGGATAAAAGGCGAGCGGATAATACTTTATTATAAATCTGTTTACTAAGGTAAGAAGCGGAGGAGGAAGTTAAGGAATTGGATATTACTATTAAGGAATTATAAATTAAAATGGAGGAGGTAAAGAAGTAGAATGAGGTTGAGGTAAAGGCGGTAAAAGAGACGATTGCTAAATTAGAAAAGTAGAAGTAGGAGTTCTTATTAGTAATTAAAGAGGAGATTTAAGGAAGGAGGTATACTGAGACCCCTAAAGGAATCCCTAATGCTAATTGGAAGCTAAAGGGTATTTATACGGTTAAGTATTGCGATTATAGAAATCCTCTAGTATTAGTAGATATTAATTAAATAGAATAAGAATTTTTTAATAGTATTAAATACGAATATACTTCGGAAGCGGAGATTATAGAATTAGAAATAGTTTAAGATTTATATAAGTAGAATAAGGATTTATACCTCTATTACGATATTTAAGGACTATATCGTATAGAGCGAACCTTCGGCTAGATTAAATAACGCCCTAAGGACTATACTCTAGTAGGCGCTATAGTTATAAATTTCTACGCTAAGCGTAAAGAGATTTTTAAAGAGATTAGTCTCTACGAAATTAATAGTATTATCGAAGTAAGGCAATCCGAATTATTACCCGAAGATAAAGAGGAGTATAGGCAATTAGTAATAGAGAAGCTTCTAAAGAAGTATTGGAACTGTATTAACGTCTTTAGTAAAAAAGATTCGGATATACTATTAGAATTAAAGGATAAAATTAATTATAAAATTAAATTCGAAGAAGGAAAGTCTCCCTAAAACTTTAATTACAATTTGTTATACAAAATAACGTTTAAAGAATTAAAGGAGTATAGGTAGTATATTACCGATAACCTCTAAAAGGGATTTATTAAAGCTAATTCAATATTATAGGCGGCGCCTATATTATTTATATTTAAAACTAATAGAGGCCTACGTTTTTACGTAGATTATTAAAAGTTTAACGCCTTATTAAAGAAGGATTAATATTCCTTACCCCTTATTAATAAAACGTTAGCGCGAATCGGCTAAGTAAAAATCTTTACTAAGATAAATATCCGATAAGCGTTCTATCGTATTTGTATATACCTAAATTACGAGGATTTAATAATATTCTAAACGTAGTATAGAGTATATAAGTATAAGGTATTACCCTTCGGCTTTACAAGAAGACCTTTATTATTCTAGAAGTTTATTAACGAAATCTTAATAGAATATTTCGATAACTTTTATAACGCCTATATCGATAATATTTTAATCTATTCTAATAATTAGGAAGATTATAATAAATATATCGATATAGTACTATAACGTTTCGAAGAAGCAGGGTTGTAAATTAATATTAAGAAATACAAATTTAGTATAATTAAGACCAAATTTTTAGGCTTTATTATTAGTACTAATAATATTATAGTCGACCCAGAGAAGGTAGTAGCTATAAAGGAATGGAAGGAGTTAACTACTATAAAAGGTATATAAGCCTTCTTAAGGTTTTATAATTTCTATTAGAAGTTTATTAAGGATTTTAGTCGGATGGTAAAGCCTTTGACGAATTTGATGAAGAAGGACTTGGCTTTTAAATAGGACGATTATTATAAAGAGGCGTTTAATATTTTGAAAAGGAGTTTATTTAATACGCCCGTTTTATATTATTTTAATTATAAAAGGGAAATACGAATCGAGATAAATACTAATAATAGAGTTTACGTAGGTGTAATAAATTAATTTTAAAACGACGGCGAATAGTATCCGGTTGTATTCTACTCGGAAATTATAAATTTAATAGAATTTAATTACCCTATTTACAATAAGGAATTAATAGCCGTAATAAAAGGGATTAAATAATAGCGATCCGAATTGAAAGGTATTAAGCCTTTTACAATATTTACGAATTATTAAGCGTTTAAATACTTTAGTATAAAGAGGGTATTAAATAATAAATAAGTTTATTAATTTAAAACTCTATTAGAATACTAATTCTAAATAACCTATCGCCCCGGTAAAGAGAACGTTATTACTAACGCTCTCTTTTATAAATTAAAAGATTTGAAGACTATTAAAAATAAAAAGGAGGATTAATTTACTTTACGAATACTTAAATCCGCTAATAACGGATTCTTTACCTTTACTAACGATAAACTAGCGGATATATTAATTAATTCGGAGGGGGAGGATAATTCGGTTAATATTAAAGTCGTTAAATTAGATTTGGAGGTCGGCTACGACTTAACGGACGAACTAATCTAAACTAACCGATTTGTAGAATTATTATCGATTTATAAAGAGAAGGCGAAGTAGGAAGGATTACCCTTTATTATTAAGGATAACTTATTAATTAAAAATTATAAACTAGTAATCCCGGAAGACGGTAATCTACGAATTAGGTTTATCGAAGCGGTTTACTATTCAATTACTTTAGTATACCCGGGTAGAAATAAGACTAAACGAATAATATATAAATAGTATTAGTAGGTAGGACTGGCCGTTAATATAGACTATTATATTACTAACTATTGGACGTATAAAGCATTAAAAGCGCTTAAAGATAAAACGTTTAGATTAATATATTCGATTCCTCTAAAGGAAGATTACCGAATATAGAAGTCTTTAGTAATCGACTTCAAATTAATACCTAGAGACAAGTATAGTTATAATATATTAATGGTTATTATAGACCGATTTACTAAGGTAAATTAGAATATCCCCTATAAAGATATAATTATTATTAAAAATACCGCCATTTTATATTACTAAGGCCTATATCGACTCTTTAGTCTTCCCGACGAAGTAATTAGCGATAAGGGCTTTTAATTCGTATTATAAATAATATAGGAAGCAGCCTCCTTATTAAACGTTAAATAGAAATTAGTTATATCCGGCTATTTACAAATTACTAATTAAATTAAGAATTTGTATTAGTATATCGATTAACAGTTAAGACCCTATATTAATTATAATTAAGACGACTAATTAGAATTTATTTTAATACTAGACGTAGTTTAGATGAGCTTACCCTATAATAATTTGGACGGCCTATCCCCCCGAGAGGTTATTATAGGCTTCCCTATACCTAATATATTGGATTGGGAGGACCGTATAGCTCCGAAACCGCCTAAGACGGAAATTAACCGATAAGAGGCTTATTAACTAGTCGAACGTTTAAAAACGTTCTATATAACGGCTCGATTCGCTATTAATAAAGTATAATAGCAATAGACGGCCTAAACCAATAAGTACCGAAGGGAATTAGATTTCGGAATTGGCGATCGAATTTTTATTATTAAACGAAGTTAAATTACGGATCGACTTAGCGATAAATTCGATTAGCGCTAAACTAGGATTCCTTATAGGATTAAAGCTATAAGAAGTTACTCTTACGAGTTGGAAGTTCTTAAAGGATAGAAAGGAGCAATAGTTTACTATACTAACCGCTTAAGAAGATGTGAAGATAACCTATTATTGGGTTAAAATAATAATAACCCGGCTAGTGAGTTGATTAGTAATTAGGAGGAATGGGAAGTTTTGAAGGTTATTTTATTAAAGGTAATTAGGGGGAAGTTGGAATATTAGGTAGAATAGAAGGGTTAGGATTCCGATTTAGAATTCTAATTGGCGAACAATTTCATTAATTTAATAGAACTCTTAAAAGAATATTACAACGCGAACCCTATAATGCTAGGACCCCCCAAACGGCTATTCTAATAATTGGCTGGCGATAAGGCGCCCTACAATAATAACGATAAGCTAGTAGAAAGATTACGAATTAGTTTGAAGAGGAGAATAATAGTAAGGAAGAAGTAGGAAAGGACGTCGGAGGAAGTATTCGAATTATATTTGTATTAAAAATTTTTCTTTTTATTCTTAAGGCTCTAGGGCTAAGCCTCAACCCGGGGGGGAGGGTAGTGTAACGATTAGGATTTAATACTATAGACCACATCCTATTCGTTTTATCGATAAGACCCACAAGACCTACCGGTACTATTAATACGAGTACCCTAATTGGTTGTACGAGCGGTATTGACCGTACGACTATTTAATTAGTACCGCGACTTATATATCGTATTTACGTGTATTGTTAGATTAGATAAGGAAGGCGGTCGAGGCTAGCAGAATCTGGGCCCATCCCATATAAGGATGCAACTCCAGAGCCCAGATCTCAACCTCTCCCTCTTTCCTTCTTTAGCTTTAGTTATTTATTTCATTTGTACCCAACTACACGATACGGAACTACGTAAGCTGGTGCATCGTAACAATTAGTATCTATAGGGATCCATTTTTGAAAGCGAATATAATTTTTATATTAGTTATAATTAATATTAATAGGACGGCGTCCTAAATTACTCCCGAGATCGTTATTATCGGGGTTATTAAGTATATTAAGGTTGTCCCTAGATTATATTAATTGATATTAGAAATATAGAATTAGATATTCTATTCTTACCTTACTATATCTTCCCAACCGGGCCGATTTAGTCGCTCTTTAGATCCTTCTTGAAACTCTTCCTTTCGTTTAAATAAGGGAGGATTACTATAATAATCTTTAGCGTAAGCTAATTTATTAATATAAATCTCACGGTATATTGTATATACTTTATCGAGGGTTTTATAACGAATATTATTAATAATATAAAAGTTATTAGGCCTTCTATAAAGGTGATATAGTATTAGTTTAATACAATTAAAGTTCCTGCGGCTTCTAGTATCCTCTTTTAGCTTATAAATAGGAAAGTAGTTAAGGACCCTCTTCTTAACTCGATTTATAAGGGGTTTCGGGCGAGGAATATCGAATTCGAAGGTAATAAGGAATTAAAAGAAGGAAATATTAGAATATTATTCTTTACGATTTATATACTTCTAGTAAAGTGATTATATTTAGCGAATGTTACCGGTAATATTAATATAAATACTATTATATCCTTTATTATTATTATTATTACCTCTAGCCGTATTAAGGGTAGTTTACTTATTTCCTTAAAATATATTTACCTTTAAATTAAGTATAATAGTATTTTAATTATTTTAATAACGATAATGTACTATAATAATATAGCGAATACTTTCTTATAGAAGAAGGTTAAATAAAATGTAGTAAACCTCTTATATAGATTAGTCTTTTTTAATAATAAGCTTATTTATAAATTTAATTGCAAATTATTTAATTAGGTTATTAATATTAATATTACAAATTAATTCGTTGGCGATTTTATTATAAGATTTGGTACGCTTTTCTACTTTGGAAATATATTTGGCTACATAATTAAATATAGCGTTTATATTAGTATATAATTGAATATCCGTATTGGCTATCCAATTTAGTATAATTAAGGGATTATATTAGTTAAGAATAGTATTATTCCTTTTGCTATTAAAAAGCTAGAAGTTAAAATTAATATATATCGTAAAGAGGGGGTATTTATAAAGCTTCCTAAGGAAGTAAAAGCGGTAGACCTTTTATTTAGGCTTTAGAAGGTCGGGATTAGGAATTTAACGTTTACTAAGAAGGGTACGGACTTAACGGCAGGTTCGAAGATAGTAAATATCGTTATATATATATCTTTATATATAGTTAATTATAAAAGTAAGTTTATAGAATATAGGTTCAACTTTACTTATCTTCCTACTTAAAATATTACCCTCTATAACGCACGGAGGTACTGAAGAAATCGGGACTGGCTATTATTAATCCGGATTCTAGTTGGCGGCGGCGGCGGTAAAGCTAAGTATAAATCCTTCTAAATTTTTTCCTTACATAAAATAGGAATTTAAATACTACTTAATATTATAGAGAATAGGGTTGAAAGTTGTATAATAGAAACCCTATATTTTAATATACTTTTATCGTACTTGGGGGTCGGTAAGGTTAAATATAGTAATATTTCTAAATTAGTAAATACTATAGGTATAGCTAGTACTTCGAGTTTAGAATTCTAACCTCTACTAGTAGTTATCGAATTTGAACTTTAGTAAAAGGATATATTCCAAGAAGAGTATAACGGGGACAGCACAATTAATATAGGTGCTGGTCGTATAGCTTAATTGAAGTTCTATAAAGAAGGAAAAGTCTAATTAAGAAGCGGCTCTACTACAGATACGAAGTTTTAAAGGGGGTTGTATAAATACAGCTATAGTACTACTAACAACGCTAGTCGTAAGAACTAGCGCGCTATAACCCGGGCCTTAGCCCTATAATATTACCCCCCTCCTCCCCCCTCCTATTCCTCCTCCTACTCCTCTACGCGTTCGCACTTTCCATTTTATTTACAAGTAGGCAATAACGCTAGGCAATAGGCAAATAGGTAAACAAGTAGTAGCGTACACTCGCGCTCTATATAGTCGCCCTTCTTAATCCGTTTATAAATACCTCTCCTCCTCCTACCTTTCTCTCTTTCTCCTCTTCTCCCTTTTCTCTCCAACCGTCGTTTAATACTAAAATAAATATTACTATTAACCGTCCTCCCTTCTTATTCCTATTGCCTACCCTTCCTAATATAAATAAATACTCCGTTTATTAATTCCCGAATTCTCCCCCTCTAGTTCTAATAAATTAATTTAATTTAATGCCCGCTCTAATCCCTATTCTCCTACTCCGGCCGAAAAGGCCCGCAACGCTACCCGCCAATAACCCCCTCCCTAGCCTATCGCCGCTACTACTACTTAAACGTCAGCCGATATTCCTAAACGTCTTATGAAGAAGACGTATACTTTAATAAATCTTCTCCGTCGCTCCTACTTTAAAAAATCGTTACTAACCCCCGTTATTTATAAAGTAAATACGAACTCTCCGAAGTCGACTATATTATATATTTCAATAACCCTTACGAATATTTTATTAAGTTAAGTAGTAAGGCCTATATATTATATTATAATAATAATAAAAGATATAACTATACATCTCTTTTTATTTAGTGGTTCGCCGACGTTTAAATAGCGGCGGTATTTAATAACGAAAAGAAGGCGTACGAAAAAGCCTGTAAAGCGATAACTATTTAACGTTAAACCGCTGAATTATTAAAAGATAATTCTATTATATAATAAATCTTTTTTACTATTTTCAAATTAGAACTTTAATTAATAGTAAAATTAGTAAGGAGTACGCCAATATCCTATTAATCCTTTGCAATACCGCCGCTGCTCCCCCGACCCCGGCCGCCCCCAATACCCTTGTCCCTCCTATTCTCGTTAATATTATTAATATATTTATTGAAACGCCCATGCCTTCACCAAGCAGCTTCGTCGTCGACCTCCTAGGTGCTACAATTGGATCTACACTAGAGGTCGCGGTCCGTAGGCCTATATCGAAGCGCGGAAGGCGCGGCGGTTCTGTTTATAATAGGCCAGAATACAATCAATTGCGGAGCTAAGGTCCCCACTCTATACCCAATTAGGAAATCGTCAGGATACTATACTAATAGTAACGTAGATTATATTGCATTTCAAAATATTCGAATTATTATATTTCAACGTCAATTGCGTACATTAAAATGTAAAAAACGCTATGAAATAGAGTAAATTCGTCTGCATCTGTTATATTATTTGTATGAAGATGTAGCGTAAAATGCAGTTGTAATAGTATTACAAAACTCAATTTGTATACGACCGGTTGCGCGGCTATTTGTATACGACCGCGCGACCGTAGCTTACGTACCGGTTGTTTAATATTCCTAGTAATTTTAGTATTCCTAGTAATTCTAATACTCCTAGTAAATCGGTATACCGGCTACCGCCTTTTACGTTATCGCCTTTCAACCCTATTACTTTCAACTAATAATATTACTTTTAACTATTAATATTACCTCTTTTATCGTTATAATTATTGTATAATATTAGGAATTATTTAGAATTTTTGAGATTTTTTGATTTTAAGCCTTTAAACGACTACGTAAGCGTTTGTACGACTTTTACTAAGGTGCGATTTTAATTGTACATTACTTTCGGTCCTATATTAAATAAGTTAATAGGGCGAGGAAAGTGCAAATACTACTTCCCCTATTACGACCCGCGACCGTTATTTTAAATTATTCTACTACTTTTTATTTCTTAATATTAATAAAGGAAATTGTAATACTATTTATTATAATTACAATATTATTTACCGATTATTAATTAGACTATTAAGAAATTTTTAATACTTATTAGCTCCCTCTTAGAAGGGTATAAGAATTTAATTCCCCCCGCTTTTTAGTTTTCAAATTCTTTCCTCTTTAATATATAATTTTAATACTATCCCTCTCTTCATCCCCTAGCGATAACAATTATTATCTTAAAGTTTATTCGCTATTGTAGAAGCGTATTAGAATTTTTTATAGCGTTAAGGCAAAATATATCGGTTATTTAATTGGTATAAGTTCCCCTCCCCTCCCCTCCTTATTCCCTATTTAACTATTTATTTTATTAATGCTTTAACTTTCCTAGACCTACTTTCTCGATTTCGTTAATATAATATCTTTATAATATTTATATTTAATATCTATACTATTTCTTAATTTTTTAGATTTTTAGATTCTTAAATAATATTTCTACTAATTATAATTAGTATTAAAGTAAAGAGATCGACGATTTCTATTAAAATAATAGCTTATTAATTCCTCTCCTTACTCCTTACTCCTTATTCTCTACTATTTATATATTCCTCTACTAACGTCTTTATTATTTTTATTATTTAGACTTTAATTCCTTTTACGGAATATATATTAACGAAAGCGATTAACAATTCAATAAAGACGAGTTAGATTCGGGCTATACTACTTCTAGTATCGTACGAGAGTATTTAATATTAGAGTAATAAGATTGATAACTTCTATTAAAATAACAGTTTTCAATTGTTAATTCCCCTCCTTATTCCTTACTATTTGTATATTCCTTTATTAACAACTATTTTTATTATTTAGAAATAGAATGTATATTAACAATAATAATTAACAATTGGAGAAAGACGAGCTAGTAGATATTAAAAATAGGGATATTATTTCTAATATTTTATTTTTTTGGCTTTTTGGCTTTTAGCTTAATTAGGATTCTATAGTTATTATTTGGTCCTATATTCAATTATTTAATTATTTAGTTAATTTAATTATTTAATTATTTAGTCTATTTAGTCTATTTAATCTATTTAGTCTATTTAATTAAAATAGAATTTAAATACTATCCGCCGCCGCTACTTGGCAATTAAGAATAATAAAGTTAACCGGATGTAGCTATTTAAAGATGTAATACTTGTAGCAAGAAGAAGCCGATATTAGTATTTATCGCTAAATTTAATTCTACTACGACTATTATTACTTATAACGTTTATTATAATAAGTATACTATTATAAATTATATTTCTTTTTACTTATTATTTAGTTTATTGTTATTTCCCTTCTTATTAATTAATTAATTAACTAATGTTGTCTATTTAACGGTAAATCCTTTAAAAGCGTAAATCCTATTAGGAACCTAATATATTGCATCGTTTTACTACCTACGGATAAATAGGATGCTTATTATAGGTAATATTACAATCTGAGCTGTAGGGGGTTGTAGGTACGATTTAGGCAATACTAATTAGTTGGTTGGTTATAATAAGTTATATTTTGAATAATTAACCTTTTTCTTTTCTTAAAATCGAATTCAACGACGTTAAATATAATTTAATTTGCGATTCGCTACCACTAATATTAGTAATATATTTACTATTAATCTTGCCGTCATTAATCCTACCGCCGTTAATTTTATTACTAGTAATAAAAGAAATCCTAGTACTACTATATTATCTTCCCTAAAGGATACCCGATTACCCCGAATTAACCGCCGTATACCGCTTGACTTTTAACTATTCTAAACTCCAGTGCTTTTCCAACCTCCGGTATTCTAATCCCCGTAATTTCTAGCCTTTTAACGTTTGAATCCCTATTATTAATATTTCGATAGCAAAGAAATCGATATTTCTACTTAAGAACTATTAGAAGTTTAATAAGGATAATACTAGTAAAATATATTTAGCGTTTAATAACGACCCTAACCCCGAGAATTTCTACTTCGATAAGTAGTTTAATAACCCTAACCGGTTTAAAGAATTAGTTTAGGTTTAGAACGGCTTATTAACCGTTTAATTTAGTTATTATAACCTCAATATTAAGTTAATACTTAGTCGACTATTACCGGTATTTTCCGCTTTAGAATTTATTTTTCTAAATTCTAGGCAATTTAGTATAAAACTAATCGTATTCAATAGGATACGTAATATAAATTAAGTAGACAGTATTTATAAGTATATCGTTATATTTAAAACTTTAACTTTAATAATTTTAATACTTTGGTAATTTTTAATATTTTGATAATTAAATTAATACTAATATTCAATAGGATAATAAGGAGACTACTCGAACCCATTGAGAAAGAGATTAAATCTAGCGTAATTATCGTTATTGCTATTATACCGACTCTAATAAAGATATTATACTTACTCTATTATTAGCTATATTAATTATATAATAATACTTTAATTTAGAAGAATCGATTCCTAATTAGCCGGATAATCGATTTATATATTACCGTTACTATATTATTTACCCTATTGCCGATTACAATTTAATTATAAGTAGTTATCGGTTTTATAATAACGATGAGTAATTTACTTACCCGAATTACCGTATTATACGACCTTTTACGGACTATAGCGATAATAGCAATTATATTTTTTATATTATTAATAAACGATTTATTTATCCGAATTACTATTATTTTCGATATATTACCAACCGCTATCCTATTACCGGCAACTACTTATTTTATTTAGAGGATTTATAATATAATATCTCTTTTTAACGCAAAGTCTATTCTATTTATAATAGTATAGCCAATTGTACGGACTATATTATCGGTTTCTTAGAAAGGGATTATTATATATTGTATATAGGAAGAACTAGGGCTGAAAAAAGTCTGGCTTTAACTAGTTTTCCCAATGTTCTAATACAATTTATTAATAATAACGACGCCTATATTCAACCTAACGAAGCGTAGTATTTTATTTATCTAGTATATATTAAATACGCTATCCTATTAATTATAATATTATTATTGGATTTTATATAGTATATATTTATATTAGTCCAAATTATAATATCCGTAACGAAAGTAAAATTTATCTTAATTATTATTAAAACATTTCCTATACTAATTTCTTTAATAAATATAGTATTAAACGAAATTATTATAAGTTATATTAGGACGAGGCTAATAAAGACGATAATAATAATAATAATAGTAATAACAATGAATAATATACTTGTAATTTCGCCAATAATAATTTCTTCGACGACTTTAGTATTAGAAATCCCGCTTATCTTCTCCTAATAAAGAACCCCCTTAATAGCTAAAGTTAAAATCTAAATAGTATATTCGATATTAACAATTACGTATAAAATTATAGTTCCCTTAATATATCGTTATAATTAGAATTCTAGCTATTACGAAGAGGCCGATTACCGGGCCTAAGATTCTTTTGATTATAAGAGCCCGGTCTTTGATTTCTAAATTTAAATAGCATTAATTTTAAATTGAATCCGGTATTTGACGGGGATATAAATATTAAAATTATCCCGGAAATAAACCTCTTATACCGTCTTAATTTCTATTGAGTAATTAATGCCGAAGTAATAGAATATTATATATATTATAAGGAGAAGTAGTTCAACTTAAAGGTTATAAGGGTTGGCGAATAGGATATTATTTATAAGCGATATCGTCGTATTGATACCGATTTGCAACCGGGCAATCCCTTTAAATATAACGCTTAGAATGAAATGGATTTTAGCACTTATAGAATAGATAATACGGTTTTTTAATTATTACCCCTTAATCCTATAGAGGAAATACTTAGTTTATAAATCTATATCTTTATTAATATTTATACTTTTAGCAGCTAATAACAACGGTATAAAGGTTATTATATTAATTTTCTTCGGGATATTTCCTATATCTATCGGCAATTTCCTAGATTACTTAAGGAAATCGATGTTGTTTTACTTAAGTTATAAAACGTTTATAATTAGGCCTATATTATTAACCGGGTTCGAAGAGATTTTAGGGTTAATTATTATAAAATTAATATATAGTTTCGGTTTTTGAAAGTAAATTACCCTAGATATTACGATATTAAAATTGTAGAGGACTATTTTAATATATTATTAGAAGACGGTAATATCCTTAATACTGTAGTTATTATACCGGTTAATAATATCGATATTGAGGAATTCGATGAAGAAGACTAAGAACGGCTATAAGAAATCCTTAGAGATGCTAATAAACTTGAAGTTGCTATAGTATTTAATTTAATAGGAGGTCTAATAAACGATATTAACTAATTGAGGGTACAACTACAAAATAATCTAATAGCGGATCCTAATTTTATACCAGTATAAATTATAAATTTACTAGATAATTAGTAAGCCGGTTAACTTCCAAATACTAGTTAACCTCCGGATGCCGGCCCGGCTCCGGTATAACTAGTATAACCCAATACCGGTATTTATATTAAGCCGGGTCCCCTTCGAAACTAGCCTATTAACGAATTCCGTTATAATTAATTGGTTTTATTATAGGTATTTCCAATTCTTTTTCCCTATAGTACAACTGAATTCCTTATACTAAGGATAAAAAATATTAAATTCGACGAATATATTTACTATATAATACGGTAGTATAATAGCCGATTTATTCAATATAAAAAGTTCGATTACGTTATATTCAACTTTTTAATACGTAGTTAAATTATAATAAGAATTCGTACTACGTATAATAATAATAATAATCTTATTCCTTAGCTATATATCTATAGCGCTATTATTAGTATAAGGTACTTCTCTTGGTTCTCTAAAGGAAAAACCGTACGGCGATAAGCGCCGCCGGATGAAAACCCCTAATTTTATTCCGGTTACGGGTAAACCGCGCTACTCCTTCCTAACTTCTAATTATAATAATTCTTACTTACCGCTATAGCGAATAAATATATTTCTTCTATCTTATTCTACTTAATACTAAAACTATTATAATACTACTCCTTTTTTCTACTTTTTCTTCCCGTCCCTAAGCCGCCGTCCCGTCCCTATTTGCCCTTATTCATTTATATTCGCTTTCCCGCCCCGCTCCTTCTCCTTTACTCTCTTTCCCTTTATCTTATCCTCCTATTCCTACTATAATTTATACCTATATAGGGGCCTCCTCTACTATTTATTTAAATTCTCCCCGGGTATTAGTTTTAAACTTTCCTCTTCTTCTCTAAATTATTATATTCTTAAGATAACCTCCTCTTCGTCTAGCGGTACGTCTAACCGTACCCCTATTTATAATATTCGCAACTTCGGCATTCGGACTAATTAAAGCCCTAATTTTTCCTACTTTGTAAAATCTTCGCCTAAAATACTTTCTACCCCTCTCTATATTCCTTAAACCCCTAGTACTCCTATAATTCCTTTTTAAAATCCTATTACTATTACCGATTCTCTATTCTATAATCCTATACTTCGGCTTTTTAACGACCGGTAAAATTCCCGCCCTTATACTTTCGCGTCCTCTCTAATTAATTCTAATATTTAACGTCGTTTATACTCCTCCTTATTTCGGCTATATTTTAAATTTCGCCGACTATATTATAAGTACTCTAAATATTGCTAATCTAGGCTTAGAGGGCTTCTAAACAATATTTATAGAATATATTTATATAGTCGATAAGTAAAATAAATATCCTTTCCGGTATTATAATATTACTTCTTTTTAATATTATTTAAATACTACGTCCTAAACTATTTAGTATTTATTTACCGCTTTAAAATATATATTCGACATTTCCTTCGGCTATTACAATAAATATAATTTCGTTTAAACAATAATAATTATTATTATAAACGCTCCGGCCGACTTTAATAAATCTATTAAGAATTTCTAACGGGCTTATATATCCTTTTTTAGCGCTATACGTATTCGTCTAACTAATAATAATTTCTTAAATTAGCCGGATACCCTTTCTTCTCTCTATTACTTTAGTAAATTAAAAGTCGTAGACTATAAAGAGAAGGGTTATTATAAGAAATTTATAATCGATTATTCTACTACTATTCTTCCTCGTATTATTTCTACTAATTCGGCTAATAGTAGTAATACTAGCCCTAATACTAATAACCCCCCGGATTCGCTTATAGCGATCGATAGCCCTTATACTACCGAAATAGGTTTTAATTAGGACGAATAGCGTTACTAAATTACCTATAACCTAATATAAATAATAGAAATACTCTATACTTTTATTATTCGTATTTAGACGTTAATTAAATAATTCCTCCGCTATTCCGCTCCCCTCGCCAAATATAAACCGGAATTAATTTAACCGACTTCCTTACTACTCCCTTCATCCCTATATCTCAATATTCTAATATTATAAATAAATAAATAATTTTATATATACTACGTAAATTCCCTACGCTATTCCCCTTCTAATTCGACTATTAAGTAATACTTATTTAATCTATTTAATTTAAATACTTATAAAAGGATTTTCTCCGCTTTAATTCTATTATTTAAGTAAACTTAGAATTTTTCTTATATTTATAGCCAATTAGTTACTATTATTTAATATTCCTCTATCTATAGATATCTAAAAACGAAATATTCAAATATTTCCTCTCCAATTCTATACGAATAGAACGGCGTTATAACGTCTAATACCTTTCTCTAGAAGAGGAAGGACTAAAGTCCGATAATTCTTATTTAAATTTAAGTAAAAAGGGAATTCTATATTTTTATTAATAGGTACGGCTTATCGTTATCTTCTAATAATTAGCTTTTCTTCTTCTTCTTCTTTTTTACTCCGACTATATACCGCTTAATAGTATTATTATTAAACCTCGTATTAAAATTAATAATAATAAATTTATACCGCCGATTTAATTTAATTACTATTGCTATTACTTAGTAATTATAGCGCAATATTTATTCTCTTCTTGTAGTATCCTCTAATTATTCTTCTTAATCGATAGTAATTAGTTCTAATATTTATAATAGAGGTAAAAGTATTCCCGTTTCCGAAGGTAATTCTACTACTAATATAATAAATTCCTCTATTGGTATTTATTCTTCAATTTATTTAACTTTAGTAATACCGCTTTCGGGTTAATTAATAAATAGTCGATTTCTTATTTTTATTTAAATATAATTAATTATTTAAACTATAATCCCTCGGACGAATTTAATTTAATCCGTTCGGGTAAACCTCTCTTCAAAAGCCCTTACCCTTTTATTAAAGTAGAAATCGAATAGTAGACAAAATATTTCTATTTTTAAATTTTTTACTAGTATAACTTTATATACTCCGGCGATAATTTTCAAATATTTAATTTAATATTTAGCCAACCTAATTATTATCCCTCGCAATTTCCTATAGATTTCGGTCGGCTAATAGAAGGCTAATACTCTATATATAATAGCGCTTCGAATATATTTAATATAGATTTCTCTCGCTCGTATAAAGGAATAACCCTAAATTTTCACTATTAATTATATTAAAGCATTTATCTATATAACTATCTTTTTCTTTATTATTTCTACGTATATTTAATAATTAAACTTCTAATTTAATTAAACCTTTAAGAATTTTATCGATTCCGTCGGTTAAAGTACTACCCCGCCGATTTAGAGAATTTCCGTCCGTAATTCCCTTATCTATATAAAATATATAAGTTATATTTTACTTATTTTAAATTCTATCCTTCTCTCGGCTACCTATTTGGAATAGATTTCTTATACCGCCTAAAGAATCCTACAATTTTCTTCTATTATTTTAACTATTACAATAATATTAATATCGTTGGTAAAATTAATTATAATCGTATTTCTAATTATAATTAATTTATAGTATAATAGGGTAATAAAGAGAATAAAAAGGATTAGTAAGAGGGAGGAGTTTTAGGGCATTCCTATTATAATATTATAAGGGTTCGAAATTTTATTATTGAAGAAAAGGGAACCTTTTCTTCCAGTAATAAAATTATTAACCTATTTGAAAAGTTATTATAAGAGTTATATTTCCTATAAGGTATATAAAAGCTATTTATAATTAATTCTATCGAATACGCCCTTCAAATCGAGGAGTATAAAAGATATTACGGCTTTAAATTTCTAAGCCGAGTAGACTATATCGGTTATTACTCTAATTACGAACTCTATTAAACGGCCCGCCCGATTACCTATTTAACCTTCCGGGAGGAGGTTGAATTCTTCTACTACTTACATTAACCTCGTAGTAATTAAAGCTTTAAAGATTTTTCCAATGTTATTTAATAGCGAAATCGGCCTCTATACGCTGGCTAGTTTTTATTACTCGGCGTTTTTTCCTAACTTTTTTAAAATAATTACTTTTGCGTTTTTAAACTATTAGGGGAAATATCCGAACTAAAAGCTTATTACGGCGAAAACCGTTATAGTTTATTTAAACGGTACCTTATAAATTTTTAAAAACCTATTTAAAAACTAATTAATACCTAGCGTTTTATTTAGCGCTATCCTTAAAAGGATTTCTTTAATATCCCCTTTAATAATTTAGTTATTAATAATTACTAGAATATCGCCATTTAATAATTAAGTCTAATTTAGTAAATAATTTATAGAAACGTTTACTTTAAGGAAGAATTAGTCGGCGAAAATATTCGCCTTACCGTTATAGTTTTCGATTTTATTTACCCTTTTACTAGGTTTAAGGGTTAGTAATTTAAGTAGATTTATTAAGTAATAATTCTAAATTCGAACCTACCTCTCTAATAATTAAAATTTATTTAAATCCTTTAATATAGAGGTAATATAATTTTACTATTTCGCTATTTAAATCTTCGAAATAAATTATTTCTTCTTTATTACTACTTCTATAAACTCCTTCTAATTTAAAGGTATTCTACTCCCGAATTATACTTATTATTTCTATTATATATTTTTTATTACTATTTTATATTCTAAATTCTACTAATCCGCTTATTTTCTCCGACTTTTCTTCTAATATAGGACGAATTCCTCTATAATATTAATAAATTCTCTATTAAATTTATCGAAAGCTAATTCGAGGTTTTCTATTATAATAATTTCCTCTAGAACCGATATCCGTTTTTCTACTATATCCTATACCTTTTCTACGTTTATAAAATTCTAATTATAATTTCCTTCTTCTTCGGCTTTCCTATTCCGTTTTTTAATTCGGATTTAAATTTGTTAAAAATAATAATCTGAACCGGTTTATTTATATTGTTGGACTCTCTAATATTTAATTTCGATATTACGCGATATCTATATATAATCGATCGTCCTATTTTTTTCGCTTTATATTATATTACCGAACTATATTAATTCTTTATAAGGGGTTAATAAGTTTAATTTCTACTATTATACTTAAATAAGAAGCCTTATAACTCTTAAATTAATCCTATTCTCTAAGTCCTAATTAGAATAATAGAAGTTAAAATCTTCGACGGCTATTTAATAGCCTTTTAAGGGTCTCTCTTCGAAGAGTTCGAAGAGGGGAAACCCTTATTAATATTCTAGCGTATTATTTATAAAGATAGGGGAGTAAATAAAATAGACGGTCGTTAGTTCCTATAAATTTTTAAATATTATTACGGCTTAATCCTTCCCCAATCGGAAATTTAAATCTTTAAAATTCTACTTCTTATTTATATAAATCATTGCCTTACCCTTTTTTAAATAATTAATACTATAATACCTATTACCCTTCGGCCGGTAAATATCCCTATTTAAATTTCTATCCGGTTTTTAAATTATTATAATATTATAAGTCTCCTCCTATTCGAATAGAAATTTCCCTCTTTCGTACGACTTCCTTATATTCTAATAGAGTATTTTTAATTAAATTATTAATTACCCTATAAAAAGGTTCCTTCTAATTTAATAATAAATAAAGTAAGGGCTATATCTTTAATAATAGTAATATACGTAACGGTTATAGAATTGGTATAGGTATAATTACTAATATTCTAAAAGCGTATAAAAGTATTTATTAGGCTAATTTGGCTTATAAATTTCGGCCGAGAATTATTTCCGATTACTTTATTTTTAAATCGGCCCCTCTTTATATTTCTAATAAATAATTTCTTTAAAATTATAATAGAATAAGAATTAGAGAAGGCGTTGGGGATAGCGATATCCTTTTTAATTTTAGCCGTCGGTTCTAATATTAGTTTAGTCGGTCCTTTACGAATAGTAAAGCCGCGGGGCCTTTTAGCGTATATAATTAAAGCCTTCGTATAAATTACTCTAATAAACGGGTATTATTTCTTATTGAAAATAAAATACCCTAATTTCCTATATAACTTATAATAAACTAGGGAACTATTTTTATTCGAAGGGTAATTTTCTTTATTAAAACGAGCCCTATTATATTTAAATTAACTATAGCGGTTGTAAACGTCTTTTAAGTAATAGAATTTTATTATATATTTAAATCCTTAATATTTAAAATATTATTAAATAGTAGTCGTAATTTAGAACGGCTTATATAAATAAGCCCCGCCGTCCTAAAGGAAGAGGTTTTCCTAGAAGAAGATTATTACCTTCGTAATCGCAACTTCTATTAAAATTATCCCCCTATCCTCCCTATTAGATCTCTTCTAAATTTTTATGCGGATAATATCTACTTCTTTATTCTTCTCCCTTATTTCTTTTAATATTACATTATCCAATTTTCCGTCGAAATTAGCTTAGGGGATTCCTTTAATTAAAATTCCTATAATATTAAAGGTTATAATAGCCTCTATTCCGAAGACCTCTTTCGTTTAAATATAGTATTTCTAATACTATTCGCGTATAAATTCGTCGAAGATTATAATATAGTCGCCGTTCGTTGCTATTCGAATAGCCGTTTGGATTACTTTATATTATTTCTCCTTCAAAGCATTTTTAATTACTTATTTCGTATTTTCGTTCAATCGTTTAATATATTAAACGGAGATTAAAATTCCTTTAATTATAAATTAGTATTCGTAATTAGAAGGGATAAATTTCGGAGTAATAGTAATAATTAGGTATTAGAAAGTAGCGCCGATTTTACCCGGTAATTTTATAATAATATTAGCCTATTTCTTCGGTGCTTCTTAAATACCCTTTTTAAATTCCTTAAAAATATCCTTCTTTAAGTCGTTGAAGTCCTTTTTAATAATAAATTAATTTTCGCTAATTTTATTTACTTTAAATATCTAGGATTTACTTTTCTTCGCCTAAATTTTTACGAATTCGAAAAGTAATTTTCGAGCCCAACGACGGTCTTCGGGCGAAATAGTATTATAGTCCGTAAATTTATTCGCTTAAGCGATAAATCTCTTTATAATTTTATTATTATTCTCCGTTTTCTCCGAAGTCTTTATAGCGAATACAGCGTTAGGGTCGTTATAATTAGAAATACCTCCGAGGGGGTTGTAAACACTATTTTCAAATCTATACGCGCCTCTATTAATCGTTATCGGTAACGATAATTCAATACTATTGCTACATTCGTCGTAGGATATCGCGAGGGGGGTAAACGACCCTCCTAAGTCGATTGCCGTTATCGGTTTTCGTTTTAGAGTATTTCCTAATTAGAAATCAGTATTTCCGGTTTCAGCGTTGTTTTAATAAAACGAATAGGATGTCTCGTACTACGTATAGTATACTAATTTTAATCCAAAATTATTCGCTAATTAATAATAATTCGAAAAGTATTTTGAAATTCGTAATAAACAATTTCGAAAATTGCTTAATTCCATTATTCGATTTTCGAATACAATTCGAGGGATATGGTTATATTTGATCTAAAAATCTCGAGAATTAGCATTACACGTTAATTTCTTAGGTATACTAGTAATCTTTATTACGTTTAGTATAGTTAATTATTATTAGAATAGTCTAGTAAAGTATATATTTAATTATAACCGCTAATTGGCTTTAAATAATAACAATCGTTGTTATATATCTAAGATTAATATTTTTAATAACTTTTATATTATTACCTATTATTTTTAGAAGAGGTTTGAGCTTTTCAAGGAGTATGTCTTAATCCTAAAATTTAAATTTGACAACTACTAATAGCGATTAGAATTCTAAGTTCGAGGAATTGGCTATACTTATAGAGTTTATTGGGTTAACGATATTAATACCCCCAACTTGGCTAACCTAGAAGAACGACGGCGATTTATAGAAATGTAGGGTTATTATATTATAGTATATAACCCTATATTTTATTATATTAAATAGCTAGAAGCAGTATACTTTAGCCCAAATAAGAATCCTAAAGGTTTAATTCTTCGTATTCGAAATACCGGAGGTTAAAATCCCGATACTCTAGATCTTAGAAGTTAGAATCTTGGAAATCGTTAAAATCCCGGAAGTTAAAATGACGATACTCTATTTTAGGCCGAAAATTCCTAAGCTTAGGCCGAAAATCAAAATATTTAAGTCGATAATTCCTAAGCCTAAGCCCAAAATTCCTAGGCTTAGGTCGACAATAATCAAGCTTAAGTCGATAATATTCAAGCTTAGGCTAAAGATATTTAAACTCCGGCTCAAGTTTTGGCTCTAGTAGATTGTAATTTAATACTTATTTCGAATCTCCTAGAATACTTAGACTATACTAATATTTTAAATTGCCAATTAAACTAAATTAAGCTTATATTCTAAGAGCTTACGGCTATAATTAATTGTATGTAAAGATATACTTATAGCGATGCTTACTATTTTGAACTCGTCGTTAAATTCGAATTCTTTTTAGCGCTAGACTAATCCTGGACTTCGAATTTCTAGAACTCGAATAGAAAGTCTATCGTTTTTACTTCCCCTATAAATTATACGAATACCCCCTTTTTACGATATATATTAACCCTAGTTTTTGGTTATTCAATGGAAAATAAAACAATATTATTCTCAATTAATATAATCTACTTATTATACTAAGTTGGATGGCCAATACTAATATTCAGCTATACACTAGTATTAATACTATTATAAATTACGTCGCCAAATATATTTCTAAGGCCGAAAAAAGGATAAAGAGCTACGACGAAATTGCTAGGGAGTTAATACTTTAAATTACGGCTAGAAATCCAATTAAATAATTTGTAATAAAATTCATAAATAAATTTATTGCTAAACGTAATTAGTCTATTTAAGAGGTGTATTATATACTCCTTAAATTTCCTTTATAAGGAAATATACGTATAGTAGTTATAATAAATTACCGTTATTATAATAACTAAAACGTTATTATTCCTAATCCCAATACAGATCTCTAGGCTACTAACCGGAGAACTACCGAAGCCGAGGCCGGTAATAATAACGATGCCGTTAGTAGTATTCACATTAATACAATTGGCTAAACTTAATACACCCATTCAATCTACTAAAAATATATAGCCCGGGAAAAACAGTATACCAATATTTCCTACTTCGAATTTCTTATTAAATTCAATTGCAATAAATTACAACCTAAACTTCTAACCAATCGTACTAAGCTAAGGGTTCTCAACTACTTTCCTATTTATAAACCTAAGGACAATTAGGATAATTTCCTTTATATTAAATTTATATTGCATTATCTTCATCAAAGGCCTAATAGCCTCTATACTATTAATAGCATTCAATATAAATTATATAATAATACCTTCTTAATATATGAAAAAGGCTATAACTACCTAGTCGATTATTACAACAAACCCCTAGATCCCGAACTAGAAGAAGAATTTAAACCTCCTAATTAAGAAGAGGAACTAGACGAACCTAATTAGGAAAATATTACTAGGTAAACTCTTTAATTCTATATCTTTAATTCTATATCTTTGATTTTATATCTTTAATTCTATATTAATTAATATATTACTAGGGAAATACTCAATTGTATTATTAATAATAATTTTAATAATATCTTAGGTAATCGCCCTATCAATATTAATTACAACTAATATCAAAACTATACTACCCTCTACTAAGAATATTTTCCTTTGGCTAGGGATTATTAAAAATCCCGCCGTAATAATTTTAACCTTTTAAATCTAAAGCCTATTATATAACATATATATAATACACTTAATACCGAGCAATATATAATTTTTAATCTCTTTACAAATTATTACTATGCTATTTTTAACAGTAAAATACCTAAATAATTACTTCTTCAAATCGACGGTAAAAGTAATATTAAGAAATCCTACTTTATTCGACTACTTTTTTATAAACTTATCGAAATAATTACCCTACATAGCAACCTTCCTAAATCCATCATTTATACTACTCCTATTAGTATAGCCGCTAATAATATCGATAGTTATACTATTTATTCTCTTCTTAAATTTCCCTTTAGTATTAATAGTTTGGCTAATTTTGAAGGTATTAGGCTTACGAACTTATAAAATAGTCTTCGGTAATACAAATATTTTATTATTAATACAAAGTCGATATTAGGGATGAGAAATATATATTTTATTAATAAACGTTTACGATAAGTATTCTCTAAAAACTAAAGTAAACGGTTTAGTAGTATTAATATCCTTCTTCTTAAAAATTTCTTCTAGCTGCCTCCTATTGGTTAAAAGGCCTTATATTATTAAGAACCTATTTAATTTACTAATAATTCCAATACTCCCCTCGAGGCCACTAGAGACGATAATACCGATAGACTTCCTAATAAAATAGAGGAATAATAGCGTAAAAGATTAATTAATAAATTAAACTTTATATAATATAATAACTGGAATTATTATTTTAATTTC
Organism: Neurospora sp. CHS-2018c; assembly: GCA_009806235.1. NCBI lineage: Eukaryota > Fungi > Ascomycota > Sordariomycetes > Sordariales > Sordariaceae > Neurospora > Neurospora sp. CHS-2018c. The sequence continues at coordinate 1,328,374 of RAPC01000020.1, forward strand.
GATTAGAGTATTGAATTTAAGTCAATCGTTCGTTAATAAGGTAATAACTAGGTTAGGTTTCGTTTAGCTTTAGAAGGATTACGAACTAATATACTTATTATTGGTAATTAGAGGTTATTATTAACCCGTATTAAGTAAATACTACTAATATTTAAATAGTAGGAATTCGATAAAGCTTTATATATTTACTTAATTAATACTATAGTTAACGAATATAATCTTACTTATTTAGAAGTATTAAATAGCCTAATTAAAATTATTCAAGCCAAAAATAAACCCCTTAGTATTAAATCTATTAATTATATTAATATTAGTAATTTATATAATAAGTTTACCTTAGTAATTAGTAGTAAAGTTATACTTATAGAGAATTTCTAAATTAAAGGAGGCTTAATTAATAATTCGATTAGTATAATTATCGATATTATTTGGGATACTAATTAATAGTAGTATAATATTTAATAAATTATTCCGTATTTAATTTCCTTTATCCTTTATTATTTTTTAACTTAGTTATTTATTCGTTTATTTTATTAATATTACTATAGCTTAAAAACCGACCTTCCCTTCGTTATACTAGTATATTTCCCTAATTATAAAGGACTACCCTACTTCGAGGATTACCTAAATTTCGATATTTACATTATTCCAATTTTTAGGGTTATTCGAAAGTTTATAAGGGGACTTCTTAACAATAAAAAAATATAATTCCTATTAATTATTGCATATACTATTACAATATATAAGTTATAAAGTCAAACGCTAAATAGGGTTATATACGATATATCGAAGAAGGACTTTATAATTAGCCTTTTTTATATAGCTGTGTTTCGTATACGTATTATCTAGGGCCTTATATTTAACGAAGCTTTCCATATCGATTTATTGAAACGCCCATGCCCAAATGAGAGGAGATGTCGGGCCTATACCTATAGAGGTGCTATAATTGGATCTATACTAGAGGTTGTGGTCTGTAGGCCTACATCGACGCGAGGTAGGCGCGGCGATTTCTATTTATCCGGGCCCAACGTATAGAAAATTCCCCTTGCGTACAGATTACCCCCTATTCCAAAAAGGAAATTATATCGTTATTAAGATATAATTTGAATAGCAACGCAAATTATACTATATTTCTATCGGCTTCAAATTATCATATCTTAACGTCAACTATATATATCAAAATATAAAAAATATTATTAAATAAAATAAATTTATTTAATTCTTCTAATATCTTTTACATTAAGATGTAGCGTGAAATGTAGTTGTATATAATATTATAAATAAATTACTATATAATTAGGCGGGCGGCTATTTATATACGACCGCGTAACCGTAGTTCACGTACTGGTTATTTTTGAAACGCCCATTCCGCACGGAGCTTCGTCGTCGGGCCCACCTCCCAGGTGCTACAATTGGATCTACACTAGAGGTCGTGGTCCGTAGGCCCATACGAAGCGACGGAAGGAGCGGCGGTTCTGTCTATACTAGGCCAAATGCAATTAATTGCGGAGCCTATAGACCTACCTATTGCCCAATCGGGAGATTCTAATAGGTTACCAAATTCGAGGCCCGTACATTCTAATATTTAATATCGCATTCAAATTATTATTACTCAATAACGACAAAGTATACCGATATGTAAAAGACAGTGCTATGTATAGCGTAATTATCTTATTAAGAATCCCGTTTTGTAGATTGATATACGTTGAAATATAGTTGTAGTAGTATTATAAAGCTCGATTTCCATGCGATGCCATTTGCAGTCTTACATGCGACCGTAGCTTATGTGCCGGCAATTTGACGGGTACTTAATACTCTTAGTAGCTCTAATACTCCCGGTAATTCTAGCACTCCTAGCAATTCTAGTACTCCTAGCAATTCTGGTACTCCCGGCAACTCTGGCCCCTAACCCTAAAGATAATTGGCAAATTGGAAGCGATAAGGAAAGGAAGCGATAAGAACCAAATCTCTAAAATGCCTAAGTTTTTGTTAATAACTAATAACCCTAACCCTAAAAATGACCAGGGTATCAAAATGATTGGAAAAAGATAGCGGATATTTTGCACCCGGCTATAAGTTAATCCGCCCTTTGGTTGAGGAGCAATCTTGATTTGAAAAAAAATTGACGAATGAGTCTAAAAGATTAAAATTCCTTTTTTTTTTAAAAAAAAAGAGATGAAAAAAAGAAAAAAAAAATTTTTAAAAATAAAAGGCGGAAGGATTAATGGGCGTTTCACTGTCTCCCTCGGGCAATAACCTAGCTCCGCCCAAGGGAATACTATTTTTTAGTACTCCCGGCTATCTGGCGCTCCTAGTTGTTTAGTACTCTAGTAATTCTAATACTCCCGGCAAGTCTAATACTCCTAGTAAGTCGGCGCACCGGCTACCGCCCTTTACGTTATCGCCTTTAACCCTACCGCTTTCAATTAATAATACTACTTTCAATTAATAATACTTTTAACTATTAATACTACTACTTTTATCGCTACAACTATCGTATAATACTAGGAATTATCTAGAATCTTTAATATCTTTTAATTTCAAGCCTTTAAACGACTACGCACGCATTTGTACGACTTTTAGTGAGGTATATTCAATCGCGTATTATTTTATAGTCGGTCCTATACTAGATAAGTCGGTCCTATACTAAATAAATTAACGGGGCGAAGTAGGTGTAAACCCTACCTTACTACCCTTTACCTCAATTAATAATTACTTTTTTTATCGCTATAACTTACCTAAGAATATATGTGGGGATTTTACCGTTGTGCCACGGTTAAACAACGGTAAAAATATCTATTACGGTTTCAAATTTGGATATTGTTGTGCAACGGTTTAAAGCTCTTAACCGTATTGTAACCGTTGTATACTCTACAACTACAGGATTTAATATGGGAGACCTGTATGACGGGTAGTGGCCTACATGCATAACGCAAGAGGACCTACTTCAGATCTTACGGCACAGGAAATTCAGAAAGGGAAGTCGCGAGTCGGTCGCTTATATATTTGTCTACCTATTACTACTACTAACTGTCTACGTACGGTCTACTTATTCCCCGGTCCCGCCTACCCGGTTGCCGGCTATACCGGCTACATACGGTCTACTTATACCTGTGCCCGGCGCTAGTCCGCCCTATATCCGGATATGTATTGTACTGGCTGCTCTGCCCTATACCCGGCACTATACCTATTGCACCTAGTATTGTATATAGGGCAATATACCCAAGGCAATATACTTAGGGTAATGCAATACGATACGATACGATACGATACAATTATAATAATTATTGAATTATTAATTAATTTACAAGTAATGTAAACTATTAAATAAATATAATGTACTACGCTTATAATGTATTAAAAGGAGGAAAAGGAATAATAGGAATGTAAGAACTACGAAGCGATCCGTAGATATATCTAGGGTAGGTAATTGATTTAATGTGATAAGTAATTTGTAGATGTAGTATATCCGGGTAGGCAATTGACTTTATATTTGTGGATGTATTGTATCTAAGTATTTAGTTGACGTATGTTTATAAGTAGGTATTATCCGGGGTAGGCAATTGATATATATTAATAAGTAGTCTATAGATATTTTTACCTGCGGGACCCCCAGAGCTAGATACTATCAGTTTACCGTTATTGTACGGTAAGTTGTACCCGTTACAATACTAAACGAATTTACTATATATAAACCGTTTGTAGATCTATACGGTAAGTTGATCTCCTACGGTAAATTGATATCGTACCTTCTTAAGTACTAGTTTAGGGTCTAGGCCTATATGGCGGTTATTGTATAGAAAAATTACAATAGGAAGTCGCGAACGAGTATATATTTATCTACGGATTTGCTTATAATCTACTACCCGTCGCCAACTTACCTACTGCTACTCCGCGTATAGTTTACTACCCTTCGTTACTTACCTACCTACCGCTTACCCGCGTATGGTCTACTATTATATTACTACTTAATACCTAATACCCGGCTTAGCGCTTATACCCGGTTCCAGTACTATATTATTGCCCGGCGGCCGGCGTTGTACGCCGGTTCGGAATATAATATAATTGAGCGATATAATTAAGTAATAGGATTAAACTTATAATACGAATAATATAATTAAATACGACGCAATTAACCGATTCGAATGTTTAGGAATATAATTTAACTAATCCGAACGTCTAGGAATATAATTTAACTAATCCGAACGTTTAGGAATATAGTTAATTTATTTAAGGGTTAGTATATTAATTTAAACGATACAAACGTCTAGAATTGTAATTAATACTTTATAGGGGCGTAATTAAATATAGACTATATATGTCCTTATTGTAAATAAATATATAAATAATTATTATTAATAGGTATATATATATCGATATATAAATAATTGTTAGTTAATATATATTATTAGTATTGCGGTTAGATAATATAAAGGAACTATTAATAATAAATAGGGTATTATCAAACGAAGTATAAAATTATAATATATATTAATTAATACTATTATTAAATATTATATAGTATTAATATTAATTAGTATACTATTGTAAATATAAAGAGACGATAACAATTTAAATATACTATGAATATACTCCGATTTACTTATTAATACTAATAAAATCCTATTTTATTATTAATTTGTATATTACCGAAGGCAAAATTAAAATGTATATTATTTTTATATCTATATAATATCCTAATTTACTTAGACTAACCGAGGTTAATAATTATTTTTCTAGCGTTTATAAATTCTCGAAATATTTACGATATATACTTTATCTATAAGTAAAGCTGGCAAACTAATAATTAAGGGCTTACTCTCTTCGATAAATTGTAATTTAAGCGAAAGATTAATATAATTAATAGGCCTAATTTTAGTTAGTATAAGGAAGATGCGGTATTTATTGTACTACTTCTATTCGTATATAAAAATATAATCGATATAATCGATATTATCCCCGATATTATTGCCGTCGGTAATATTGTAATTGGGGCCGGGGTTGGGGCTGGTATTATAATAGTATTTAATGTAATTCCCAACGTTGAAAGTATAGCGCCGAAGGGTATTGAATATAGATTAAATAATAATTATAATTAATAAATACAATTTTAGTTAAAAATAGTGCTCGGGTGTATTCTTAGGGTACGGGCGTATTCTTAGAGGGTATTATTATATATACGTAGGCGTACGAATTATACTATTAGATATACGTAGGTATACGAATTGTACTATTAAATACCCGTAATAGTATTATTATATATTATTAAATACCCGTAAATATATACTCTATATACGTTTATATTAACGTATGCCGACTTTATACCGATATTATATAAATTATATAAATATATTATATTAAATATATATTTAGACTTTTAGAGTAATATCTTAGTGTAAATATTACTAATAATCGACTCTATTATTTGCTAGCTAGCCTTTGGAGAATTCAGTATTTTAGTAGATAGTATAGGTATAAGTATAGTTTAGGAGTATAGGTAAGGGAGAATATAAATAGGGGAGAATATAAGTAAGGGTATAGGATTTCGGTATAGATAAATATATACTTATTTATAAATAATACCCTTTTATTATACTATAGGTTATTAGTTATAAACTTTAAAATCCTTAGTACGCTATAGTCTAAGTTGTATACCCTAAATAAAGTACAACGGAACGGATTAAATATTAATATAACGGAAAGAAGTAAATAAGAAAACTTTTTAAAAATAATCCTACCCCGGGACGGAACCTCGTACCGGGGTAAGTATAGAAGCGCCAAGCTTACTTATCGTGCTCAATCCCCTTATCGCACCCGATCTCCCTTATCGCCTTCAATTTTTTTCCTTTTTTTAAAAAAAAAGAAAAAAAAAGGAGAAATTTAAATCTTAAAGACCCATTCGTCAGATTTTTTGAAATCGTTATTACTCTTCAACCAAAGGCCGGATTAACTTAAATCCGGGTGCAAAATATCCGCCGTCTTTTTCTCATTATTTTGGTACCCTTTTTTATTTTTAGGGTTAGGGTTATTAGTAATTGAAAAGACTTAGTCATTTTGGGACTTGGTTCTTATCGCTTCCCATTTCCTTATCGCTTCCAATCCTTAGGGTTAGGGGTTTTAGTCATTTCTAGGACTTGGTCATTAGTCAGCATTCAATGCCGGCTGCTCACAGCTGTCTGGCAGCTACACGTGACTATCGCATTTCTAGACTTTTGGTCGCCCAACATTTTGAATTATCTAGGCCGCTATTCAAACTGCATCAATCGTTCAAAGACAGGATTTGATTGGCTGGTCAAGATCTATCGCTCTATATTTTTCGTTTTTTTATTAGATGGTCTAGTTGGCGCTATACGGTGTTACAATTCGCGAGACGGTTGTATTATATAGCGATTTTGGTGTAAAGCGATTCAGAAATGGAAAGACCGCGTGCGCCCCGCTTTTTATTCCTACGGTGAGCTTAAATCGCGATAAGCTTATCGGCGCCTTTTTCTGTCCCAAAAAGGTAAAATACGTAAAAGAGTGGGACAAAAGCGGGTCATTTCTGAGCTTCGGGCGGATTCGCCGCAAAGTAAATGAAGCGTTCGTTCACTCCGCTTCGGTGGGGCATAGACCCACCACGACATCGATATCGTACTGCCATTGGTCAATGGCGGGATCTATTACTATGCCCCGACCTACTCTTAAGTGAAGCTGACGCTTCAATAATAGGGTAATAAACTCGCTGTATTATCGTTTTTATAAACTTACTAATAATATTTAGTCGAATATACGTATTATTTATAGAGTTTGGGATATCGAATTCCGATTCTTCGATTAATTTGATTTTTCGCGCACTAGGTTATTACTTTTCGTTTTAATAGATTAAACTCTCGAATAAATTAGGGACTTCCTTAATAATATGGCCGATTTGATCTATTAATTCGATATTGTCGGCAAATAAATTGAATAGTGTAAATCGGATAGTATAAATAATACGCTTTTATTCGAAAATCTACCTTTTAACGTCTTTACTATTAATTATTTCTATTATTTTTTTAAAGCGCTTATCGTCATTATTATTAGTATTTATTCAATTAATATTGGCTATAATCCTAGCGCTAATTTTGTATATTAGATTTATAGCCCAAATTACGTATTGCAAATTACCTTATATAGTACAATCGGGTATTTATACTTAGCGGGCGCTAAAATATTAGGTTTAGGGGATTTAGGGTAAATACTTATAATTAGGGGTAAATACCTATATTTAAGGGCTCGACTTATTTGTAATACTTTTCTTCCGCCAATATATTCAATAAATTAGAAGGACTATATTACTTGTAAAATTCGCTATAATATATATTTAAATATATATTCGGTTGTAATACTTTTTTAATATATTTCTTAGTACGTTTGGGAAGAGTAGTCGCTTTTATAGCGGCTATAGCTATTATACCGCCTTCTTCGTTTTTAGCTATAATATTATTTATATCTTCTTCTTTATTATTAAGGCCGCTTACTGCAATAATATTTATAGTATTTAATATTGACGAACGACGAAAGAATACTTATAAGGGTAATTAATTTAGCTGAATACGGGATTTAAATAGATTATTCCTTATCTTCGGATTATTAGTAATAATCTCTACTACTATATAGTATAATTTAGTATACTAATTCCTAATACTTAAAATATAGTATTCTATATTATTATATTCGGATTTAGTATTCCTAGTATTTATTAATATATAATTACTCTAAACTATAGTAGTTAATACTTTAGTAAAACTAAAGAATAGCCGAATATCCGCTTCAAATACTATATTTTCATTTTCTTCGCTATTATTTCGGTTTAATTAAATAATAGACTTCTAAGCTTCCTATATATGCTATTTAATATACTCTTTACGAAGCTAAGTTGTAAATAGCAATAATAATAATAATCTTATTCTTTAGCTATATATCTATAGCGCTACAATTGGCATGAAGTACTTCTCCTAATTCTCTAAAGGAAAAACCGTTCGGCGATAAGCGCCGCCGGATGAAAACCCCTAACTCTATTCCGGTCACGGATAGGCCGTACCGCTCCTTCCTAACTTCTAATTATAACAATTCTTATTTACCGCTATAGTAAATAAATGCGCTTTCTATCTCATTCTACTTAATATTAGAATTATTGTAATACCGCTCCCCCTTCCGCTCCTTCTTCCTATCCCTTAATTGCTATCCCGTCCCCGTTTACCTTATTCCCTTTTATTTACTCTCCCGCCCCGCCCCCTCTTATTTACTCTCTCCCCTTTTATTCTATCCCCTCGTCCCCACTACAATTTACACCCGTACAAAGGCTTCCTCTATTATTTATATAAACTCTCCCCGGGCGCTAACTTTAAACTTTCCTCTTCTTCCCTAAATTACTATATCCTTAAAATAATTTCCTCCTCGTTTAATAGTACTCTTAGCCGTACCCCTTCCGGCCGCAATATTTATAACTTTAGTATCTAAACCGGTTTAAACCCCGATTTATCTTTCTTCGTAAAGTCTTCGCCCAAACCTAAAATTACGCCTTCTACTCCTTATATTCCTTAAGCCCCCGCTATTCTTATAATTCCTTCCTAAAATCCTATTACCGTTACTAATATTCTATCTTATAATCCTAAACTTCGTCTCCCTAACGATTAATAAAATTCCCGCCCTTATACTTTTATATCCTCTCTAATTAATTCTATTATTTAACGTCGTTTATATTCCTCCCTATTTCGGCTATACTTTAAATTTTGCCGACCGTATTATAAATATTCCGAATATTACTACTTTAGGCTAAGATAGCTTCCGGGTTCTATTTATAGAATATACTTATATAATTAGCAAACGGGGTAAATATCCTTTCCGGTATTATAGTATTACTTTTTTCTAATATCGTTTAAGCGTTATAACTTAGAAAATTCTATATTTTCTTACTACTTTAAAATATATATTTAACGTCCCCCTCGGCTATTATAATAAATATAATTTCGTTTAGGCGGCGGCGGTTATTATTATAAATATTCTAATCGACCCCGGCAAATCTATTAAAACCTTTTAACGGATTTATACGTCCTTCCTTAACCCTATATACGCCCGCCTAATTACTAATAAATTCCCGGGCTAATTAGATACCCTCTCTTCTCTTTATTACTATAATAATTTAAAAATTTTAGACTATAAGGCGAAGGGTTACTATAAGAAGTCTATAATTAACCGTCGCCCTACTACTACTCTTCTTTATATTATATCCTCTAATTCGGTTAGTAATAATATTAGCCCTAATATTAATAATCCCCCTAATTCGCCTATAGCGGTCGATAGCCCCCGTATTATTAAAATAAATCCCGGTTAGGATAAGTAGTATTATTAAATTATTTACGACTTAATAAAAATAAAGGAATTACTTCGTACTTTCGTTAATCGCTAGACGTTAATTAAATAATTCTTTTACAATTCCGCCTTCTTCGCTAAATATAAACCGGAATTAATTTAATTAATTTCCCTACTACTCCCTCCGTTCCCGTATCTCAATATTCTAATATTATAAATAAATAAATAGTTTTATACGTACTACGCCATTTCCCTACGCTATTCCCCTTCTAATTCGACTACTAAGTAGTACTTATTTAATTTATTTAATTAGAATACTTACGAAAAGATCTTCTCTACTTTAATTCTATTATCTAAGTAAACCTAGAATTCTTCTCGTATTTACGGCTAATTGGTTATTATTATTTAATATTCTTCTATCTATAGATATTTATAAACGAAGTATTTAAATATTTCCTCCCTAGCCCCGTATAAATAAAATAGCGTTATAACGTCTAATACTTTCCTCCGAAAGAAGAAAGACCGGAATCCGATAACTCCTATTCAAATTTAAATAAAGAGGGAACTTTACGCTTTCGTTAATAAATATAGCTTATTGTCGTCCTCCGATAATTAATTTTTCTTCTTCTTCTTCTTTTTTACTTTAACTATATACTATTTAATAATATCGTCGTAAAACCTCGTATTAAGGTTAATAATAATAAATTTATACCGCCGACCTAATTTGGCTACTACCGCCGCTACTTAATAATTATAATGCAATACCTATTCTCTTCTTATAACGTCCTCTAACCACTCCTCTTAGTCGATAGTAATTAATTCTAATATTTATAATAAAAGTAAGGGTATTCCCGTTTCCAAAGGCGTTCTTATTACTAATATAATAAATTTCTTTATTAATACCTAGTCTTTAGTCTATTTAATTTTAGTAATATTATTTTCGGGTCGGTTAATAGGTAATCGACCTCTTATTTTTACCTAAATACAGCTAATTACCTAAACTATAATCCTTCGGACGAATTCAATTTAATCTATTCGGGTAAACCTCTCTTCGAAAGCTTTTACCCTTTTATTAAAGTAGAAGTTAAGCGGTAAATAAAATATTTCTATTTCTAAATTCCTTACTAATATAATTTTATACGCCCCGGTAATAACTTTTAAATATTTAATCTAGTATTTAGCTAACCTAATTACTATCCTTCGCGGTTTTTTATAAATTTCAATTAATTAATAGAAAACTAATACTCTGTATATAATAACGCTTTGAATATATTTAATATAAATTTCCCTCGTTCGCGCAAAAAAATAACCCTAAATCTTCGCTACTAACCGTATTAAAGTATTTATCTACGTAGCTATTTTTTTCTTTATTACTTCTACGTATACTTAATAATTAAATTTCCGGTTTAATTAAACCCCTAGGAATCTTATTGATTCTATCGGTTAAAGTATTATTCTACCGATTTAGAAAATTTCCGTCCGTAATTCCTTCGTCCGTATAAAATATATAAACTCTATTTTACTCGCTTTAAATTCTATCCCTCTCTTAACTACTTATTCGGAATAAATTTCCTATACCGCTTAGAGAGTCCTATAATTTTCTTCTATCGTTTTAATTACTATAATAATATTAGTATTATTAGTAAAACTAATTATAATTGCATTCTTAATTATAATTAATTTACGGTATAATAAGGTAATAAAGAAAATAAAAAGGATTAGTAAGAGGGGGGAGCCCTAAAGCACTCCTATTATAATATTATAAGGGTTCGAAGTTTCGTCGTCGAAGAAAAAAGAACCTTTTCTTCCGGTAACGAAATTATCGATTTACTTAAAAAACTATTATAGGAATTACATTTCCTATAAAGTATATAAAAACTACTTATAATTAATTTTATTGAATACGCCCTTTAAATTGAAGAATATAAAAGACGTTACAATTTTAAATTTTTAGGCCGAATAGACCGTATCGATTACTATTCTAATTACAAACTCTATTAAACGGCCCGCCTAATTACTTATCTAGCCTTCCGGGAGGAAATTAAATTCTTTTACCGCCTATATTAACTTTATAATAATTAAAATTTCGAAGATCTTTTTAATATTACTTAATAATAAAATTAATTTCTATACGCCGGCTAATTTTTACTACTTAATACTTTTTCCTAACTTTTTTAAAATAATTATTTTCGTATTTTTAAACTATTAGGGGAAATATCCGAACCGAAAGCTCGCTATAGCGAAAGCCGCTATAACCTATTTAAATAATATTCTACAAATCTTTAAAAACCTATTTAAAAACCAATCGATACCCAATGCTTTATTTAGCACTATCTTTAATAGGATTTTTTTAATATCCCCCTCGGTAATTTAATTATTAATAATTACTAGAGTATTGCCGTTTAATAATTAAATCTAATTGAATAAATAGTCTATAGAAACGTTTACTTTAGAAAAGAATTGGTCGGTAAGGATATTCGCCTTACCGCTATAGTCTTCGATTTCGTTTACCCTTTTACTTAATTTAAAGGCTAATAATTTAAATAGATTTATTAAATAATAATTCCGGATTCGAGCCTACCTTTCTAATAATTAGAATTTATTTAAATCCTTCGACGTAAAAGTAATATAATTTTACTATTTTACCGTCTAAATCTTCGAAATAAATTATCTCTTCTTTACTACTACTTCTACAAATTCTTTTTAATTTAAAAGTATTCTACTCCCGAATTATACTTATTACTTCTACTACGCGTTTTTCATTACTGTTTTATACTCTAAATTCTATTAATCCGCTTATTTTCTCCGACCTTTCTTCCGGTATAAGACGAATTCCTCCGCAATATTAATAAATTCTCTATCGAACCTATTGAAAACTAATTCGAAATCTTCTATTATTACGATCTCTTCCGAAACTGATATCCGTTTCTCCGCTACATCCTATACTTTCTCTACGTTTATAAAATTCTAATTATATTCTCCTTCTTCTTCGGCCTTCCTATTCCGCTTTTTAATTTAAATTTAGACTTTTTAAGAATAATAATCCGAACCGGTTTATTTATATTGTTAAATTCCCTAATACTTAATTTCGATACTACGCGTAATCTATATATAATTAATCGTCCTATTTTTTTCTCCTCGAATTATATTACCGAACCGTATTAATTCCCTGCGAAGAATTAATAAATTTAATTTCTATTGTTGTACCTAAATATAAAATCGTTTAATTTTTAAATTAAACCTATTCTCTAAATCCTAATCGGAATAATAGAAATTAAAATCCCTAACGGCTATTTAATAGCCCTTTAGGGGTCTTTCTTCGAAGAGTTCGAAGAGGGGAAATCCTTATTAGTATTCCGGTATACCGCTTATTAAAATAAGGGAATAAATAGAGTAAATAGTCGTTAATTTTTATAAATTCTTAAATATCGCTGTAGCCTAATCCTTTCCTAATTAGAAGTCTAAATCTTTAAAATTCTACTTCTTATTTATATAAATCGCCGCCTTCCTTTTCTCTAAATAATTAACGCTATAATATTTACCGCTTTGCGGCTAATAGATATCCCTATTTATATTTTTATTTAATTCTTAAATTGCTATAATATTATAGGTCTCCTCTTATTCGAATAAAAGCTTTCCTCTCTTGTACGATTTCCCTATATTCTAATAGAGTATTTTCAATTAGATTATTAATTACCCTATAAAAAGGTTCCTTCTAATTTAATAGCGGATAAAATAAATATTACGTCTTTAATAGTAGTAACGTATATAACGGCTATAAAACTAATATAAGTATAATTGTTAATATTTTAAAAGCGTATAAAAACGTCTATCGGGCCGATTTAACTTATAAATTTCGGCCGAAAACTATTTCCGACTACCCTATTCTTAAATCGGCTTCTCTTTACGCTTCCGGCAAATAATCTCTCTAAAATTATAATAGAACGGGAATTAGGGGGGGCGTCGGGGATAATAATATCCTTCTCTAATTTAATTATCGGCTCTAATACTAATTTAACTAGTCCCTTATAAGTAATAAAACCGTAGGGCCTTTCGGTATATATAATTAAAGCCTTCGTATAAACTACTTTAATAAACGGGTATTACTTTTTATTAAAGGCGAAATACCCCGATTTCCTATATAATTTATAATAAATTAAAGAATTATTTTTATTCGAAGGGTAATTCTCCTTACTAAAATAAGTCCTATTATATTTAAATTAATTATAGCGGTTATAAGCGTCCTCTAAGCAATAGAACTTTACTATATATCTAAATCCCTAATATTTGAAATATTATTAAATAATAGCCGTAGCCTAAAACGGTTCGTATAAGTAAGCCCCGCTGTCCTAAAGGAAAAAGTTCTCTTAGAAAAAGATTACCGCCTTCGCGGTTACAACTTCTATTAAAATTATCCTCCTATCCTCCCCGTCGTATCTCTTCTAAGCTTTTACGCGGATAATATCCGCCTCCTTATTTTTCTCCCTTATTTCCTTTAATATTATATTATTTAATTTTCCGTCGAAATTAACCTAAGGGACTCCTTTAATTAAAATTCCTATAATACTAAAAATTACAATAACCTCTATTTTAAAGACCTCCTTCGTTTAAATATAATATTTCTAATACTATTTACGTATAAATTCGTCGAAGACTACAATATAGTCGCCGCTTATTATTATTTGAATAACTATTTGGACTCCTTTATATTATTTCTCCTTTAAAGTATTCTTAATCGCTTATTTTATATTTTTATTCGATTACTTAACGTATTAAATAGAAATCAAAACTCCTTTAATTATAAATTAGCGTTCGTAATTAGAGGGAATAAATTTCGGGGTAATAATAATAATTAATTATTAAAAAGTAGCGCCGATCTTACCCGGTAATTTTACGATAATATCGGCCTATTTCTTCGGTATTTCTTAAATACCCTTTTTAAATTCCTTAAAAATATCTTTCTTTAAATCGCCGAAGTCCTTCTTAATAATAAATTAATTCTCGCTAGCCTTATTTACCTCAAATATCTAGGACCCACTTTTCTTCGCCTAAATTTTCGCGAATTCGAAAAGTAATTTTCGAACCTAATAACAGTCTTCGGGCAAAATAGTATCGTAGTCCGTAGACTTATTCGCTTAAGCGATAAATCTCTTTATAATTTTATCGTCGTTCTCCGTTTTCTCCGAAATCTTTACAATAAGTACGGCGTCGGGGTCGTTATAATTAAAAATACCTCCGAGGGGGTTGTAAACGCTATTTTCGAATCTACGCGCGCCTCTATCAATTATTATCGGTAGCGACGGCTCAACGTTATTACTATATTCGTCGTAGGATATCGCGAGGGGGGTAAACGACCCTCCTAAATCGATTGCCGTTGTCTGTTTTCGTTTTGGAGCACTTCCTGACCAGAAATCGGCGTTTCCAATTTCAGCGTCGTTTGAACAGAATTTATTGTAAATAGCAATAGTATTATAATAGATTATTTTATATAGTTAATTAGGGTATAATTTAAAAGGTAAAAAATTGGCGATAGTAATGAAGTTTAGCCGGTTGGGAATAGCTAATACCGAATAGTACGGCTATATTCGACTTATACTTTTAGTATTAAAAAAACTTCTAATAGTATATTATAGGTTTTAATTATAATACCCTTATATTCGGAATAGGCTGGGTTAGAGGGTTGTATTAAAATAATATCGAGGGCCGGTATTAAGTCGAATAATCCTGGGCGAGTTAAATTGATGCCCTATTGAATTTTATATATTGCCTAGTTCCCTTTAGTAGTTATATTAATATCGAGTTCGTATTTTATTTATATATGCTAGTAGTAATATCGTATAATATCGGGTCTAAATCTTTCTAAAACATTTTATTGATTAATAATATAATCCGGGCCAATATAATAGAAATAATAGAATTT
Source organism: Neurospora sp. CHS-2018c (assembly GCA_009806235.1). Taxonomy (NCBI): domain Eukaryota; kingdom Fungi; phylum Ascomycota; class Sordariomycetes; order Sordariales; family Sordariaceae; genus Neurospora; species Neurospora sp. CHS-2018c. Next base: position 1,343,627 of record RAPC01000020.1, read on the forward strand.
TAAATTACTTATACCAATTATATTAATATTTTGATTTTATTAAAGTATATTATTAGTATAATATAAAGTAAATATTAATACTAATATTGGCCGTCCTTCGATTTATATTATAATTATACCCTTATTTAATAGTATTAAGTATCCTAAGGCCTTAACGATATCGTTAAAATTCGAAGTATACGGACCTAAAATAATAGGAAAGATATTAGCGTTTTAGGTTCGGGTATTATATAGTAGGCTAATTAGTAATTAATATACCCCTATAATAGAGCGGTAGGTATTTTAATATATATTAAAACTATTAATAAAAATTAAGACCGGGCAATTAATTACTTTAAGACCGGAATTATTAATTTTATTCTAATATTCTTCGAATATTATACGGCCAAATTCCTTAATTTCCAATTGAACTCGAAGGAGTAGTATAAATGCAAGCGGGAATATTTTGAACTTCCTAATACTAGAGGCACCTCTAGGGTTTTCGTATAAAGACCTTTGTAAATTATCGATTTAGTATCCATTTGGGTTATTTTTACTAGTTTTATCCAAAATACAACGAATAAAAAAATAATTATTTTTCTATTCAATATCTAGCTTTATTATATATTTTTTAAATAGCCTTTTCTCCTTCTTCCTAATTTGTACTAGGGGATTAGGATTATTTAGATTATTACTACTAAAGTAATTAATAATAACGGGTGCAAATTAATTAGCCTATTCCTAAAGAATTTAGTATTTTTAATCGAGGCGTATAATTAATTTAAATTACTCGAAATGTATTTTATAGCCGATTTAGAAATAGGTTCTAAAACTAGGAAATTATTCCTCTACTTAATTAATATTTAAGTATTCATTAACAATTAAAGTAATTTCGCCAATATATTCCTCGACTTCGGAAATAAAATTCTTATTTATAACCTTAATACGGCTAATATAGATATAGTAATTAAGGTTATCTTCTAATAAGTAGCAAATATAATTACTAATCTCCTTATAATAGTAGAAGTAAATGAAGTCCAATAGAAAAATAGCCTTACTAATATCTTCTAAATTCGACCCGCCGCTAAAGTATATATATTCGCTAGAAGTAATCCGGATTAATAATAATTAGCAAAGTATATAGTATAATTCCGTCGGGTTGTCTACGAAATAGATTATACCTCTTTACATCGTAATTATAATAGTATCCGAATTGAGGAAGGCCTAGAAAAGGGAATATAGGTCTATAAAATATAGGGGTCCCGGAACCGTCGAGGGATCAAACTCATTTTAATCTTTACTACTATATTATTATTATTATTATTATTATTATTACTTTTTCCAATTAGCCGATTCTATTTTTATTCTTAATATATATAATAGTACTTTAGCTATACGTATATCGAATAATAGTAGTCGTCTAATTGTACGATTTTTTAATATCTCTAATTATTTTAGTAGGCACTAAATATTAATTATAGATTTCCCGTCTTAACTATGTAAAATACCTAAAATTTTAACCTATACCCTATACTACTTCTAAGATCGTCTATTAATAATAGTATATAAGCCAACGGCTAATTAAAAATCCGATAAATACTCGTATCGATTGCAATAATAATAGATCAACTAGGATGTATTAGAAATGAGACTACGGGTTGTAGTACCCTATAGAATAATTAGTTCTTACTTAATTTATTCCACCTATTTATCTACGAAATCTTGTTCGAATACGATTATTTTTGGTTCTTATTAGTCAAATTCCCGTTCGTTATACTTAAAATCAAAATATAATTATTCTTCGTCGAATCTAGCAAATAGGAAGTCGTCATTTATTAAATTTTCGAATCTACGCCGTATATCTATAAAGTCTATACTATCGAAAAGATCATCTTAATTAATAATCCCTATAAAATTATTAGTAATACAATTAAATCGGTATAAATTAAATTCAATTTACCTTCATTATTACCCTCGTTATTACTTTTAATATCCTCCTAATTATTAATATTATTATTATTATCGTATACCGCGCCAATATTAAATATAACCGTATTATTATCGCTATCGATTAACGGGGCGAAATTTAATAATCTTAAACGCTGAAATTAATTAGATTAATATAGATATATCCGGGGAAAAGGTACATATTTGCCGTAACTAATCCTAAAGGGCAATAACCTATTAATAATACAATTTACTTATAAAGGGAAATCGTCTCTATTTACTTTAATCCTCCGACGAAGTATAGCGGGGTTAATAGAAGTAGTCTTAAGATAAACAACTACGTAAAGACCGATAAAGCAATTAAAAACGGGTAAAACAATTAAAGAAGGCAAAATAATTAAAAAAGGTAAGGCAATTAGAGACGGATAATTTAGAAGACAATTAGAGACGGGTAAAATAATAAGAATTAGATATATAAAGGGTAAAATTAAATATAAAGGGTAGAATTAAATATAAATAGGAAAGTTAGGTTTAAAGGGGAGAGATATAGGTATTAGTATATATATTATACAAAGGGTAAACTATATATTTTAATCTATTTATTTATTTAAGATATTTAAAACAAATAACGATAAGGCTGGTATATATAAATACTTATATTTATCTAAGACATTTACTAATATAAATAACTAAATAACTACAAGGTCTTAAACGGTTAGGCCCCGCTTTCCCCTATTAAGACTAGTTAAATTAGGGGTTTAGAATACGGATAAATACCCGCCTTACAATCAGCCGCCTTCTAGACTCTAGACCTACACTGTACTATACTTACGTAAATACCTGTAGGCAAACGAAAGTCAATACTACAAATTATTACTATATTTACTTATCGTTATTAATAGTACCCCGCTATTTTATCTAGTCTTTTAAAATTATTTACTAGTTAAAATGAATACAAAAAGTGATTCGTTATACCCCGCGCGTATAATAACGCTACCGTTATTAATTATACCCCGCCATCCAAAGTCTCGCGAAATTATTTATATTAATTAGAATAAATTAGAACGTAGTAAATAATTACCTTACTTATATTATTTCGAAGGCGGTAGAACTATTATAATTATATTTACCGGTCGTTATCGTTAATAAATAGTCACCTACTACTATTATTATTTTATCCTAACTCTCGAAAAATACTGTACAATTTAGTTAATAATTCGAAGCAAATATATAAATCTCGACCCGCTTAGATCTGACCCGCTATTTTAAATTTCTTCCCTTTTTCAAACCTCTTCCTTAACCCTCCCCTCTCAAATTTCCTCCTCTTTTAAATTTACCCTATTAATTCCTCTTCGACTTTAACCGATAAGTCGAGAACCCCTATTTTTGCCCTTATTATATTATTAATAAGAAAGATTTCGATTGGTTTGCGATTATTATTATTAAGTTTACCTCCCCCTACTTTGTAAGCTATTTTAGATTACTATTACTATAAGTATTACTATTATTTATATATTACTTTAATTTACGCGCTTGATTTAACTATTCGATTAATATCCTTATTATTTAAATAGAGGGTTTTGTAAAGAAGAAGAGGAAACCCGCCTCTACGCCTAACCTAAAGGTTAAGAGGATTATTAGCTTCGAAGGTTATTAAGATAATATTTATAACGAATTTTATAAAGACGAAGCTCTCGATTTCGAATATAAGAAAGATATAGCGGAATAGTAGATTATTAGTAGTACGCCTATATCGCCTACCGATATAAGCCTTGTAAAGCCAGCCTATATATTTATTTATATAATTGAGCGTTTCGATATTACCGGTACGGGTATTTGTAAATAGGCTCTCAAAATATAGGCCTAAATAAATTGGTCGTTAATATAATTTATACTATATATATTTAATATATAATATTAACTTTTCTTTATAGCGCAATATTACTTTACCGGCTGGACTAAGCCCTCGGACTATAGTCAAAAAGAATTTCAAAAAGAATTATATAGAGTCGACTACTACTACTTCAACCGATTCCTTAGTTAAGGATTCCTAAGCTGTAATCCGCTAACCTTTTACCCGCTAACTTCCCTTTTACTAATTTATTACTACCCCTAATATAATATTATATAGTTATTATAGATAATAATATTATAAATAATGTTAATAATAATTAGTCTAAAATATTATACCTCGTCTTAATTTTCTATAAAACCTATTAAATTTCTTATTTAGTAGTAGTATATTAAGTAATAGTAGTAATATAGGGAAATATTAAATTTAATTACCAAATTGCTAATAACTTCTCCCCTAATAACCCCCCCCTCTCGGCCGTAGTCGTAATTAATATCCCCCTCTTAGTCGTAATTAAGGCTAATAATTACCCCCTCCTAGTCGTAGTTGTAGCTGTAGTTATAACTAGCCCCCTCTTGGTCTTAGTCAACTTTAAAGCTAATAATCCCCTTTTCTTAATAGCCGTAGCTAAGGCTAATATTTACCCCCTCTTAATCGTAGTAATAGTCGTAGCCAATTCCTCTTATAGTACCTATTTGCCCCTCTCTAGTAAAACTAATAGGATTAGTAAATTTAATAAATTTAATAAACCCTATAAAAATAGTAATAAGGTAAAAAGAAGGCTTATATACCGATATAGAAGTAGAAGTAACTATCGTCGTAATTGCAAAACTAGGGTCAATTATATAATAATTAGAATATAACTACTATAAACGAGCTTAGTATATAATATCTTATATCTATTAAAAAGGCTACCGAATAAGTTCGTTAATAGGAAGTATAGAATTAAGAATAGTCTCATTAAACTAAATTTAATCGTTAAATTAAATTTGATTATTAAACCGAGAAAGATCGATTAGATAAAGAAGATTATATTAGCGAAGTAATTGAAAATTTTAAAGATAAATGGAAATAATTTGAAATATAGTAGGAAAAGGCCAAGTAATTTCGGGAAAAGGCCAAACAATTTGAGCGGGAAAAGCCTAAGCTAATTGAAATTGGAAATGACGATAAAGAGTTTAATAACGAATTTTTAATTCCGAAGCGGGTTAAAAAAGTTTAAGAAAACCTAATTAAGAAGATTATACAATTTAATAAGAAGTCTAAGAGGATACCGCTTTTACTATTATTCTTTAATAAACTTAATATTATATCTACTAATATTTAAAAGCCGTTTACTATAATTACTACAAGCTAGGATACTAGCGTTTATTTAATAATAGGTATTAAAGGTATATTTTTAACTACTAAGGTCGATAATTAGTAAATCGATAACGACGAAGGCTTTAGCGATATTAGTACTTCTAATAGTAGCGCCGGAGATTTCAATAAAAAGATGAAGACCTTAGCGATATTAGTATTCTTAGTCCTTCTAATGTTAGTATATCTAGTTATAATATATTTAATTATAATATATTTAGTGTATTTGGTAGCCTCGATAACTAAAAGCTTAATGCTTTTAGCCTTATTAATATATTTAGCCCTATTTTCGGCAATAAGGAAGAGTTCGGCGATTTTAATACTTCTAGTCTACTTAGTAATTATAGTTTAGTAATTATAGTGGTTATAGTAGTTATAGCACTTCTAGTTATAATACTTCTAGTTATAGTATTTCTAATTATAGTAGTCTATTTAGTCGTAGTAGTCGTAGTGGTTTATAATTAGAAATACCCGACTATAGTGGCCGTAGCCGTAATTGTAGCCGTAGCGGTTTAAATACTAGGAGTCGTCGAAAATATAACGGTACCAGTTGTTTAGAAGATTCCTACCCGAAATATTTCTATAAACTAACCTATATTAATCTTTAAAATCTTTTAGAGATTAGTATACCCTCCTACTTATAATATAATCCTATTAAGGATAATTATAATTATATTCCCGATTCTAATTTCCCTTCGACCCCCCTTTATAATAATATTCCCAAAGGTATTATTATACCAAAGGATAATTTAGCCGTTATTAACGAGATTAATAAGGAAGTCCGATAGTTATTATTTTTATTTTATTATAATTGGTTCGCCGGCTCTATTATTAAAAGGGTATGCAATTTCTAAATTAACCTTCGAAAAAGTAGGTTTAAAAACCTTCGTAAATATACTTTAAATATGTATCGGAATTTAAAATCTTATTACCTTATTATAACTATATAGTCCTTTTTTAACGATATCGTCTCGGATAACCCCTATATTTTGAATTACGACTTAAAAAGTCCGAATATAAATTTAGAGTATAAGAAGGTATTTAAACGATTCGTCTCCAATTAGATTAATAAGTATATCTTCGATTAGGTATATTCTTATATTACTAAATATATCGACTATAGGGCTACCTTTAATAATAAGTATTTACTTATATAGTTTTACTTCGAAATAGAACTTTAGGATATAGGCCTTATTTAGTTTAAGGTTATTAAATCCGAACGGGTTATAAATAAAAGCCGGCCCCCTAATAAGGTTTAAGTTACCGACGAGAATATACGCCGGGAAATGCGGAATAAATACGGAAATTTACTATTCGACAAAAGGTATAAAGGTATTAAACGGGACTAATTTATTAATATACTATTAGAATTTATACCTAAAGCCGTCCGGCTAGCGAAAGCCCCTAATTTAGATTACCTCGAAAATACCCTCGTAAATACCGACGAATTACCTCCTTTAAAGAAGATTAATAATTATTTTATAACTAATAAATAGCGCTTTATATTAGCGGAAGAGGATGTATTTAGTCTAAGCCATCCCGATAATACAAGTAGTAGTAGCCGTAGCTATTATAAGGATAAAATTAGTTGTAGTTATTAAAGTAGTTACGTTAACCCCTATTACAACTAAGGTAAATATTATAATTACAGCGAGGAGAGCTATAATACTAAATATAATACTAGTTATAATAAGAATGATAGTATTAGCTATAGTACTACTAATATAGAATAAGGCGGTTATTATAATAAAAGTAATTAATATTATAGCGGTTAATATTATAATAATTATTAATAAAATTACTAGGGTATAAATAGAAGTAATTAATACTATAGCGGTTAATAAAACTATTAGGGTATAAGAAGAGGTAGTTATTAAGGTAATTATTAATAAGACTACTAGGGTATAGGAAGAGGTAGTTATTAAAGTAGTTATTAATAAAATTATTAAAATATAAGTAGAAGTAGTTATTAAGGCGGTTAATAAAGTTATTAAAATATAGGTAGAGGTAGTTAATATTAATATAGCGGTCCTTAAAGTAATTATTAATAAAATTACTAAAGTATAGGTATAGGTAGGGGTAATTATAATTAAGACGAAATTCGTATATACACGCCAACCCGCCCCGAATCCGAACGCCAACGTTAAATTGGTAATAGCCATCGGAATATCTAATACGGCCAAGTACCCCCCGACCTACGAAATAGACGTCGTCGATAGCCGCCGCCGCTTAATAACCTTAGTAATTATTCTAATAATCCCGGTAATTATAGTAGTAGTTAGGCAATATTTTCCTCGAAAATTATCGGTATTACTCCGCTTATTCCTAAGCGTATTCGTATGCTAATTATTTTGGAATTTAAGAATATATTCGTTACTTCGATATTCGAATCCGAAATATTAGACGTCGGTATAAAGTCCTTATACTTTTAAATTAATAATTTAATATTTAGTATTTAGTATTTAGTATTTGGCTTTTGGCTTTTAGTTTTCAATTTGGCTTTCGGCATTATTAGAATTATCTATATAATTATTTCCTAATTAATAATATTAGTGCCGTATTTAATACGGCATTTAAATATATATTTAACGTTGTATATAATATTATAATATTTAGGTATAGATCGGGCGTTATAGCATCCGGAATTATAATAATTAATAACTCAATTAACGACTCAATTAACGACTTAATTAGCGACGTATTTAAATATATATTTAAATATATATTTAAATATATACCCAACGGTTATAAATAGGTAGATTGTCTTTTATATTATTCTTTAATATATTGTTTAGTTCTTTATATTATAGTAGTATTATTAATATTAGTAACGATATTAGTAACGATATTAGTAATAGTTATAATGCATTTTATAGATATAGCCCGTATATTATTAATTTTGCAATTGTACGACGTTAACTTAGTAATATAGCCTGTACGCAGCGACGACGTAGCTCGTATACGCTAATTTTAATTAGCAAGACCCTAATATCGCAATTGCCGTTTACGACCGTAACTAGTATATTCCCTACACTTCTAACCGCGCAATTAATTTTAATATATAAAACGGGCAAGAGCCTATAATTATAACTTCCTTTCTAGGCCTTTTTAACGACTTAGCGCGGTATAGCGCCCTACAGTAAAATGTCCTTCGACGGTAACTTGTTAACCAATGGTAAGTTGTGTAACTTACTATGCCCTAATGGTAAGTTGATAGTAAAAATCTGGCTACCGTCATTTTACGGTAAGCGGATGGCAAGTAGGCTTCTATAGACCCCTAGCTATATATACGTCTATATAAACTACTATACTACGAACGTCTTTATAGTACCCCTCGCGGGGCTAGTAATAGTAAGGGTGACGAGAGAGGGTTATATAGCTTAATTAGCGCAATTTGAGACTATTTACAACGTATAAAATGGTTTTCAAATGTAATAATAGACGTCTCGGAGGAAGAGCCACATCTAATAATATTTTAGCTAGTGCTCTACCCTTAGGTAGGAGTCTAGGCGCCAAGCAACTACCCGGCGCTAAAGTTTTTATCACGATTTGATTAAGCGTATCCACAGGAGGACCGGGAGGGCCTACTTTGGGCAAAACAATATATTTAAATACAGATTTCATAGCCGGGAGCGTTCCTTAAAGGGAGGTAGTATTATAAGGCTAGATCATATACCTTGTACCTTGCGTACCATTGGCTAGTACTCGTACCATAGTATTGGGCTAGCCCGGGCATTGAGGCTCTGCGCACGACCTACTCTAATAGGTCGTGCTATGCCCTATATCAGCCCTAGCTGGCGTACACTCTCCTCTTGCTTCCTTCGTACAATAATACATATCGTACCTCATACCTAACGGTGCCCTTGCCCCGTGATATATATAGCGTAAATTCGAAAACTTAATAAATATTAATAATACTTTGCTTACTAGATTCGATGAAGAACAATTACGATTTGACTTCGAGTATAATAAATGCGAATTTGATTAATAAGAATTAAATACAGTCGTATTCGAAGAAGATTTCGTAGATAAATAGGTAGCCGAATAAGAAGAATTAGGAGTAGGTATTCTATAGGGTATAATATTATGCGGTTTTATTTCTAATACTTCGGAATTGATCTATTATTACTATAATCGATATGAATATTTATTGGATTTTTACTTAGCCGTTAGTTTGTATATTATTATTAATAGGCGTTTGTAAAGGTAGTATAGGGTATAGGTCGAAATTTTAGGTATTTTATATAATTAAGACGGTAGATTTATAATCGATATTTAGCGCCTACTAAAATAATTAGAGATATTGAAAAATCGTATAATTAAACGACTGCTATTAATTGATATATATATAGGTAAAGTGCTATTGCAAACTTTAAGGATAAAGACTAAATCGGCCAATCGGAAAAAGTAATAATAAGGTAGTTAAAATAATTCTAATCTATCGATTGTCCTAAGACCCCTATATTTTATAAACCTATATTCCCTTTTCCAAGCCTTCTTTAATTCGGATATTGTTGTAATAATATATAAGGGTATAGCCTATTTCGTTAATAACCCTACGGAATTATACTATGTACTTTACTAGTCATCGTTAATTCGAATAACCTCCGGTAAATATATGTACTTTATTAGCAATTCTAAAGATAATAGCAAAGCTAAATTTCCTTTGGATTTTATTTATTTCTACTATTGTATAGAGATTAGCAGATACTACTATTGCTTATTAGAAGATAACCCTAATTACCGTATATATATTAGCTGTATTAAAGCCGTAGGTAAAAATTATATAATAAATATTAAGGAATATATTAGTGAAATTACTTTAATTATTAACGAATATATCGATATTAACCTACTTCTATTCGATAAAGAATTCCCCGGCCTTTTAACCTACTTCTAAATTGGCCGATAAATGTATTTTAGGTAATTTGAATTAATTATACGCATCGATTAAGAATATTAAATTCTTTAGGAATAAGTTGACTAATTTATACCTATTATTATTAATTATTTTAATAGTGATATTTTAGATAACCCTAATCTACTAGTGCAAATAGGGAAGTAGAAGGAGAAAAGGAGGTTTAAAAAATATACGATAGAGTTTAATATTGAATGGAAAAGTGGCTATTTTCTTCTCCGCCGTATATTGGATAAAACTAGTAAAGATAACCTAGACGGTTACTAAGTTGATTTATAGGAGTTTTCTTTATAAGAATGTAGTATATCTATTATTAAGAAGTTCAAGATCTTTCCCCTTATATTTATACTACTATTTCGAATATAGTTGGAAATTAAAGAATTTAGCCGTACGATTTTCGAAGAATATTGGGACCGAATTTATAGTGGCCTTAATGTGCTCAATTGCCTAATTTTAACTTTTATTGATAGTTTTAATATATATTATGATATATATAGATTTATTATAGGTATTTATTAGTTATTAGCCGGCTTGCCCTATAATATTTGCGTTCGAAATGCCAATATCTTTCCTATTGTCTTAGGTCTTTATATATTAAATTTCAACGACGTTGTTAAGGCCTTGAGGTATTTTATACCTTTAGATTAGGGTATAGTAATAATATAGGTTTAAGGACGGCTAATACTAGTGTTAGTATTTACTATATATTATACTAGCGATATACTATAATAGAATTAGAATATTAGTGTAGTTGGTATAATTGGCTATAAATTCTATTGTTTCTATTATATTAGAACGGATTATATTATTAACTAATAAAATATCTTAGAGGATTTTGGACTTAATATTATGCGATATTACTACTAGTATATATAAATAAGGTACGAAGTTAATATTAATATAATTACTAAGGGGAATTAGGTAATATATTGAATTTAATAGGGTATTAGTTTGAATCGGCCGGTATTATTCGATTTAATATTAATATTAGACGTTATTCTAATACGCCCGCTTAACCCAATTTATTTTAAATATAAGGGTATTATAGTTGAAATTTATAATATATTATTAGAGGTTTTCTTAATACTAAAAGCGCGAACCGAATATAGCTGTACTATTCGGTATTAGCTATTTTTATTTAGTTAGAGTGTATTACCTTCGCTAATATCCTATTTTCTTAATTATATTCTAACCGATTATATAAAATAATTTATTATAATACTACTGTTATTTACGGCCTAGCTTCGTAAAGAGTATATTGAATAGTATATATAGGAAGTTTAGAAATCTATTATTTAATTTAACCGAAATAATAACGAGGAAGATGAGGAGATTGTATATACGGTAGATATCCGGCTATTCTTTGGCTTTATTAGAATATTAACTACTGTAGCCTAGAGTAATTGTATATTAATGAATACTAGAAATATTATAGCCGAATATAATAAAATAGATTATTATATTTTAGGTGTTAAGAATTAATATATTAAATTATACTATGTAGTAGTAAAAGTTATTATTAATAACCTAAGATTGAATGTATTTAGATCTTGTATTCGGCTAATTAGTTACTTTTATAACTATTATTTCGTTGTTCGTTAATATTAAGTGCTATAAGTGCTGTAGTAGTAAGTAATTTTAATAATAAAGATGACGATAGAGATGGAGATGTAGATGTAAATGTAGTAAATAATATTATAGCCGAAGACGAAGAAGGGGGTATAGTGGCTATAGCCGTTGTATAAGTGATTACCCTTCCTAAACGTATTAAAAAATATATTAAAAAGGTATTACGGCTAAATATACATCTAGGTATGTATTATGCCGACCTTTACGAGTAGTATAGTCCTTTTAATCTATTGAATATATTAGTAGAAGAAAAGTATTATAAGTAAGTCGAGCCCTTAAGTGTAGGTGTTTACCCTTAAACCCTTTAAACCGAAGTCTTAGCGCCCGCTAAGTATAGGTATAAGTATTATAGAGTATAAATATAGAACGTAGGGTAATTTACAATACGTAATTTAAATTATATAGTTAGGTACGTATAAAACCGGCGCCGGAATTATAGCGACGATATTAAATAGAATAAATATTGATAATAATAATAACGATAAGCGCTTTAAAAAAATAGTAGAAACGATTAATAGTAAGGATATTGAAAGGTAGATTCTCGAATAAAAGCGTATTATTTATACTATTCGATTCGTATTATTTAATTCGTTTGCTGCCGACGATATCGAATTGACCGATTAAATTAGTTATATCGTTAGGGAAGCCTCTAATCTATTCGAAAGCTTAATCTATTAAGACGAATAGTTTAGTACGCGAAAAATTAAATTAATCGAAGAATTAGAATTCGATATCCTAGATTCTACGAATAATATATATATCCGGCCTAGTATTATCGGTAAATTAAAGGAAATACGGCGAATTTACTACCCTATTGCTAAGTTTTACCTACTATTATCCGCTACCTTAATATTTAATCTATTTCGCTATATATTATTTCGAGTTTACGATTTAGATTATAGTATTCCCGGTATTCTAAGGTTTATAGTTGGTAATATATAGTATAGTAAAAGGGTATTATTTATAAATAAGTACGTCTATTTATATTTATACCCGATTCCCCTATTTATACCTTCTCTTACTTATATTTATATTCCTTTACTCTCCCCTACTTATATTCCCTTACCTATACTCCCTTATTTATATTCCTTTGCTCTCCCTTACCTATATTCCCCTATTCTCCCCTATTTATACTCCTATACCGAGATACCGAGCTCCTTAAGTACTAATTGCCAGTTGTTAATTAAAGAATTGATTGTTAGAGGCATTTATAGTAGTATAGTCGCTTTGGGAGTTAATATATATATATTTAGTGTGACGTACGTATACGGCTAGTATAAAGTTGGTATATATTAGTATAAACGTATATAGAATATATATTTATAAGTATTTGATAGTATATAATAATACCGTTATAGGTATTTAATAGTATAATTTGTACGCCTACGTATATTTAATAGTATAATTCGTATGTATACGTATATATAATAGTATAATTCGTATACCTATATATATATAATAATACTTACGTATAGATGATAAAACCCCCTAAGAATACGTCCGAATACTAAAAATACGTTTAAGTAACCGAAATTGGAAAAGATTGTTAATAAAGGCCAATATCTGGCCCGTATATAGTACCCTCCGGTGCTATACCTTCGGTATCGGTAATTATATTAGATATTACTGCCCTAGTGCGGCCGGCTCTAACGGTAATAATATCGGCCGTATCGATTATATTTTTGTATATAAATAAAAGTAGTATAATAAACGGCGTATTTTCTTCGTATTAATTAAAATTAAGCTATTAGATTATATAAATTTAGTATTTGAACTATTATTTATTAAGGATATGGGTAAGCCCTTAATTATTGGGTTATTAGCTTTACTTATAAATAGGGTATATATTATAGATATTTCGAAAGTCTATAAACGTAGTAATTATTAACCTCGTTAGGTTTTAGTAGATTGGGATATTATATAGATATAATAGTATATATTTCTTTAATCCTCTTACCTTTAATATACTAATATAAATTCGTAGGATTTTATTGGCCTAGGTAATTTAGGATATTTATAGTATATTATTTTATAATTGCGGCGTCGTTATCGGTAATATATATTAATTAATATTAATATTATATAATAATTAGTAATAATATCGATTAATATATATTATAATTTAATATTTAATACTCTATTTATTATTAACAACTCCTTTGTATTATTTAATTATAATACTAATAATATATATTAATTAATAATTATTTGTATATTCGAAGTTTATTATAATTTATTTATATTAATTTATTAATAGTTAGTATATTAACCCCTAAATGAATTAATTATATTCTAGATATTTATTTCGTATTTATTATATTGCTTAAGTTAATATACTAACCCCTAAATAAATTAATTATATTTGTAGACATTTATATCGTATTTATTTATATATCTAATATATCGCTTAAATTAGTATACTACTATATTCCTAAACGTTCGGATCGCTCAATTACGTCGTATTAATCGCATTATATTAATTGCGTTATATTAATTACGTCGTATTTAATTGTATTATTCGTATTGTAAATTTAATCCCGTCGCTTAATCCCGTCGTTTAATTATATTATATTATATTCCGAACCGGCGCGTAACGCCGGCGCCGGGTAGTAGTATAATGCCGGGAATATTAGGCGGTAGACTATGCGCGGGTATAAGTACTAGGCCCGGTGCCCGGTATAAGTATAGGTATTAGGCGGCTACGGGGTAGACTATATGCGGGTAGGCGGTAGGTAAGTAGGCGGTAAGTAGGCGGTAAGTAGGTAGATCTATAGATAAATATACGTCGTTCGCAACTTCCGTTCTTGATTTTTCTATACAGTAGCCGCTATGCAGGCCTAGACCCCGATTTGCACCTAAATTGGGCTTAGGAAGGTGCGATGTCAATTTATTATAGGAGATCAACTTACCGTATAGATCTATAGACAGTTTATATACGGTAAATTCGTTTGGTATCGTAATGGGTGCAGCTTACCGTCTACAGACGGTAAGCTGATAGTATCCAGCTCTGGGGGTCCCGTAACTAAGTATACTTATAAAGAGAGGCCGCCCTAAGAATTCTACTAGATCTATCATTAATAAATACTCCCTCCCCCTAGAGATAAAAACTCCTAAGATTCCTAAGACCCCTAAGAAAAAGAAGGCTACTTCTATACTTAGTTTAAAGAAAGGAAGTAAAAAGGCTATACTAGCTTTAAAGAATAAAAAAGAGAGTAAGAAGGCTATACTAACTTTAAAGAGTAGGAAAGAGAGTAAGAAGGTTAAGCCTATTAAATAGAGCAACTTTAATAACCTTCTTCGCTTATAGCCGAATATATGGTATTACAAATTTTATTAGGAGAGTAATGATATTAATGAGTTTACTCCCAATTCTACTAAATATAAACGCGTATAATAGCCGGTTAGTTCTAGTAGTTCAAATTATAGTAGTAAATCGGATATAATATTTAAAAGCGAGTTAAAAGTATTAAATTATATTTAAATAGCTATACTAGAACTAGATTCAAATTTAAATTCAAATGTTCTAATAATTCTACTTTTAGATTACCTCCCGTCTTTGGAGCTCCCGCCTCTAGAATTCTTTCTAAAGCACTCTCTAAATCCCTCTCAAGACTTCTATTTAAATTTGGAGTTAGCGTTTACTCTAGAGCCCTCTCTAGACCTATTTTAAGAAATTTATCTAGTACTAGAGGTAGAACCCTCTTTAGAGCCCTACTAGTCGTCTCTAGAGTAATAGTATTCGTTTGTAGAATTAGTACTAGACTTTATTTAAGTAACTATAGAGTCTAGCTCTCCCGTTAAATAAGTAATTAAACGTAAGAGAGCTAGAGTAGTTAGCGAAGTCTTACTTACTCCTAAGGTTATACGAAGTAGTCGTATAAGTAGGCCTAGTTAGAAGGCTATAGAGGCGAGCTAATAGTAGAGGTAAACACTATGCTAAGTATTACGAGATTACTTCTACCTTATTCTCTATCGTTAGTACTATAGTCTTTTGTAGTGTAAATAAATGCCATAGAACTACCCTATGTACAAAACATTGTATACCATAGAAATCTCCATACAAAACTATATTACTGGGCATCGCTGTGATTTTTAATGGCATTTCATCCTCGTGCCCCAGCGCTGTCTTTCTTGTGCCCCATTGCTTGTTTATGCCCCATTATTACTAGTCTTGGCACGTCATTTTGAAGTAAAATATCATTTACACGGTAAATTCCATAGTCTTACATAAATATGAAAAATGACAACGATATTCAACGACATAGTCTTATATAGAGATTTCTATAGTACACAATATTTTATACATAGGATAGTTCTATAATATTTATTTACACTACAAAAGACTATAAAAGGACTAAATAAAGTAATCTTATAATATTTAGCATAGTATTTACTATTGGTTCGCCTCTATAGCCTTCTAACTAGGCTTACTTATACGGCCACTTCGTATAACCTTAAGAGTAAATAAAACCTCTAACGAATTAATTACTCTAGTTCTCTTACGTTTAATTATTTATTTAACAAGAGAACTAGATTCTATAACTACTTAAATAAAGTCTAGTACTAACTTTAGCTCTAAAGACGGCTATATCTATTGCTCTAGATGTCACGGGTCCAAATAACCACCACGTCAAAGGTCCGTGTTTCCGCAAAAGGATACAAGTAACCGAAGCTGGTAATTCGGTTGCTCAAGTGGTCTTATATAGTTGCGACGACACCGTCACATTCCCCCCCTTATATTGAAAGGTTCGTCCCCGAACCTTGACCCCCTTCCGAATACCGTACCAGCCAGCGACGGTCTCTAGGAATCAATCGAACTTTTCGAACGGGACTTTCAATATAAGGACGGCGGACAGGGCATTCCTTCGACCAGTGTGCACCGCGCAATCTTACTTTATTGCGATCGGGCATCCATACTACGTCTTTCGCGGTCTGCACCTTCCTAAGGAACCTATACAAGGGTATCCGAAAAACCATTAAGATTTTTCCAACTACGAGGTTCGAACTCGTAGCCTGAGGCAGCTTCGGTTAAGTGTCACGGGTCCAAATAACCACCACGTCAAAGGTCCGTGTTTCCGCAAAAGGATACAAGTAACCGAAGCTGGTAATTCGGTTGCTCAAGTGGTCTTATATAGTTGCGACGACACCGTCACACTAGAGACGACTAATAGGGTTCTAAAGAGGGCTCTAATACTAGTACTAGAGGGATGTCTTTTTTAAAGGGGTTTAGAGAGGGTTTTAGAATAAATTCTAATTATAACTCTAGCTCTAAAGAGGGCTCTAGAGAAACCTTTTACTTTAGAAAGAATTCTAGAGGCGGGAGCTCTAAAGGCGGGAGGAAGTCTAGAAGCGGGATTACTAGAAGGTTTGAGTCTAAGTCTAACTTTGGTTCGCTTTTAAATATTGTATCCGGTTCGCTACTATAATTTGGACTATTAGAACTAATCGGCCGTTATACAGATTTACGTTTCGTAGACCTTTTCGTAGAGTTGGGAGTAAATTTATCAATATTATTACTTTCCTAATAAGATTTGTGACGGCGTATGTTTGGCTATAGGCGAGGAAGGTTATTGAGATTACTCTACTTAATAGGTTTAACTTTCTTACCCTCTTTTTTATTCGCCCTCTTTAAAATTGGTATAACCTTTTTACTTCCCCTCTTTAAATTAGGTATAGCCTCTTATATCGTCTCTTTAAGGGTATACTCATTAGGGATATCTCTCGTAGAATTCTTAGGGCAGCTACGACCGCTAGGCGTAATACAGGGGTTTCGAAGGCGAAGGTAGGAGTCTTACATATCCTATTGAATGAAGATTGGTTAGTAATTATATATAGATAAATAAAGGATAAGGGATTTGAGATAAGGGATTTGAAATAAGGGATTTGAGATAAGGGATTTAATTTATAAAAGGCTTTTTATAATACTAGTAAAAGTATACGTAAGTAAGCTTTAATAGCTTCTTTGCAACTAACCTATTAAATATAATATAACGATAGAGGAGTCTATATTAGGTAGTAATACTATACTCCTTACTATAGGGCTTTAGAGCAGGCGGGTCTCTACGCTAATCGGTTGGCGTACACTTCTCTATTTAAAGGTATTCGCGATTAATTAATTCGAAGGCAAAGTAATTGATTAATATTAGTAATTTGCCGAGATATAGGCGGTCGATATACTATTATTTCTAGTTCATTTACTATTTGGCTATTTTCTCCTTAAAGGTTTAGTATTATATAGTAGCTATCTCTATAATAGTAGTAATTAATTTATCGATATTATTATTGCCGTTAAAAAGGTAGCTCTTAATATTAAGGTTATTTAATTTAGCTGGCGATATAACTCTAATACCAAAATTTCTATACTTCTTAATATAATAGTATGCCTATTAATCTCTAATAGGCAGCTAATTCTTCTGGATGTATCGAAGAATTAGTATTTACTCTTTAAATTGCTTTTTCAACCTTTCCCAGGCTACTTAGAACTCTAATTCGGTTTAAGAGTATATTATAAATTTAAATATAGCTATAACACTATAGGGATCGTTAATAATTTTGGTAATAGAGTTAGAACTAATAATTGATTTACTAGGGGTACTATTAATTCGTATAAATAAATAAACGTTTTAATTAATTAAATTAAAAGAGATTAGATTCTCCTACTTATCTTTGCCCTCTTTATCCTTAGAGTTATCGTCGTCGTCGTTATCCTTTTACTTCTTCTACTTCTTTTTAGCGTTAAATAGAACGTTCTTAATAATATAGAATAAATAGAGCTATTATTGAATATTAGGGAATACTTTGCTTAGTACTTGCTTTATCTCTTTATACTTATTTGTAATAATAATAGAGGGAGTTAGTAGATTATACCGTAATTTTAACTTATAAGTAGCCTCGATAAGGAAGTCGAATACCGCCTCCTTCTCGTCGTTAATAATACCGAAGATGTAGTTAAATACCGAGCTAATAGAGGAGACGTTCGAGACTTAGTAAAAAGAATAGTTAAACCGGTTAGTATTATACGTATTGTCGATAATTATAATTTTAGGGAATATTCTGGCTATTTCTATATAAGTTGGGAAGGTAAAGATAATGCCTAATAACCGTTTTGGGTCTTCTAGATCCATCTTTTTGATATATTCGATATTATTATTGTCAAATAACTTAATTAGGGCGCTAGTTGGGGTATAACCTTTGAAATTACGACGGCGAATACACGCGTATACGTTGTAAATATCCATCCTTATATATATAGAACTAGGAAACTTATTCTGTACTATAGTCGTAATTTTTCGAATTCGTATAGTATTAAGCTTAGAAGTATCGTCGATCTTCTTCAAGATTTCTGGCTTTATCTTACGGTATTAGGGATAAATAGATAGGTACTAGGACTAGCCGTAGTTATAAACTTGGTAATCTAGGTTAAAATCTAATAAAAAGTACTAAAGACCTTTTTTATCCTTCTTTATAACCCCCTTCTATTAATAATTATACTTCCGTAATATAGTCTTTCGAATCGTAGTAATAGATAGGCGCGGTTTGCTAAAGCGGTTATAAAGGATGTAATAACGGGTATAATTTTTAGTTAGGACTTTAGGCTTTATACCGTAACCGCCTCCTCGAATAATAGTAAATCCGTAATACTTTATCTATTTATTAACGGATTGCTAAAGGCCTTCGATCGTAGTAGCGGGAGGTATAGCGCTAAATAATAGGTTGTAAATAGTATTTCTATAATTAAAGAGTTCGTCTTCGTCGTTATCGAAGTCTTTTTAAAGTAATTGTATTGAGGGAGGCGGATTAGGATTAGGCGAAGGTATACTAAATTCGCTAGGAGAGTTAACGAATATATTATCGCTATTAGAAAAGCCTTCCTACTCCTTATTATCGTTGGCGGCGTTATTATCGTTATTCTCGATATAGGTAAAATCGATAGGCGTATTTAATTCCTAAGGCGGCGCCATCTTTGCGCGTAGTCTATTAAGACTTTAAGAAAATTAGTAAATACTTTTATAATTAATGCGATTGATATTTACGTACGTGCGGTCGATTCTAGCCTGTTCTAGTATTTATAGTTAGTCTAGTTGTAAAGAGGGAGTTGAAAGAAGGTTGTAAAGCTCAAAATTACTAAGTTCAAAGAAGGCGTGCACAGATGGGTGAATGGGGGATCCACTGGTTGACTAGGCTTGGCACTGTTTGTACGGAAATGCTGTTGTACGATTACTGTCTGATTGTATTAAAGGTTGGTAAAAAATGATCTATACGTTAAACCCTAACCCGAATGGGGTACGATTTAGGGAATGGGGCATAAGAAAGACAGCGCTGGGGCACGAGGATGAAATGCCTTTTTGATGTTCATGTAACACCCTGGAATTTACTATGTAAATGCTATTTTACATCAAAATAACGTGCCAAGGATTGAAATATTGGGGCCGCTATAGGGATTGGGGCCTCTCTAATAGAGGGCTGGGGCCGCCGGAGTAAATGCCAAATTAAAACCCTAATTTAGAGTATTAGCCCGTGATACGGGGGGTCTCTCGATAACACCACATTGCAAGGGCAAGAGTATTAGAAAAGAAGAGAGATGTTGTAAGAGGAAAGGCGAGGCTTCCAGCCAGCCGTCTGCACGCAGTAGATATGCTGTGCAGCGAGCCAGGGCACGGGCCACGGGGTGGCCCGAGCGCTGCAGTCTGGAAGCCCAGACTGGGCATGGCAGCCAGTGCCTCCATGGCAGCCCAGCTAATCTGGGCTGTCATTACTAGTCTAAGCTATAATACAGAAAGGTAGGGGAATCCCTGGATTACCCTATCAGCCCGCTTCTAACTTCAAGTACGCTTCGAAAGCTCTTTAGGAATTCTATAAAGTTAATTAAAATACCCCAAGCCCGCCTAAGCGGTTAATAAATTAGTTAAATAAAGATTAGGAAGAGTATAATAATAATGAATTGTTAAAGTTCTTAGGATTAAAGTGTTTATAAAGGATTTTATATAAGTAAGTTCGCTAAAGGACTATTAAGTGTATTATAAAGCATTTAATAAGATTCGCAGACGAATCTTCTATAAAGGGGGGGGGGGGGGGGTAATATAACGGCGCCGGTCCGGCTATATTGCTATACCCGCTATACCTTATAGCAGGACTAATATTACGAAGTACTATAAAGTACTACGAAGGTTGGAAGAACGAATAATATAGAAAGTTCGCGCTAAGATTGGCTAAGGCGGGCTCTAAGCCTATTGAAAGTGTTTACTTTTATTTATCATATAAGTAAAGGGGGATACGAATGAAAGGATTGGCTATTAGCGACCCGCATATAGGTCCCGCTGTCGCTTACGTACTAGGGTATTTATTCGGGTCTATATGCATATATCTAATTCTCTTCCTCTTTTCTTCTCCTCACTTTAAATCTTCTATTATGATGGAATCTTAGCTTTACCTTCGACTCAACTATACTATGCCCTTGCAATTAGTACCGCCAGCCGGTTATTGGTAATTATTTCGTTAGAGTTAGTCGGGGTAGGAGGCTTACTAGAGCCTTAAGGAATAAAGTTAAGGCTATAGAATTTATAATTTAGATAATAGTAGTTTAGAGGCTATTTTATTTGGAAGCCTTATTTTAAGGGAAGAATAGGGTAATTATTAGTTATACTTAGGGCTAAAGTTCGATCGATAATAGGGGTCTCGCCTAGGAGATTAGGAGGTTCGTTAATAATTATAGAATCCGTATCGGTATTATTGAAACGCCTATCCTTCTACTGTGGAGGCGCTGAGGTCGGGCCTACTAAAGGTGCTATAGAAATCTATACTAAAAGTCGTAGTCTATAGGCCCACCGAAGCGCCGGAACGAAAGTAGAAAGTACGGCGATTTCTATCTATCCGGGTTTAATATATAGAAAATTCTACGTGCCGTACAGACTATCCCTAACTTAAAAAGGAAATTGTATTGTTATTGGGACATAGTTTGAATAATAGCGACGAAGATTTCCTTTGGATTAATACTATTCCTCAACGAGAGGATGTATTAAAATGCAACCAGGCTTAGAATGTCCGTTGTAATATTCTGGTCATTTTGATATTTTGAACGAGTTGTCCGGTACTTTAGTAATTAATTTTTTTTGAAAAGAGTGGTATCTCTTATTGAAATGCAATCGTAAATACGATTATCGTTACAACCGTACTACAAATAACCAAATCCCCAAATGACTAAATTTCTAAAACGACTAAATTAAAAATTGTTAGGGTCCGGGTAATAAGAAAATTGGAATAATAATAATAATCTTATTCCTTAGCTATATATCTATAGCGCTACAATTGGTATAAGGTACTTCTCCTAGTTCTCTAAAGGAAAAACCGTTCGGCGATAAGCGCCGCCGGATGAAAACCCCCAGCTCCGTTCCGGTTACGGATAGGCCGTGCCGTTCCTTTTTAACTTTTAATTGTAATGGTTCTTATTTACCGCTATAGCGAATAAATGCGCTTTCTATTTTATTCTACCTAATATTAGAACTATTGTAATACCGCTCTTCCTTCCGCTCTTTCTTCCCGTCCCTTAGCCGCCGTCCCGTCCCCGTTTACCTTATTCCCTTTTATTTATTCTCCCGCCCCGCCCCTTCTCTTTTACTCTCTCCCCCTTTATTCTATCCTTTCGTCCCTACTACGATTTATACCCGTACAAGGGCCTCTTCTACTATTTATATAAACTTTCCCCGGGTATTAGCTTTAGACCTTCCTCTTCTTCCCTAAACTACTACGTCCCTAAGATAGCTTCCTCTTCGTTTAATAGTACTCCCGGCTATACCCCTTCCGGTTATAATATTTATAACCTCGGTATTTAGACCGGCTTAAGCCCCGATTTATCCTTCTTCGTAGAATCTTCGCCCGAGCCCGAGGCCGCGCCCTTTATTCCTCGCGCTCTTTAAACTCCTACTACTTTTATAATTCCTTCCTAGGATTTTATTACCGTTATTAATATTCTATCCTATAATTTTAAATTTTATTTCCCTAACGACTAGTAAAGTTCCCGCCTTTATATTTTTGCGTCCTCTTTAATTAATTCTATTATTTAACGTTATTTATACTCCTCTTTACTTCGGCTATATTTTAAATTTTACTAACCGTATTATAAATACCCCGAATATTACTACTTTAGGTTAAAATGGTTTCCGGGCTTTATTCGTAGAGTATACCTATATAATTAGTAAGTAGAGTAAATATCCTTCCCAATATTACGGTATTACTTTTTTTTAATATTATTTAAGCGTTATAGTTTAGAAGACTCTATATTCTCTCGCCGCTTTAAAATATATATTTAACGTCCCTTTCAACTATTATAATAAGTATAATTTCGTTTAGGTAGTAATAATTATTATTATAAGCGTTCCGACCGGCCCTAGTAAATTTATTAAGACCTTTTAGCGGGTTTATACGTCTTTCTTCGGCTCTATACGCGTCCGCTTAATTACCGACGAATTCTTAAATTAGTTAAATACCTTCTCTTCTCTTTATTGCTACAATAATTTAAAAGTTTTAGATTATAAGGCGAAAGGTTATTATAAAAAATTTATAACCGATTATCGCCTTACTATTATTCTTCTTCGTATTATATCCTCCGGTTCGGTTAATAGTAGTACTAGCCCTAGTATTAATAATCCTCTTAATTCGCCTATAGCGGTCGATAGCCCTTATATTACCAAAATAAATCCCAGTTAAATTAAATAATATTATTAAATTATTTACAACTTAGTAGAAATAAAGGAATTACTTCGTACTTTTATTAATTATTAGACGTTAAATAAATAGTTCTTCTATAATTCTACCTTCTTTATTGAATATAAGCCGGAATTAATTCAACCGGTCTCCCTATTACTCCTTCCGTTCCCGTATTTCAATATTTTAATATTATAAATAAATAAATAATTTTATACGTACCGCGCTATTTCCTTACGTTATTCCCCTTCTAATTCGATTATTAAGCAATATTTATTTAATTTATTTAATCGGAGTGCCTATAAAAGGATCTTCTTTACTTTAATTCTATTATTTAAGTAAATTTGGAGTTCTTCTCGTATTTATAGTTAATCGGTCGCTATTATCTAATATTCTTCTATTTATAAATATTTATAAATGAGGTATTCAAATATTTCTTCCCCGGCCCTATATAAATAGAACGGCGTTATAACGTCCGGTATTTTCCTTTAAAAGAAGAAGGATCGGAATTTAATAATTCTTATTCGGGTTTAGGTAAGGAAGGAGTTTTACACTTTCGTTAACGGGTACGGTTTATTATCGTCCTCTAATAATTAGCTTTTCTTTTTCTTCTTCTTTTTTACCCTAATTGTATATTATTTAATAATATTATCGTAAAACTTTACGTTAAAATTAACGATAGTGAATTTATACCGCCGATTTAATTTAATTACCGCTGCTACTATTTAGTAATTATAGTACAATACTTACTCTTTTCTTATAACGTCCTCTAATTACTCTTCTTAATCGATAGTAGTTGGTTTTAGTATTTGTAATAGGGGTAAGGGCGTTCCTATTTCCGAAGGCGGTCTTACCGCTAATATAATAAATTTTTCTATTAGTACCTAATCTTTAATTTATTTAGTTTTAGCGGTATTACTTTCGGGTCGGTTAGTAAGTAGTCGACTTTTTACTTTTATTTGGATATAATTAACTACTTAGGCCGTAATCCTTTAGACGAATTTAATTTAATCCGTTTAGGTAAACCTCTCTTCGAAGGTTTTTACCCTTTTATTAAAATAGAAGTCGAACGGTAAATAAAATATTTTTATTTTTAAGTTCTTTATTAGCGTAGTTTTATACGCCTCGGCGATAATTTTTAAATATTTAGTTTAGTATTTAACTAGTTTAATTATTATCCCTCGCAATTTCCTATAGACTTCGGTCGGTTAGTAAAAGGTTAATACTCTATATATAATAGCGCTTCGAATATACTTAGTATAGATTTCCCTCGTTCGTATAAAGGAGTAACCCTAAATCTTCACTACTAATTATATTAAAATATTTATTTATATAGTTATTTTTTTCTTTATTACTTCTACGTATACCCGATAATTGAATTTCCGGTTTAGTTAAACCCTTAGGAATTTTATTAATTCTGTCGGTTGAAATACTATTCCGCCGATTTAAAAAATTTCCGTCCGCGGTTCCTTCGTCCGCGTAAAATATATAAATTCCGTTTTATTCGTTTTAAATTTTATTCCTCTTTCGGTTGCCTATTCGGAGTAGATTTCCTATACTGTTTAGAGAGTTTTACAATTTTCTTCTATCGTTTTAGCTACTATAATAATATTAATATTATTAGCGAAATTAATTGTAATTACGTTCTTAATTATAATTAATTTATAGTATAATAGGGTAATAAAGAGAATAAAAAGGATTGGTAAGAGGGGGGAGCCTTAAAATATTCTTATTATAATATTATAGGGGTTTGAAGTTTCGTTATCGAAGAAAAGGGAATTTTTTCTTTTAGTAACGAAATTATCAACTTATTTGAAAAGTTATTATAGGAGTTATATTTCTTATAAAGTATATAAAAATTATTTGTAGTTGACTTTATTAAATACGCCTTTTAGATCGAGGAGTATAAGAGATATTACGGCTTTGAATTTTTAAACCGAGTAGACTATATCGGTTATTACTTTAATTATAAATTCTATTAAACGGTTTACTCGATTACTTATTTAGCCTTCCGGGAGGAGGTTAAATTCTTTTACTGCTTACGTTAATTTCGTAGTAATTAAAACTTCGAAAATCTTTTTAATATTATTTAGTAGTGAAATCGGCCTCTATACGCCGGTTAGCTTTTACTATTCGGCGCTTTTTCTTAACTTTTTTAGAATAATTACTTTCGTATTCTTAAACTATTAGGGGAAATATCCGAGCCGAAGGCTCGTTACAGCGAGAGCCGCTATAGCCTATTTGAATAGTGCCCCGCAAATCTTTAAAAATTTATTTGAAAATTAATTAATACCCGGCGCTTTATTTAGCGCTATCCTTAATAGGATTTCTTTAATATCCCCTTCGGTAATTTAATTATTAATAATTACCGGAGTATTATTATTTAGTAATTGAATTTAGTTGGGTAAATAATTTATAAGAACGTTTACTTTAAAGAAGAATCGGTCGGTAAGAATATTTACCTTACTGTTATAATTTTTAATTTCGTTTACTCCTTCGCTTAATTTGAAGGTTAATAGTTTAGGCGGATTTATTAAACGGTAGTTCTATATTCGAGCCTATTTCTCTAATAATTAGAATTTATTTAAATCTTTCAATATAGAAGCGATATAATTTTACTATTTTACTATTTAAATCTTCGAAATAAATCGTCTCTTCTTTACTATTACTTCTACGAATTCTTTTTAATTTAAAGGTATTCTACTCCTAAATTATACTTATTATTTCCGCTACGCGTTTTTTATTACCGTTTTATATTCTAAATTCTATTAATCCGTTTATTTTCTCCGACCTTTCTTCCGGTGTAGGACGAATTCCTTTGCGATATTAATAAATTTTCCGTTAAATTTATCGAAAGCTAATTCGAAATCTTTTATTATTACGATTTCCTTTGGGATTGATATTTATTTTTCCGTTATATCCTATACCTTTTCTACGTCTATAAAATTTTAGTTATATCCTCCTTCCTTTTCGGCCTTCCCGTTCCGCTTTCTAATTTAGATTTAAATTTCTTAAGGATAATAATCTAAGCCGGTTTATTCGTACCGTTAGGCTCCCCAATATTTAATTTCAATACTACGTATAATTTATATATAATTAATCGTCCTATCTTTTTCTCTTCGAATTATATTACCGAACTATATTAATTCTTTACGAGGAATTAATAGGTTTAACTTCTACCGTTATACTTAAATATAAAGTCGTTTAACTCTTAAATTAAACCTATTCTTTAAGTCCTAATTAGGATAATAGAGGTTAAAATCTCCAATAGCTACTTAGTAGCCCCTTAGGGGTCTTTCTTCGAGGAATTCGAAGAGGGGAAATCCCTATTAATATTCTAATATATTACTTATTAAGATAGGGGAATAAATAGAGTAGACGGTCGTTAATTCTTATAAATTTTTAAATATCGCTACGGCTTAGTCCTTTCCCGATTAGAAATTTAAATCTTTAAAATTCTACTTCTTATTTATATAAATCGCCGCCTTCCCTTTCTTTAAATAATTAACGCTATAATATCTATTACTTCGCGGCTAATAAATATCCTTATTTATATTTCTACCCGGCTCTTAGATCGCTATAATATTGTAAATTTTTTCTTACTCGAATAAAAACTTTCCTCTCTTATACGATTTCCCTATATTCTAATAGAATATTTTTAATTAAATTATTAATTACCCTATAAGAGGGTTTTTTTTAGTTTAGCGGCGGATAAAGTAAATATTACGTCCTTAACGGCGGTAATACGCGTAATAGCTATAGAGCCGGTACAAATACGGTCGCCGACGTTTTAAGAGCGTATAAAGGCGTTTATTGGGCCGATTTGGCCTATAGGTTTCGGCTAAAAATTATTTCTAATTATTCTATTCTTAAATCGACTTCTCTTTATATTTCCGGTAAATAATTTCTCTAAGGTTATAATAGAATAGGAATTAAAAGGAGCGTTAAGGATAGTAATATCCTCTTTTAGCTTAATTGTCGGCTCTAATACCGGTTTAACTAATCCTTTATAAGTAGTAAAACCGTAGGGCTTTTCGGCGTACGCAATTAAAGCCTTTGCGTAGACTACTCTAACAAATAGGTATTACTTTTTATTGAAGGCGAAATACCCTAATTTCTTATATAATTTATAATAAATTAAAGAATTATTTTTATTCGAAGGGTAATTCTTTTCGCTAAAGCGAACTCTATTATACTTAAGCTAACTATAGTAGTTATAAATATCCTTTAAGCGATAAAACTTCGTTATATATCTAAATTTCTAATATTTGAAATATTATTGGACGGTAGCTATAATTTAGAACGGCTCGTATAAATAAGCCCCGCCGTCCTAGAGGAAGAAATTCTTTTAGAAGAAGATCGCCGCCTTCGTAATTATAATTTCTATTAAAATTATCCCCCTATCCTCCCTATTATATTTCTTCTAAACTTTTACGTAAATAATATCCGCTTCCTTATTCTTCTCCCTTATTTCCTTTAATATTATATTATTTAATCTTTTATCGAAATTGGCCTAGGGGATTCTTTTAATTAGAATTCCTATAGTATTAAAAGTTACGATAGCTTTTATTTTAAAGACCTCTTTCGCCTAAGTATAGTATTTCTAATATTATTTGTATATAAGTTCGTCGAAAACTATAATATAATCGCCGCTCATTACTATTCGAATAATTATTTGGATTCCTTTATATTATTTCTCCTTTAAAGTATTTTCAATCGCCTACTTTATATCCTTATTCGATTACTTAATATATTAAGCGGAAATCGAAATTCCCTTAATTATAAATTAGCGTTCGCAATTAAAAGGAATAAACTTCGGGGTAATAATAATAATTAATTATTAAAAAGTAACGCCGATTTTATTTAATAATTTCGTAATAATATCGGCCTATTTTTTCGGTACCTCTTAAATACCCTTTTTAAATTCCTTAAAAATATCCTTCTTTAAATTATCGAAGTCCTTCTTAATAATAAATTAATTCTTACTAACCTTATTTACCTTAGGTATCCAGGACTTATTTTTCTTTACTTAAATTTTCGCGAATTCGAAAAGTAGTTCTCAAACCTAACGATAATCCTCGGGCGAAACGGTATTATAATCCGTAGACTTATTCGCTTAAGTAATAAATCTCTTTATAATTTTATCGTCGTTCTCCGTTTTCTCCGAAATCTTTATAGCGAATACGGCGTCGAAGTCGTTATAATTGGAAATACTTCCGAAGGGGTTGTAAACGCTATTTTCAAATCTATACGCGCCTTTATTAATCGTTATCGGCAGCGATAATTCAACGCCATCGCTACGTTCGTCGCAAGATATTGCGAGGGGGGTAAACGACCCTCCTAAGTCGATTACCGTTATCTATTTTCGTTTTGGAGCACTTCCTAACCAGAAATCGGCGTTTCCGGTTTCAGCGTCGTTTTTAAGAAAATTGGAAGCAATAAGAACTTTAGTTAAAATCTAAATGCCCAAGTTTTTTTAATAATTAATAACCCTAACCCTAAAAATAATAAGAGTATTAAAATAATGAGAAAAAGATAGCGGATATTTTACACCCGGATTTAAATTAATCCGGCCTTTGGTTAAAGAGTAATATGGGTTACAAAAAATTTGACGAATGAGTTTTGAAAAATTAAATCTCTTTTTTTTTTTTTTTTAAAAAAAAAAAAAGGAGGAGGAGGGGGTTTAGAAAGGTGGAAGGGAAAATGGGCGTTTCACTGTCTTCCGTGGGCATATCCGGCTCCGCCCAAGGAAATACTATTTTAATAAATAATTACCGATTCGGTATCGTTATTGTCTTTTAAGAAGCGGAAATACTCGTCAGGCCTACAAAATCGGCTGTTAACTAGTAGCGGACCTACTAGTCAGGGACATGGATTCGTACATAACCATTAATTCGTACCGCGGGAGCGACTTTCACTGGCTAGCAAAAGCCCTTGGCGCTAAAGTCGCCCACGCTAATCTAGTTAGCGGGCTTACCTACATATACATATGGCTTAGACGCATTTTACCCCTCCGAGCTGAATATCCAATGCATGCACACTATATACCGTCTCGGTACAAGAATTCGGTACGAATTAATAGTTATGTACGAATCAATGTCCCTGACTAGTGGGTTTCCTACTAGTCAGACGGCGATTTTGTAGCCCTGACGAGTAGATGTACGGATTAAATACGCCGGTTAAAGTTTTAAAATTATAATTACGATAATTATAGAATCCGTTTATAATTGAAAGTATTAAAGAGAATGTCTTTTCGCACTGCTATAAAAGTCTTTATACACTGTAGTAAAAAAAAAGGATAAAGTATAACTTAGCTAAAGTTGGGGGTACAAGGAGGATGATAGTATTGGAATTTTTGTTATTTTTTACTCTATATTACTAAGCTCACGCCGTCTTCATACCCCCACAACCAAGGCTGAGAGATAAAGATTTAATACTTAAGATTAATTAAGTTTCATTTGTATATCTCCTTTATTATAAAGGTTTAGGGAGGGTGTGGAGTTAGGGTAAGGATACCATTGTGTAGAGAAAAAAATAACAAAAATTCCAATGCTACTAGCACCTTTGTAGCCTTACCTTTAGCCAAGTTATACTTTATTCATTTTTAGATGACAGTGTATAAAGACTTTTACGACAGTGCGAAAAGACATTGTCGTATTAAATGGATAAGTATTATTACTAAATTAATTCTCCCGTTCTATAAAGCGCGAAAACGTTGGGAATAATCCGAAAATTAGAATACTAATAAATTATTAAGAAAGGTATTCGTCGCAATCTCTATAATAAGTGAGCGCGTGTAATGTAAATATGTAAGTATAATAAACTATTACGGGGCGAAGGCACCGTTAGGTATAAGGTATAATCTTTATTATTGTACGAAGGAAGTAAGAAAGGTGTACGATAGCTAGGGCAAATATAGGGCACGGGTAAAATCCACCTATAGGTAGATCTACCCCGTAACTACTGCTATATAGCTAAGCCCAGTGCTATAGCTGTGTATGCGGCTGAGGTATGCGCGACTGTAGTGTAGTACTGGCTATGGCACGACTGGTACAGGGCACGTAATCTAGCCCTGTAATAGTAACGAAAGGGGGTTATATAGTACGATTAAAGCGATTTAGGATTATTTATTGAAGCGCAGTTGTTATGGTCTAGGGAAAGAAGTGTGTTAACACGAAGTGAGCGAGCATAGCGGAGCTTCTTTATAATGGGGTAAGACCCTTGTTAACAACCTCTGTAAGTTGTCTGTCCTGTAATTGGTCTATTAAGTAGAAATCCGTTCCTTAGATTGGTTAGAATTTTAGTAGTCTGTACTCATTGTAGATTAATTTAATAATATTGGATTGGTTAGAACTTTCGCAGCCCGTACACGCTCTACAGGGGTCCCCGGGGGTATCCCCCAGGTCCGGGTCTTTTGCAGCCCATATACGCTCTACGGGGGTCCCCGGGGGTATTCCCCGGGTCCGGGTCTTTTGTAGCCCGTATACCTACGGGGGTCCCCGGGGGTGTCCTCCGAGTTTTTTCACCCTAACCCTCTTAACGGGGGGTCCCGGGGGGTAGTAGCCCCTTAGTAAGGGTAAAACTTACAAATCCTTTCCCAAATTGCATATATACGTTTTTACCTCTATATAGTCGACTTCGATTCTACCTAATCGACTATCCTTTTTTTCAATACTATTTACTAACTAAGTAGTTATCGCAATTAATCGCTATAACGCCTAATCCGGCTAATTGACTAACCCCTATAGATTGGATTTTAACGGCCTTTATATTTACCGGCTATTTACACAACAATCGATTACGCGTAGAGGCGACTTCCTTTATATACAACCGATATCTTTTATATATAAGCGACCGCCCCCAAATTTATTTCTTTTAGTAACCAATATACTTTTACGGCAAATACCAATTTTCGAACGACAATCGATAATCGACAATCGATTACGTATAGCCGAACTAGCGACTACGTATAGCCGACTTCCTTTATATATACGCAATTACCCCCTAAACCGCACGGCTTTTAGCAACTAGCGTACTTTCAAAGTAATTAATACCAATTTCCACTTATATAGTACTTTTAGTAATTTTAGCCTTATTATCCGTATCGTAGTACTTAATACCGTAGTATTCCCTTATATTAATTAATCCCTAGGTAGACTTTACATACGTATAGTATATATCTTTATAGGATATAGCTTCTATTAATCTATTTAGTTCTAAACCTCTTCCTTCCGGATAGGGCTTTTAAAATGAAGAAGAAGATATCGAGTTACGGTAATATAGAACCTATAGAAGGTACTTCCCCTTACTTGAATTTGCGGGTAAGAGGAATTCAAATAGATTAATTTAGTAATACTTTTAATATTACGAGGTCTAAGGAAGATATAAAGCGAATTTATCCTAGGCTATAAGCTTTACTCGCAATTATACGGCTAACCTAATTACGGCTAACCCGGCCGCTTCTATATCCGGTATACCTATTACTCCGGCTCTAATTCCTCCGATTCCTATAGTTCTTCCCCCCCTTCCGGCGCCTATAATACACTATCTATAGTCCCTAGCCCCTACTTCTACTACTCCATCTCGGTAATTAATATAAAATATTACTATCGATGGCTATATACGTATAATAGTACTACGAACCCCAGCACTACGAATATTAAGGCCTTTATATTTTATAGGAGGTATAGACTTATAGGATTCGCCCTATATAGCGGATGCCCGACGAACCCGTAAAATTATTCGTAGGGATCATAGGGTTCGCCGGTATTACAATAAAGAGGTTTTACTTATATTATCTCTTCGAACATTACGTACAAACTTGGAGCCGTTATCCCTTAATATATTAGTAATAAGTAATCCCATTAGGATATTAGGTAGTTGTATAGAGGTTAATAATGGTTATAATGCTAATATTAATACTAATACTAATACTAATACTAATAATAATAGTTTAATTTAGTTCGAATATAAAGATTATAGCTTTATACGACTAACGGACGTCTACTATTAGAACTTAAACTTTGTAGGCTTTTGCATATATTTGTCACAGGGTTAACCCTGTAACGGTTCATAGCAGCGATGGCACTAGGTCTGAGCCAGAGATTAGTTTATAGCTTAGACTATTGTATAAAGCTATTATAGTATTCGTAATAGCTTTAATCGTTATTGCTATATAACGGTCGTACTAGTTCTACAGCGCTTATGAGATTGTTGTAGAGTTGTTAATTAGGACTAGCTTATAAAGGCTGGTCTTGGAATATACCTTTGGACCTTCCCCTTTCTTCTCTTTGTATAATTATATTTATTTTTACTTACTTTATACCTTTGTACTATAATAATTAATTATACTTTTAAATTATTGCGTTTTACGTATATCTTTTTCGACTTTTAGAGTCGTACGGCGTTTAGTTATATAGTTTATCCCCTATATCGAGGTTGCCGTTAATCGTAGACTTCGGTATATAGAATCGCTTTATTGAGCTATAGATTTACTAGAATTATAATTTAAACGCGGGCTAATTATTACGATTACGCCTTTTTATTACTATAATCCTTCTATATTGTTATAGAATTACGCAGTAGAAAATAGTGATTACGATTACAACTACTACTTTACTAGTAGCAACAGTAGTAATATTTATTTATTTGATTACGTTACGCTTAGCCTAGGGTCCGGATTTAAATTTAACGTCTACGATTTGGGTGCGCTTTCCTAATTTCTCAATAACGAATTAATTAATAATATAGTTATTATAGGAGCGGCGTTATTTATTTTGGATATTACTCCCGATATTTAGAATTTCGTTAACGGTATTATATTCGATTTCTACCCTTCTCCCGTATTTAGGGAATATTAGGAGATTATTACTAATATCGGCTAATAGCCGGCGTTTCGATTTATTATTAATACACTTGGCCGAGTATTTACCCGAATCTTTATCAATTATAATATTATTATTATAGAGTATTAGTAAATTTAGTAGTAGTATTAGGAAGCCTAATAGGTTATTACTATTCTACGCGAATAAATTACTACTATATCTTCTAATACCCTTTTAATAACCCTTACTATTTCTAACGAAGGCGCCCTAATTACGCTTATAGTAATTTCGATAGCCCTTATTACTCGCCTTCCTAAATATATTATTAAAGACCTTTCCGTTTTTTTTAGTAAAGAGAAGGATAATATTATATATTACGATATTTTCCGCTTATAGCGCTATTAGATTGAAGCCGCTTAGGAGTTCGATATAATTTATTTTCCTAATAAGCGGATTAAGATTGTAAGGGCTATATTCCGTTTGGGATTAGATTTATACGCGGTATTTAAGGGTAGTTTTATTAAAATTAAGGAGTTTTCTATTAATTCCGATTAATAGCCGTAGAAGATAGGCGAAATTTTTTTTTGGTACTTAGTAAATCGGTATAATAACGTAAATATTAAATTAGATGCCTATAAACATTTAATCGACTTCTATTAGGGCAGTATATTATTCTTATATTTCGAGATTAAATTTACTAAATTTATAGATAAGTACAATCTTATTAATATTATAAAGGTTTATTACCTTTATAATAAAATTAATAAGAAGTTCTATTAAGCTTTGGTTTTTTAGGATTTCCCGGGTAACGACGAATATATTAAGTAATTATAATTAATTAGAAAAGTCAATAGGAAGATCGAAGACGCCGAATATTATAATAAAGTTATAACCGGCTTTTTAATTAATTTTACTAATAAGGGTAGTAGTAATAATTCTAGCAGTAATAATAATAGTAGTAATAGATCTACCCCTTCCGCTTCGGCTAATAATAAAATAATAAACTAAGGAAGAAATTAAATAGATTTAAACGTAACGAATATATTTACTATATTCGACTTAGAAGTTTTTAGGGAGCGTAGGGAAAAGGGATTCTACTATCGTTATAATTAATAGGGATATATAGTTTGTAATTGCTTTAGTTCAATTAATTAGGGTAGTAAACTTTATATTAACAAGGTTTTTACTAGTAAGGAAAAGAAGAAGAATAAGGATAAGGGACGAAGAAGTCGGAATAGTAGAGGAAATAATAAGAGTAAATTAGGAGGCGGAAGAAGAAATATAGTAGAAATTTAGGTTATTAGAACTATTAGTATTAAAAAGCCTAACGAGTTTACTACAGGCGGCGAATATTATAATAATTAAGGAAATAAATAGCCTTTATATTTAATTATATATAAGGGCTTAGCCGGTTAACTATATTATAGAGAAAATAGAATCCTTTCATTAATTTAGAGGAGGTATAAATTTAATTATTAAATAGTATTATTCTTCTAAATATAATTCTATTATCTACATATATAATTACTAATACGTATAAAGACTATTATATTACCCTCGTTAATAATAGGTATTCCGTATATACTTTTATTAATTATTCTTTCGTCTAAAAATATAATCTCCTTCGTTTTCTATTACTTTATCCTAAAAAATTAGTACTTGCGGATAATAATATTAAGAGTATTATTAAAATAGTAGTAAAGGGAAGGCTGCGGATTAGTTACTACGAAGAGATTATTACCTTTTTAATATACGACTTCTATAAGAAATACCCTATTATTTTAGGCTATCTTTAAATAGCAATTTATAAATTATATATCGATTATAAGAGCGGCGGTATATAATTTAATTATCCTAATTACTCTAATTATTATTTACTAATAGGTCTTTCTAACGATTAAACGGAAGCGTTTCGGGCGCTTTCTAATCCCATTTCTATTATTATTACCTATATTTATAAGAAGGTACTTCTTCTCCCTATTTCTATTAAAAAAGGTATTATATTATCTATATTTTATAAGAGGGGTAGTATTTTTCTTAGGGATAATATTAATACTATCCCTAGGGGTTATTTTTATAAGGAGGAGATTTTAGGGGCGGAGGGCGAGAACCCGTTCGTTGGAAAACTTTAATTTAAGGATAAAGGATTTGAAGAGCGGACTTCTATATTTGAAAATAAGGGGGAAATTTTATTACTATTAGCTTTATATTACGCTTTTATCGGTTATTAAGCGGGGGCGAAAATTAAATTTATTATTAGTATTACTATAATACTAATTAAGATTAAAAGGGACGCGCTATATTAATTTTATACTAAATTAAGTAGGAGGTACGTATTAATAGGGGATTATCGAATACTAATCTAATTTAGTAAATCAGTCGACGATAAAATTAATTCTATAAATATTCGCAAATTAAATACCGCTACCTTTAATTTTATTTATAAAAGAGATTAATTTTAATTATATATAACTAATTATACGTAGTTCGAATAGCTAGTAGTATTTTTAGAGTTTTGCGAAATGGATTTTATATACGAGGTAGCGTAAAATATTATTAAGGGGAGAGGAGAGTAGTATAAGAAGGATTTTCTACTATCCCTTTACAATTTTATTAATAATATAGCGGAGGAATACGGATTTAATATTAAATAGGAAGTAATAATTATTATACAAACGGTTATATTAATAGGAGACTTTATAAAGGCCGCTCTATTTTGTAAAACAACGATTCGATATATATATTTCGCTAAAGTCTTAGAGGAAGATATATAGAAGTTTATAAATAGGACGGATAAATTATAGAGGATTAAGGAGGAGATTAATAAGATATTATTACTTTACTACTAGTCCTATATTAATACCTTTTTACTAGCGTTAGTAAATTAATTCTTCCCTTACCGATTTTATAATTATAAGATTAAGTTTTAATTAGGAGAGTAGGTATTATATATTAGATTTAGGTTTATATTGCCTATTAAAACTATTATTATTAAGAAATAGATTAATGAGAATTTTAGGAAGAAGTTTATCCGGCTTTCTTAGTCCGCTTCTATAGTATTTATTTTATTGGTAAAGAAATTAGGGGGCGGGGTTTGTATTTGCGTAGACTATTAGGGCATTAATAATATAATATTTAAAACGTAGTACTTATTACTATTAATTAAAGAGATATTGGACGTAATTTGTAAGGCGAAGATTTTTACCAAATTCGATATAATTTCTACATTTAATTATATATAGGTAAAGGAGGGCTACGAATAGTTTATAGCTTTTATTATTCGCTTTAAGCTCTTTGAATTATTAATTTATTTATTTGGGTTATAAGGAGCGCTAAGGACTTTTTAGAATTATATTAATAACGTCTTATATAATATCTTTAATATCTATGCTATTACTTATTTAGATAATATTTTTATTTATTTAGAAAACGAAGAGGAGTACGTTGGGTATATTAGTAAAGTATTAAAACGGATAATCGACGCGGGTTTGTAAATTAATATCGATAAATATGAATTTTATATTAAACGTATTAAATATTTAGGGTTAATTATTACCCCGGGAAATATTAAAATAAATTTAGAAAAGGTAGCGGCTATAACCTCTTAAGAGGTTTTAGATATTAAGAGAGCGTTATAACGCTTTTTAGGGTTTACTAATTTCTATTGTCGGGTTATTAAGTATTTTTCTATATTAATTAGTTTACTATACGAATTAATAAAGAAGGATATTAAAGATTAGGAATAGAGGGATTACTATTAGTAGTCTTTCGAAATATTGAAGAAAGTTTTTACAAACGGATTTATTCTATATATTTTCGATTAATTAAAATAGACGGTTATAAAAACGGATACGTTAAATTGGGCTTGTAGAAAGACGTTTTCGTAATACGATAAAAATAGGGAATTAAAATTAGTCGCCTATTTTAATTAGTAGTATTTATTAGCGGAGTATAATTACGATATTTACAATAAGGAGTTCTTCGCTATCGTTAAGGCTTTAGAAAAATAAAAATTAGAATTAGAAGGAGTATAGAAGCCAATAGAGATTATTACCGATTATAAGGGCTTAAAGTCTTTTATAATTAGTAAGTAATTAACCCTAAAATATATATAATAGTTTTAATTCTTATTATATTTCAATTTTACTATTTAATACCGGCCGGGCTTTTTATAAGTTTGCCTGGATACGTTAAGTTATAAGTTAGAAAACGTCCTAAAGGATACAGGAGATAAGAGGTTACTAATATATAATAAGGTATTATTAAATAAGAACGTTTTTATTAATAGGGCGTTTATATTAGAGGAGGAGATTTCTATATTAAGAGCGGAGATCTCTATAGTCTTTATTAATACCGAATATATTTACAACTTCAAAACTATAAATAAGATATTAATAAACAACTTTGTTATAAATTACTATAAGAAATTAACCCTCTTATAAAATATACGGGCTTATATATTAAATTTAATTAGGAAAGCGTAGTCGAAGGAGGTAAAGGATAATTTTAAAAAGCTTTTATTCGTAGAGTATTATATTATTTAAGGGCGGATCTACTATTACAGTTCTATCCTCCTTAACCTTAATAATATAAATATTTATTATTAATTAATTTGCTACGCCTATAATATACCGGGTATAGGGTACTTAGGGAAGGAGAAAACCTATAGCCTCCTCTTATAATCTTTCTTTTAGTTAAGGATATATAACGTTATTAAAATTTATTATAAGAATTGCTTAACGTACGTAAAGATAAAGCTAATACGGTATATACTATACGAATTATTTAAACCGTTGGCAGTACTATTTGCGCTATAGAAAAACATTTTAATTAATTACATTATACTATTAATATTATATAAATAGCGAAAGCAAGCGTTTAAATACATCGCTATAATTATAGACCGGCTAATAAAAATATAATATTTTATTCCTATAATCGGTTTAATAGTAAAGGAATTAATTAATCGGTTTATCGAACGGGTCTATAGTATTTACGGTTTACCTAATACTATTATATTAAATAAGGGTTTTTAATTTATTTTACAGTTTTAAAGGGTATTATTAATAAGATTAGAAATTAAATTAATTCCTTCCTTTACTTTCTATTTAATTATTAACAGACAGACGGAATAGATTAACGCCGAAATAAAAAGATATTTATAAACCTTTATTAATTAAGTATAAGACAATTGGATAGATTAACTCCTTATAGTAAAATTTACCGCTAATAATCTCGTATTAGAAACGATAGGAATATTACCCTTCTTTATTAATTATAATTTTTATCTATAAATAAGCGTAAAATTAATTAAATTATACCCTCTAAATATATTATAAATTTAGTAGGATAAATATTTTAAGGCTTTAGAAATCGTTAATCGCTTTAAAGTAATTTTAGATTTTATTACGGTTAAAGTAAAAGAAATTTAACGACGGTATAAGGATAATACTAATACAAATAAATTAAATACTCTACAATATAAGGTTAGGGATAAGGTTTTACTAAATATAGAGAACTTCGAAATAAGGAGGTTATACGCGAAATTAATACCGCTTTATAAAAGGCCTTTCGAAATTATTAAAATCTATAGCTATACTATTATATTCTACTTATTAATTAATATAAAGTATAGTCCTACCTTCTATATTAATAAGGTTAAACTTTGGATAGGAAGGATAGAAGGGGATATTAAGGCGAATTATAAGCGGATTATAAAGCGGATAAATAATAGGAAGGACTTTGAAGAATAGGAGTTTAAAACTATTAATAATTACCGGAAGAATTTAAATAATGGACGATAAGAGTATTATATCGTATAGGCGCCGCTATACGTATTTAATTAGTAGTTACGTAAGAATGTGGAGATATGTCCGGAGGAGATTAGGAGGTTCTATAATAATAATCCGGACGCTCTAGTACTACCGGCCTAAACCGCCGCCGAAAAACGGAGGGATTACGAAGTAGAGGTTAGAGTAGATTAATAGGGCGGAAGAACGGATTAGCTATTAGAAATTAGGGAGAATAGATAGTACGAAGGGCGGAGGAGGTTACCACGTAGGGTAGCGGTAGCCGTAGAAGCTTTTATAGCGTAGGTTAAACGATTACTAAGTATTTCTAATATTTTATATATTATTAGTCAACTATATAGCTTTTTTTAGCCCGGGGTAGTATTATAGGGTTAACCCTATAATAGTTTATAGTAGCGATAGTATTTGGTCTGAACTAGAAATTAATTTATAATTTAGATTATTATATAAAATTATTATAGCGTTCGTAATAGCTTTAATCGTTATTGTTATATAATAGTCGTACTAGCTCTG
This sequence comes from Neurospora sp. CHS-2018c, assembly GCA_009806235.1. Lineage (NCBI taxonomy): Eukaryota > Fungi > Ascomycota > Sordariomycetes > Sordariales > Sordariaceae > Neurospora > Neurospora sp. CHS-2018c. The sequence continues at coordinate 1,383,158 of RAPC01000020.1, forward strand.
TAGCGCTTATGAGATTGTTATAGAGTTGTTGATTAAGACTAGCCTATAAAGGCTAGTCCTAGAATACACCCTTGGACCTTCCCCTTTCCTCTCTTTGTACAATTACATTTGTTCTTACCTACCTTGTGCCTTTGTACCGTGATAATATTATATAGATGCTATTATTGAATTAGATAAAACTTTATATTATTATCGTCCCGAACGGTATTAGAATTATTAATAACGATTATAAAGTAGGTATTCTATTAGGAGCCTTGCTCGGCGCGCAGTATCACTTTTCTACGCGCGCAGTGTACACTGCGCGGATAGTCATGCCTACCCTGATATCCCTATGCGCGCAGTGTTATAGTAATCCCTAACCCTATAAAACCTTGTAATATTTTTTATAGTATTTAACGTTTTGGTAGTGTTGAAAGTCGATCTTGCGTAATAACGTATTGGTATTGAGGTTATTATTACTAAGGTAATAAACCGTATAAAGCAAATTTGAGTATCTATATTCTAACTACCTATTTAAGTTCCCTTTTATTTTCTTAACTTTCTTCTTGAGGGTTTAACAGCCCTCCCGCTTCTAATTACTGCTATAGGTACTAACGAACGTATTATAGTACGTTTCTTGCGGGCAGGCTGTTCGTTAGAGTTTGAGGGAGCAAGAGGGTCGCTTAAGGGAGTAGTAAGAGTAAAAAGCTCGTTGTTAAAAGCAAAGGGATCTAACGAGGAGGACCCTTCTAGTTCCTATACCTCAATAATAGAGCCTACCGCAGAATCCTCCCCAGCACTCAAATAGCTAAGTTCAACGTATTAAGTCTTAATCTATTAGGGTTAGGGATTACTGTGATACTGCGCGCGTAGGAATATCAGGGTGGATATAGCTATTCGCGCAGTGTACACTGCGCGCGGAGAAAACTGACACTGCGCGCCGAGCAAGGCTCTTCTATTAGTAATGCGAGAGTAGGCGGCGCTATAGCGATTTTATGGACGTAAATGGTTATGACCTGTCCCGGTATTTGGGGTATATTTAGGATAATTAAAATAACGATGAAGACGAGGATGATTACTATTATAGTGGTAATAACAGCTTTACTAATATGGGTAGTATTTCTCTTAGTCTAGTATTCTATCGTTATTCCTATTCTTATCGTCAGTATTAATACCGTTACGTCCTCGTAGTCCTACTTTAGGTATACCGGTATTACCTAGGCCCCCTCGGCCTTAAAGGGCTACCCCGAGAACGCCTACTACGCCTAATAATGCAGATGTAGATGTAGATGCAAATACACAATAGCCGGAGCTCGTTATCCCTAGACCCGAATTAGAAAACCTAGTAAATTAAGAGTATATACTTCATCCTAATCCCCTTTTTCGATAATAGTATCCTCCCTTTATACCTAGCTATAATCCCTTTCTCCGATATAAGGCAATCCTAAACCGTAATAAGGGTTATATGGACACATACAACAACATTATGTTCAATATTGAATGGGAGGAATGCACTTTATACTATAAGCAATAGCTAGATTTATATATTAAGTGCAGTATATACAAGTATTATATTAATAAGCGGAAGAAGGAAAGATTTGGAGATATACCGTTTTACTCTACCGAGAATCTTATAGACTTCGGTAATATCGATCCGGCTTTACCTAAGCTTTTACTAGTCGAGGAGTAGTTGATTGCCCGGGTCTATATATATATCGACGTCTATACTATTAGGGGAGTTCAATATTAGTACTACGGCTATATTATCAATTTTCTTCGAGATATTGGCTTAATATATAACTATTTACCCCTTTTACTAGAAGAGTTAGATATTATTGTCCTCTACCCCTAGAATATAAATAATTAGGAGTAGATTCGAAAATAGTTTCGTCGAAACTATTATATTAATAAACGTAATATATAGATTTAATTAAACTATTTAAAAGACAAATACCCTAGTTACTGGGATATTATTATTAATTATACCCGTTTTTCCTAGTTCTTAGAAGACGGTAACGTCTTTAACCGAATCCCTTCCTAGATTATTGAGGAGGATATTGAAATTAACGAGGATAACGAGGTTAATATCGACGACGAGGAAGTTGCCGCTGTATTAAACCTTATAGTTAATTAAACCTAATTCAATTAATTTATTAATTAATTTAATTGAAACGCCCATCCTTCCACCGTGGAGGCGCTTCGTGTCGGGCCCACACTATCGGTGTCCCAATTGGATCCACACCAGAGGTCGTGGTCCGTGGGCCCACTCGAAGCGCCGAAACTGGAAGGAGCGGCGGTTCTGTCTATTACCGGCTGGAATGCAAAAAAAATGGTCACCTAACGGCCCGTGCGCATGTGTCTCGCAATCCCAAAAGGGAAGTTTTGTGGGTCAGGACACAGTTTCAATAGCGATAACGAAATGAAAACGCTTTCGTTAACACCTGTCTCAAACCATCGCGTGCATCAAGAGTTGAAAATTGTCAGATTGATCGTCTTAATTCAACGGTCATTTTGATACTTTTTGCAGGCTGTGCGACCGTGTGGTTATTGAGAAAAGTCAAAAAGAGTGGTTTCTCTCATTGAAATGCGACCGTTGTATTGCTGCAAATGACCAAAACCCCTAACCCTAAGGATTGGAAGCGATGAGGACCACGGCCTCCAAATGACCAAGTCCTCAAAATGACCAAGTCCCCAAAATGACCGAGTCTTTTGAATAACTAATAACCCTAACCCTAAAAATAAAGAAATGGGTACCAAAATGATGACGAAGAAACGGTGGTCATTTTGCACCCGGCCAGAAGTTAATCCGGCCTTTAGTTGAGGAGGAATTTTGATTTAAGAAAAATTTGACGAATGGGTCTTTAAGATTTAGATTCCGCTTTTTTAAATAAATAAATAAATAAATAAATAAATAAATAAATAAAAAGGTGGAAGGAATAATAGGCGTTTCACTGTCTTCCTCGGGCAATAACCTAGCTCCGCCCAAGGGAATACTATTTTAATTAGGGGCGGGGATAATAATTTAAGTAACCGCCTCTTTAGTATATTGATTTCGGCCCTATATATAATCCTGAACTTCCTCCGTATCTTACCCCGGCTACTCCGAATTCCTCTATTATCCCGGCTACTTAGCCTTCCCCGGCTTCTAATCCCAATTTCTTATCCAGTCCAAATTTCTTATCTAGCCCGGTAGTACTAGAGTTATAGCTAGAATAGTAACCGCAATTATTAAGTCTTAATAAATAGGGACGAATCTATAGTTTTATATAAATGCCGGGCTTTATTAGACCTACCCCTATTAGCGAATTTAATAGATTATAACCATTACTTTCTTAAGTATTCCCAATCCTCTACCCCTAAAATAAGGCCGATTTTATAGCCTAGCGTTTTTATAAAGTATTATACCGCGACTATATTAAATACGCTATAAAATAGAAAGATGGCCGATTTACTCGCCACCCCCGATTTCGTTTCGTTGCCTTCAATACTTTAATACGCGGCCAAATTAACTAAAAGAGCTCTTTCTATATTCGTCGTAACCCAGGCCAAAGTACTCTCTAAATTAAAAATCTTAGGGCCGCTTTTAAAGGCCGTACGGATTAAGGAGAATAAATACTTAAATCTATTGTAAAGTATACCGACACTCTACGTAGCACTCGGCCCTACTAGGGGGCTAAAAAATAGGCTCTAAAGGCATATATCTATAGACTCGGTATACCCTCCCTCTTTATAACCTTTACGCCGGCCGATTTATATTAGAGGTTATTAGCTAAATTTATACCCCATTATAATAAGTAGCTTGAAGTAGTAAGCGCGAACGTAGTAGGATTACATAGGAGAATCTTTATAATAATCTAACAATCGGTGTATAGTATTTCTAGAAGAGGTATAAGGTATTCTGTAATAAGGTTCTTATTCCGAAGTTCCGTATTGTCGACTACTGGGATAAATATAAATAGCAAACTCGTAATAGCCCTTATAACTATAGCCTATATTAGTATAAAAGTATATTTAAAGCGTAGTTCGAGACGGTTGAAGGCAAAGATGCGTTTACTGCTTTTTGGGGTATTTATATTATAGTTATCAACCCAAAGCCCTATAGGGCTCTTAATAGGGCTGAAGGCGATATGCTTATTGTCCGTATAGGGGAGTACGAGTAACTAACCTTCGCTACGCTATCCTGTATTATTAATTATATAAACCGGTATTAATATAGTATAATGTACTATCTACGCCGCCGTAAACTTCCCGACGGTTCGATAATTGAAGAGCCTATATACCGTTTCAACTTTCCCCGAAATATATACGACCGTCCATATATTACTCGTAGATTTAACCCACTTTACAATATATTTGATATTATACGTAATAATACTAATATCAATAGTTAGAACCCTATTATATGTGAGATCACGAACAATAACGAAAGCAAGCGTGTATACGATTGATTGAGTGTATTATAGAAGAGAGAAGAGGAGAGAGGGCGGAAGGTCTGGAGGTCTAGACGAACGGTGGGTATGCCAGGGCACGAGTGGAGCAGGCGGTGAATAGCCTGTGCTAAGAGTGCGGTTAGAACCCACCGACACACCCCCATAAACCGGAAAGACCGCTAAAGGTCTCAGTCTCTATATACTATATACTGTTTACTATTTACATAGTAATAATATATTAGTGTTTATGCCTAGGGAACCTTCTTCTAAACTATACTAATAAGCTTAACGAATTTTGCGTACTTATCTGGCTTTAGCGGCTTCGTAAGGCTATTAACTAGCATCTCCTCACCCGGCAAATGTTTAATGGTGAATGCCTTCCTATCCAACACCTCCTAAATGAACTATTTATATCGGATATCGATATAACGGTTCCTGGCGGGCATATTAGGGTTGAGAACCCTATCTTTAGCATTACTACTATCCGTATATAGGATCTTATCGACCTTCTAGAGGCCTAGATCTACATTCAGGTCATCGAGTATTCCGCCAACCCAATCGAAGGCCTTCGCAATAGGTATTAGATTAGTAAATTCTACTTCTATTATACTTATAATAATAAGATTTTATCGCTTTAACTTCCAAAGGACGGGGCTACAAGTAAAGAATACGACATAGCCTACAGTACTCTTCCTAATTAGAATATTATCTACAAAGGATACGTTTGCATAAGTGTAAAAGGATAGCGCCGTTGACGGCGAAAGTATTCCTCCTAATTCAATACCCAAATTAGAGTATTCGGATAGGTAACGCTATAAGTACTTCATAACGGTAATGTAACAGTCCATAGGGCTCTTATTGGCCTTAGAGAACTTACTGATTATATAAGCAATATTAGGTCTAATATTAGTCAATAACCAATTTAGGTGTCACAGGATTACCTGTGACTGCCTTGCACATGCACGGCTCCTGCCATGGGCAGTTGAGCCTCGTGCCGTGCCATTGCTGCCATTGGCCAATGGCACATCACGTGCATGTGCACGTGCGACTGGTCTGAGCTCTGGGCATGGCCTTCGTGCCATGCCCTATATCGCCAGACCTGCGCACACCTCTCTTTCCCTCTCTTCGTACAACTACGCATATCCAACCAACCCCCTACCTTTGGCCTTGCCCCGTGATATTAGGGAGCCTATCTTCTTAGGGTAGGATTTAGCCTCTTCAACGGATACCTCAATACCCCTATAGATCTTGAAATCCGGGGGCTATAGTATTTTAACGTTGTAAAATTTAGTCTTTCCATTATTAAATTTAGCGATAACCGATTAGGTATATCATTATTATAATATGAAGATTGTACGAATTTGGCAGTCCCTAACTATATCATAGCTAAGGAATATGCGTACCTTTCCCAACTCTTTGAGTTTAAAATGGCTAGCCAATTATATCTTAACTTTATTAACGATTTTAGCGGTTAGCGCAGTAATGAAAAGGTTATTAACGTAGAGTATAATTATTATACCCAATTATTTATTAGTAAGGAGATAAGAATTTGCACAAATAGGGTTAAAGCCGGTTTCTTTTAGAACTAGTAAAAGGGTTTAAAACCAATAAAGTAGGGAATATTTGAGTCCGTATAGTACTATTAGTAGAAAGTAGACAACGTCCTCTTTACAGTATCCTTCCAAGGCTCTTTCTAAAAACGTTAATTATTCGACGTAGTATTTAATATTATTAGGAATAGGGGTATTGAGGAAAGCAATATCGAAGTCGAATTAGTAGTACTTATAATCGTTTATAGCCATAATAATTAAGAAGAGACGAACGCTAACGGAGTAAGCGATTATAATATAGATATTTTATATAGCCCAATTGCCTTACTCGCGGTTACTATAAATAACCCATTTGGCTTTGGCCATCCAATCTTTTTCGTCGATAAGATATTTCTCGTTATATACCTATTTACTAGGAAGGACCACTATTCCGGCGGTTCTAGGCACTAAAGTATAGACTTATCGATCCTCTAAAGCCTTAACCTACTTCTTCATTACTAGAAGCTAATATATCTCAAAATTCGGGCGTCTCTATACCTATCGGAAGTTATTTGGAATATCCCGACTTGCTTTTACAACTACTAGGTATACTATATCGTAATAGACCTTTATAACTATAAAGTAATAAACCAGAGGATTACGTCTAATAAGACGGCCCTCTATTATACTATAGAAGTTATTAGGGAGTATAACTTTATCTTAGACTATATTACTATTACTATCTTTAACCTTTTGGCTATAGTAATTATAATTAAGTGGTTTGGCTATTGAACGACGAAGTCGTATTAGACCTGCTTAGGGCTATTCTTAACTTATAGATTAGGAAGGAATAGTTATAGGTTCCGAAGATTGTACCGTAAGCTCCGAAAATTCATTCGTAGGCTCCGAAGATTATATCATAGGCTTCGACGCTTAAATCGGAAGTTCTCGGAGGTAAGTTTGAGCCGGAGGCTGGGGAGGAGCGGGCGGCTGGGGAGCCGGTTTTAGCTATAATTTATTAATCTTTGTGTTTAAAGTAGGGTTAAATTATCGAGAACGGTTTGGGTTTGGGGTGCCTATAGAGGGTAAACGAACCGCTAAAACTAGTTATTATAAGCTGCTAAGTAGGGGAATACCTAGTACGGTATATATAGTTAGCTTATTATTTTTATTAGAAGAATTACAGCGATTGCAGAGTATAGGGTCCTCTTTATTGAAGTTCTCGAAGTCTAGAAGGTCGTCGTCTTCCTCAATAGAGTCTCTACCGTCTAGGGAATTAGATAGTAATTGTTAAAGCGGGTTTGGCGACGAAGGCGCTAGAGATATCGTAGTCGGATTAATTAGAAATTCTAATACTATAGTCGGTAACGGCGAAATCGGCGCGGGGTTTGGAAACGTATTCTAGGGAACTAGACCGACTAGTAATTATACTAGGAGAATTAGAGGGTTTTAGAGAGCCGCTAAGGGTACTAGAATAACCTCTAGAGAGAGTAGTAGTATAATAGCTATCTCCTAGGGTTTCTTAATAATATACTGAGGGGGTAGCATAATAGCCTATTATTATTAAAGTTAAAGAATCTTACCGTCAACCTTAATCCAGATCTAATAACCGCTATCGGCAACCTTATTAATCTTATCGACTATCTAATCTAAAAAGATAACGTAATACTATACAATATTACCGTTATTATTGCGGACTTCTTTCTAGCTAATTAAGTCCTCCTCAAGGAACGTTACAGTATTAGTTTTAATAATCTTACTAATATTAAGGTTCTAAATAAAGACGATACGGCCGTAAAGGTCATCGAAGCTAATAAAGTAGCCTTTCTAAATTCTAACTCGAAACTTATCTCCCTAAGGGGGTTTCTCTAGTTTAATAAAATAATAAGTAGTATAGAAGTAAGAGCGTAAATACTTAATATAAAGTTATTTAATCTTATCCGGGAAATTAATAGCTTTTATAAATAATTTCTAAGGACTATAGCTATTATAGGCTTTTAAAGGCAGTAGGTTAAATACCCTAATATTATAATTAGTAATAAAGGGCTAAAAATGTTCTAGGATATTCAAATTGATTATCAAAGCTCTAATACGCTATATAATGATAGCGCCAGCTCTCTCGATCTTACCTTACATCTATAAAGTATAGGGTATTAATTTAAGAAGTTTAATACCTTTTGTACGTACCCAATTAACGAGTTTACTACACTAGAATTCCTTAATACCGAAACTAAATTCTAGGCTACCGTTAAGACTAAAAGCCCTAATCTTAAGACTACTTTAGAATTTAGCCTACTTCTTAAACTCTTTAATTTAAATAAAGGCATTGCCTTTATTAACTATAAACTTTGCCTAGTAAAAGCCAATAACTTCATCGATAAAGTAGATTATATACTTATATCCCTTATAACCCGGGAGGGTATAAGAGACGACGTCGATGTAGATATATACTATAAGTTGAATTATAACTTTATTGGCAATTTTAAGAATAATATCGTAAGCCTTAGCTTTAACGTATACCTTATAGAAATACTCTTAAATATTACTTAGTTTAATACCAGCCGCCTTATAGGCTTTGAAAACCTAATCTCTACTTACGTATATAAGTCGACAATATATTATTAAATAGTTAATTAATACCATTATAATATAGCGGGTATCTTAAGCGAAGTCTGGCTGGGCGAAGACCGGGAGTATTAGAAAATTATTAATCTATTAATATTAAATTATTACTTTATCGTATACTAATATCTAGTTAGTTCGTATATCCTAAAATATACTGTTGTCGAGGAGACCCTTAGTCGTAAATAGGTTTATTAGAGTAATAGGACTGTAAATAACGTTCTTAATCCTAACCTTAATAGTAATACTAGTAATTATAGGTATTATAAATTCTACAATACCTATATAGTAAATATACGTAGAATTACCGTTGCCAACAATATATACTATAGGGTAAGGGAGAAGTTATAAGTTTGTAAACTATTTAAAATAATTAAAAATATTAGAGGTATATCCCGAGTCGTAAATAACGAAATCGCGAAGGCCTTCTTATTATTATTACCTTTAAGCCTATTGGACTTTAGCAAAATTACTGTAAATATATTGAAGTTAAAGTTGATTAGAATCGTTTAATTGAATTTGACTACTATCAACACGCTAAATAACGTTTATTAGGGGCTCTAATAAAAATCTATACTACTAGAGCCTATACCGCTAGAGGCTATAAATATTCCACTACTATATAATAGGGCAAAGTTCGGGGCAGAGGTAGCCGGGTTAGTAAAATTAGAAGAAGTATTATTACCCAAGGCACTAATACTAACGGCGGTAGCATTCTTCTTGGCGATAGTATCCTTCTTAGGCCTCTAAGTATCGGGAGCCTTCTTAAGGTTATAAATCCAGCAAATATCGGCTTTAGCTATAATATAGTAGCCACACGGCATATACTTTTAATAAGAGAAGATCTTCTTATCGTAGTTAGTACAATCGATCTTCTTATCTTTATCCTTATCGTCTTTCTTATTAAATTTATTACTAGACGATAAGGTGCCACCGTTATTACTAGTCGTCTTCTAAAGGTTAACATTAAGGTTAGAAATACGTACCTCTACATTACCGATATTACTAAACTTAACTAATAAGCTACCGATAATAAAGGTCTTAGTTTCGAGGGAAGTAGCCCAATACTTTACGTCGACGGTATAATGATACTTAACGGCGTTAAATAGAAGGGTAACTTCGAAGTTATTAATCATTTCGAACTTAATATCTTAAACGCACTTACGCAACAAGGTATAACGGCTAAAGAAAGAGGTTATAATATCGAAGTTATCTCGCTTAAACGACAAGAATTCGGCGAAGACTTCGCTACGAACCTCATTGGTAATACAGGCGATATAAAATTGAATAAGGGTATAGAAAACCTTAGGGTCTTTATTCTTCCTATCCTAACTATTAATATCGAGAATAGTAATAATAGCTTTATCTTTAAGCGTAGCCAATAGGATTTTTATAGCGTTAGCGCGCTAGGTAAACCAAGTCTTGTAAGCATCGGGCTTCGCCTCTTTATCGGGCTTAACAATAATACTAAAAATATAGTTAGTAAGACTAAAGCAATCGAATTTAGCCTCGAAGCCTTACTCCTAATTATTAATATTGCACTCGCCCTCGAAATAGACGAGGGAAGATATAGAAGATATAACGGCAATAATGAGGGTATCGCGTATCTAATTGAATAGGTTGCTAAAATTCGCGTAAATTACTAGATTAAACGCTTAAAAGTTTGAAGGTTAAGTCGCTTAACTAGAAAACGTTAAACTTATCGCTAGTTGTCGTAATTGAGGGTGGGAGGTATAATAAGTATTGCCTAAGATCTTTATAGGCAGTGTAAGGCGGGGAGTTTTGAAGTCGAGGTCGCGAGTCGACAAATCGAAGTCGCGAGTCGATTACTAAACCCGGTGCGCAAATGCTAGAATAATAATAAGGCTTACTGGTTACAATGCGATAGTTATCGCGCAATCACAAGGAAGGTAAGAGAGGGCTCATAACCTGTGAAATCACGAATAACAACGAAAGCAAACGTATATACGATTAATTGAGTGTACTATAGAGGAGAGAAGAGGAGAGAGGGCGGAAGGTCTAGAGGTCTAGACGAACGGTGGGTGTGCCAGGGCACGAGTAGAGCAGGYGGTGAATRGCCTGTGCCAAGAGTGCGGCTGGGACCCACCGACATTATATCCTTAGGTTGGCTAGCGAATATAAATATTTCTCTATATATAAGCGTCTAAGCCGTACTTTATTATATTGCTAAGTACTATTCGAAGGCTGAGACGAAGTTCTTATCTTACTAGTAGTTCGCGGCCTAAATTCTTCTTCGCATTTCTAACCGTAAACCGCTACTTTCCTTTGCTACTAAATTAATTAATAAATTGCTATTAGAAAGAAATTGGTCTACTTAGGAGGTCTATCATCATCTTCTCGGTTTACCTCTAGCCGAAGGTATAAGGGTAGTCCGGTCAATAAATTGTCGACCTAGGGAAGCTCAGAACCGTTTTGCCGTTAGTATCGATAATAAAGTCCGAAATTATATTACCCAATATAATAAATACCTTTAGCGTAGTCTTCGGTTTAATAAATTAACCTACTTCCAATTCTATATATATACTAATTAGAATACTAAGCCCTAGCGTTTCTATAAGGAGCCCTGTGTATTGAAATATATACTTAGGTATAAAGGGGATATTATATCTAATACTTATCCGGACTTTTGCTGTGTCAAAATAATACTCTATTACCCTTATCGTCTCGATACCAATTTAAAAGTGGTTGAGGGGGTAGAATATGCTACCTAGCCCGAAGTATATAATTGCTATTGAGATATTTATAATTACTACGAATACGACTACTATAGCGAATTATTCGAGTTACCGCCCGAAAATAATATCGAAGTTATACTACTCGAAGAAGACGTAGAGTAGGAGGACTAGATACGTATAGTTTAAGAAGCCCCGGATCGGCCTATAAGCGCCGATAAAGATATCGATTTACTTGGCCGTCGTCCTATCGATTTCGAATACGATTGGAGGGCCTATTGTGGGTTATATGACGGCTTTATATCTAATGCCTAGGATTTCTAGAAGTTTATAAAGCTCGAGAATTGTCACAGGGCTAGCCTGTGACTATCATCTGGTCGCGGCATTACTACGGCAATCTTACCTGGGGATATATGTAGATATTTTACCGTTGCACCACCGTCAAACAACGGTAAAAATATGAAGCACGGTTGCAAATTTGGATATTGTTGTGCAACGGTTTAAAGCTCTCAACCGTACTGCAACCGTTGCTTACTCTACAACCACAGGATTTAATATAGGAGACCTGCATGACGGGTAGTAGCCTGCATACATAATACAGGAGGAACCACTTCAAATCTCACGGCACAGGAAATTCAGAAAGGGAAGTCGCGAGTCGGTCGTCCACCTATACCCGCGCCCGGCGCCGGTCCAACCCTACATCCGGCTGCGCACTACACCAAGCACTACACCAAGCACTACACCCGGCACTACACACAGGCAATACACATAGGACATTGCGATACAATATAATACGATCTTAATAACTGCCGAATTGTCAATTAAATCACAATCAATCAAGCTGTCAAATATAGTACACTACGCTTGCAGTATATCAAAAAGCTAAGCGGGAATAATGGGGATAATGGGGAGGATGGGAATATAAGGACTATAAAACGATCCGTAGATGTATCCGGGGTAGGCAATTAACATAATATTGACAAAGTAAGTATTATCCGGGGCAGGCAATTGACATAATGCTGATAAGTCATTCATCTAGGTAGTTGTATCTAGACTAAGTACTTAATATACGTTAATAAGCAAGTATTATCCGGGGTAGGCAATTAATATACGTTGACAATCAAGTATTATCCGGGTAAGTAGTTGATATAATAGTACTAAATATCGCTATCGGAATCAATAGTCCAATATTAGCGATATATCCAGGTCACGGCGTCCAAGTAAGTTCCAAGGTCCGGGTAGTAGTAATACAATAATAGAATAAATCGGACATATTTACCGAATAACGAGTTATATTACTATATAAGTCCTGAAAGATGTACTGCATTAGAATAATTAATCTAAATTTCTAGTTATACTATAGAAATTTAAATGGCTATAGCACTTACAATATAGAATAAGGTCATAGAATCTGTATACGTTTAGCATATACCTTATTAATTCCCAATTACAAATAACCATATCAATTAAATAATAATAAATAATAATAGACAATAATAATAAATAAGTTAATTAATATCTAAATACTCATAAATTATAATTACTAAGTTACAGCCAAATAATATCCTAATTCACCTACACCTATAATAGGCTGTGATTCCTACTCCTACGCTTATAAAACTTCGAGACATCGACAATATAAATCTTATCGGGAAGGACTACTAGAAGGCCGATAATTAATAGTTTACCGGTATCTTCGATATATATAAGATCGAGGGTAATGTACCTTATATATAGTAGAAGTTGAAGTTTAGTTAATATAAGGAAGATTTTGCGTTCGCCTATTAATTTTTAGTCGTAAACGAAGATGTGATCGATACGTATAAGATTGGTATTATTAGAGCTATTATCGCCGGGCGTAGTATTATCCTAGTTATTACCGGTCGTAGTATTATAGTTGTTTTGATACCGAATGTGGTCGCTAAGGTTAAACCCGTAACGCCGAAGCGTTCTATAATGATAAACATTTATAGGTTAGTATAGAAGGACTTAGTATAGTAAGGGAAGGTATATAGTATAATTGTACAGGATACATTGTTAATAAAATATCGTAATTATTATTCCAGGCTATTAAATCAACGATTTCAAGGCGTTATTATAGTATAGCGGATGAATATACGAATATACTTACTTTTGCATTTGATGTATTGGAAGGGGAATATTAGTCTTCAATGATTTGAAGTGAAAAGATTGTTGTTGAGAAAAGAAAGGGCTGGAAATATGCAAAAACGACGAAAATATTATTACCCAAACTCGAATATAGTATCTAGATATTGATTTCGTTATAATTTCGTACTTGTATAAATCAACGGCGCGGCCATACGGCTTCGGGACAATTGGATAGTATTATTAATACATTATTGAATTATTGAGCGCGCAAGTTGTACAATACTGGCTCAAAAGCGTATCGAAACATTAATACCATCGTTAAAGGTATCGTTTTTTCTATCGGCGCCGCTAAGACTAGTCTTAAGGCCGCGCCTCTAATATTACGACTGCTAAATCCAGTAATTACCGTTATATTTGGCCACCCAAAATGCTTATATAGCCCAACTATAAGCCCGCAAAGTCTTAAGGCCGTCTATCTATATCTACGTACTTATATAATGGCTTGGGTAGGGGGAAATAGAGAGAATATATAGTTGTATAAATAATATATACGTTTGTATATAACTATTTATATCCTTTAGTATTTGATTTGTATATAACGGTGTATTTGGACTTATATATAGAGGGAGCTTACAATAGTAATATATACGGGCACTACTATAATGCGTGTCCTTAATAACTCGCTTACGTCTCTCGGTAGGTTCGGGATTTCGGGGTAGTAGATAAGGGGGGAATATACAAGGGGGGGAATGGGTAAGGGGTAAAAACGGTTAGGATTATTTATTTATTTGAAAATATCATACATTTGCTATATCGTATAGTACTTTAACCAAATGTCGCGATCCGCTTACTATCGTAGTTACATTCGTAGGTATTGTAAAGTATACGCCGGAATGAGTTTGATATCTGCCTCGAGTTGAATAGTAATAACCTCTATCGTTTCTTTTCCTCAACAAATATTATTATTGGGTTACGGTCTTGATAGAATTAGTCGTAAATAGGGTAGTATATCTTACCTATATCTTTCAATTTGCCTAGTATTGATGGCCGAATGTACATTTTATTAACCGCTTCGGGTATATCGAATTCCTTGTTTTTATTAGCTAATAGTAATAATTTAATACTAAGACGGAGTTTGTCTTCGTTTTTAAGTAGGGCTTCGAATAACCTAGGCGTGTTTCTAGCCATAGTATATATTTAGTTAGTCAATACTAGGTCGGATAGGGAGAACGCGTTGAGTAGGACGAATCGGATGGTGTAAATAATGCGCTTATATTCGAGGATCTATCGCTCGACATCCTTACCGTTCGTCTTTTCGGCCGTCTTTTTAAATCGTCTATTATTACTAATTATTAGTGTATATTCCTAAGTGTATTATTGCATTATACACGGCCTGCTTTTTGTACGCTAGATTTGCTATATGTCGGTTACGTATAGCGGGCGGCTCAAGGTATGCGTATAGGCTATACTAAGCCCGGCTACCGGTATAAATATTATATATATAGATTGAATTTATTTATAATATTTTTCCTCCGCTAATATATTCAATAAACTAGGCGGGCTATATTCTTTATAGATTTAGGTATAATAAATTCCTAAGTGGATATTTAGCCGGAGTGCTTTAGCGATATACCGTTTAATACGTTTGGGTAATTTGGATTTGACCGCCTCTATTATTTCTTCTACTTACTATTCTTCGTCATCGGCTATATACTCGTCTTCTTCATTACTAATAGCCTCAATAGTAGCCTCCTTTACTACTTCTACGGCTATAAATGACCGTCTCAATAACTACCTTAATAACTATATAGATAATAATACTTCTAATAGCAATTGGGATGCCTTAAGTCGATTGTTAAATCCAATGTTTTCTTGAGCTCGTGGATTTTTGGCGATAGCTTCTACTGTAGTATTATATATCCTCTTGTATTAGCGACGTGTATTTAGTATATATTTATTTAGCCTTTTGTATTCTAATTATGTATTGTAAATATTTATAAGGATTGAATTGCTATAAATTATCGCTATAAGTCCTCGTATTAAAGTATTAATAAGTTATTGTTCTATTAAAGGACTGCCAGTAGTATATTAGAATCTTTCTGTTTTACGTTTGTTAGGAAATGGTATTTCTATTACTATTTCCTATATATCCTATATAAATAGATTAATATAGTCCCGGCGAAGCTAGGCCTATAATATAGGCGGTGCTATAATTAACTATTTGGTATGCTCGGATAGATTATAACTTTTGAGATATGAAATTAGGGATGGCAATGTAAGCCAACTTAGAGGAAACGGCTATAACCGAAGTATTTTACTATATTCTATACGAATTTTAGGGGTTAAAAATACGTTTAAAAGTATTTTATAGGTATGCTAAATAATACCCTTGAATTCGGAATATATTAGGTCGGGTAGACGGGTTCGTATAATATCGAGTGCTGGTATAAAATTGAATAAGGCAGGCCGGTTTTGGGAAATACCCTATTAGGTGTTGTATTTCTTCTTTGCCTTCTTGGTTGTTAGATTATAGTCTATTTTATACCTTATTTATAAGTATTAGTAATGAAACCGTTGTATATCGATAGTATTATATTCTTCTAGAATATCCTGTTTATTGACTATATAATTTGGGCTAACGTGATAGAAACGATAGAATTTATGGCTAGTAGGACTAATTGTGCTAGTGTTTTTATTTTATTGGAGTATATTACTAGTATAGTATATGGTAAAAACCGATACTAGAGTAGGCTTGCCTTTAATATCTATTATAATACTTTTGTCTAATAGTAGAAGGCAGCTAATAGCTTCGATAACGGATTCGAAGTTCGATGTATACGGGCTAAGAACGACTAGAAAAATATTAGTATTTCGAAATTTATTGCCGAATGGTAGTCTTATAGGGGATTAGTATATTCTTATAATAAATCGATATACGTTACGGTAAACGCTAAATCTATCGATGAATATAAGTACTAAATAGCTTAATATATTAAACTGGCTATAGAATTTATCCTATTTTTCGAAGTATTGACGGCCAAATATCTCGATCTCGAATTATACTCTAATTGGTAGGGTAAAAGCTAGGGGTAGAATTTAGACCGTTTATTCGGAATCCTCTAATAAGTCTAATACATATCGTATAATAAAAAATCCTTTTAACGGCGGTTCGGGTCTTATATTGTATTTCGGCATTCTTTTACTAAGTTTGATAGGTGGGCTGAGGTCGTTTAGAGTGTCGCCGTCGAAATAGTTAATATCGATACTTGTAAACCGCTTTATATATTCTTGAGGGATCTAATATTTTTCGTCGAGTCGTATGATTAATTCATTTAATAAAAACTTTATATCTAGTCCGATTTGTAAATAAAGGCTATAGCTAGGGAATACTTTTTCGATTTAATTGATATTTATATATTCGTTAATGACGAAAGTTATCTCCCTAGCTTTATATATGTGAATACTAGTGTAATTCTTCCCTACTGCTTTGACCCGACGGACTAATATGTAGTATATAATCTGGGTAGTCGTTATTAAATCTATAATAATATATGCAGTAGTCGATGTAGCGAAAATATATAAAGTTTAATGGAAATATAACCTTTCTAATATCTTCTAGGTCGGAATATAATATAAAATGAGTATATTCCCCGGATGTCGTACGTATTGAATTTGACTAGTATAATATATGGTGTAGCTCTATCGGGTTGTTTACGAAATGCGCTATGCCTTTATATATATCGTTGGCAGTGTCGGAATTTAAGAAGGCCTAGAATAGTAACTTAGGATCTATGAAGTAAAGAGGTACAGGTATTGTATCTATATAATTTTCTTCTAATTCGTCTTCTAATATTGGGTTTTGCTGTTGTTGTTATACCTTTTTCAATACTGCCTGTCTTTTACGACCCAGAGGGTTTAAATCTAAATCTAATTCTAACTCTAGCTCTAGCTCTAGCTCTAGCTCGCTTCTAAATGCTACCTCCGACTCGCTACTATAGTCAAACGTACTAGAACTAACCGGCTCTCGTACGCGTTTACGTTTAGTAGCCTATTTAGTAGAGCTAGGAGTAAACTCGTCAATGTCGTCGCTTTCCCAATGTGACAACTTACGCCGAATATTTGGTTATAAACGAAATAGGTTATTCAAATTACTTTGTTTGATAGGTTTAACCTTCCTGCCCTCTTTCTTACTCCCTCTCTTTAAAGTTAGTATAACCTTCTTGCTCCCTTTCTTTGATATTGGTATGGCCTTCTTGGGAGTCTTCTACTTTGCCTCTAGGTCTATAGGAAAGGTATACTCGTTAGGGATAAATTTGGTAGAGTTCTTGGGGCGGCCTCTCTTCGTAGGTATAATGCAGGGGTTTCGAAGGCGAAGGTAGAAATTGTAAGCATCCTATTAAATTAGAAAGACTAGTTAGTAATTATATATAAATAAATAGAGGTAATAGATTTGACGGTAAATTTGACTTATAAGAGGCTCTTTATAATATTAGCGAAGGTATACGTAAATAAGTTTTAATAGCTTTTTTGCAACCAACCTATTAAATATAATATAACGATAAAGGAGTCTATACTAGGCAATAATACTATACTCCTTACTATAAGGTTTGAGGGTAGGCAGGTCTCTATATTAATTATTTAGTTTTAGGATATATTTATCCGCTTAAAAGTATTCGTCGTTAATAATCCTTAGGGTAACGTAATTAATCTATAGCGGTAATTTACCTAAATAAGGGCGGTCGATATACTCTTGCTTCTAGTTAATTTACTACTTTGTAATCTTTTCTTTGAAAGTTTGGTATTATTTAGCGGCTATTTCGACGATAGCGGTAATTAGTTTGTAGATATTACTATTGCCGTTGAGAAGGTAGCTCTTAATACTAAGATTACTTAATTTAATTAGTAATGTAACCCTAATACTAAAGTTCCTGTACTTCTTAATGTAATAATATACCTATTAATCTCTAATAGGGAACTAGTACTTCTAAATATATCGAAGAATTAGTATTTAACCTTCAAACTACTTCTTTAACCTTTCCCAAACTACTTAGAACTCTGGTTCGGTTTTGGCGTATATTATAAGCTTGAATATAATTACAATACTATAAGGGTCGTTGGTAATCTTGGTAATAGAGCTAGAGCTAGAGCTAGTAGTTGATTTACTAAGGGTACTACTAGTTCGTATAGTTGAATAAACGTTTTGATTAATTAAATTAAAAGAAATTGGATTATCCTATTTATTTTTACCCTCCTTATCCTTAGAGTTATCGCTATCGTCGTTGTTATTACCCTTCTACTTCTTCTACTTCTTTTTACCGTTGAATAGAACGTTCTTAGTAATATAGAATAAATAGAGCTATTATTAGGTATTAGGAAATGTATTGGCTAGGGATTACTTTATCTCTTTATATTTATCCGTAATAGCGACGGCGGGTTCAAGAAGGTTATATCGTAACCTTAGTTCCTTAGTAGTATTTATTAGGAAGTTAAATGCCGCCTCCTTCTCGTCGTTAATAATGCCAAAAATATAGTTAAATACTAAGCCAATAGAGGAAACGCTCGAGACCTAGTAAAAGGGATGGATAATTAGCCAAAGGGGTTATTAAATACTATACTAATAGAGGAGACGTTACCTAGTAAAAGGGATAGTTGAACCGGTTAGTATTATACGTATTGTTAATAATTATAACCTCGGGAAATATCTTAGCTATTTCTATACAAGCTGGGAAGGTAAAGACGAGGCCCAACAACCGTTCTGGGTCTTCTGGATCTATCTTCTTAATATATTCGATATTATTATCGTTAAATAATTTAATTAGGGCGCCAGTTAGGGTATAACCCTTAAAATTACAACGGCGAATACGCGCTCGTACATTGTAGATATTTATCCTTATATATACGGATCTAGGAAAGTCCTCTCGTACTATAGCAGTAATCTCTCGAATTCGTATAGTATTAAGTTTTGAAGTATCGTCAATCTTTTTCATTATTTCTAACTTTATCTTACAGTATTAGGGATAAGTAAATAGGTGCTAGGACTAGCCATAATTGTAAATTTAGTTATCTAAGTTAAGATCTAATAAAAAGTGCTAAAGACTATTATCTTTATTCTTCTTTACAACCCCCCTCTATTGATAGCCACACTTTTGTAATATAATCTTTCGAACGGTTATAATAGACTTGTACGGCTTCCTATAGCGATTATAAGGAAGGTAATACCGTATGTAGTCTTTAATAGGGATTCTAGGCTTTAAATTACGGCCTTATATACGGTTGACTGCAAAGCCCCTATAATTTTTTGCCTAGTCATTGACTATTTATTAAAGGTCTTCGATAGTGGCTGCGGGAAGTATAGCGCTAGAGGGTAGATTAATAATTGCATCTCTGTAATCAAAGAGCTCGTCTTCGGGTTTGCTATCGCTGGGAGGGTTGGTTGATTAGGTGCTACTGTAAGAGGGGAGGTCGCGATTTGAATCAAAATCAGGATTACTCTTTTATTGAGGTAGTTATATTAAGGGAGGTGGACTAGTACTAGGAGAGTTGATAAGAGTATCGTCGTTAGAGAAGCCTTCCTACTCCTCGTCGCTATCGCTGTCGTTGTCGCTATTCTTGATGTGGGTGAGGTCGATGGGCGTATTTGGATCCTACGGCGGTATCTTGAGAGTTTTGTACGCAATGCGCGCAGTGCTGTGAGGCTTTAAGAAGGTTAGTAAATGGATCTGGTGATTGATGCGATCAATATTCACGTACGTGCGAGCGATTCTAGCCTGTTCTGGTGTTTACAGCTAGTCTGGTTGTAAAGAGGGAGTTGAAAGAAGGTTGTGAAGTTCAAAATCACTAAGTCTAAAGAAGGGGGTCGTGCACAGATGGGTAAATGGGGGTTCTACTGGTTGACTGGGCTTGGCACTGTCTGTACGGAAATGCTGTTGTACGATTACTGTCTGATTGTATTAAAGGTTGGTAAAAAATAATCTGCACGTTAAACCCTAACCCGATTGGTGCTCGAATAAGGCTTGGAGCCCGTGTAAGACGACGCTAGTGCCCGTGGATGAAATGCCTTGTATAGATATATATAGTTATACGTACGATTCTTCTATATACGTAAGATATTTAAAGTACGATTCTATAGGTTAGCTTTACTTTTAATATTAGACGGTAGATATGTTTTATATTTAGAAGCTTCTCGAATCGAACTACTATTTTAGTTAACTAGTTCGTCTTATTTTAAAATAGTAAATAAATATATATAGTCACGCGGGGAAGTAGCTATAGTCTATCTTATCTTACGTTATATCGAATCTCTCCCTCTTTTAATCTCTCCCTCTTATATTAATCTCTCCCTCTTACATCAACTCCTTCAAGATTACTTACTATCTATTTAATCTTTTATTATCTATTTGATCTTTTACTTCTTTACTATAACTTTTATTATATAATTGGGATATTAGACTTTAATATCTATAAAGAACTATTATCTACAATCCAATAGAAAGGCAAACTAGAATTGCCGTATTAACGCCCCCACTACCCGAAGGTAAATAGGATAGTTTAATCCGAAACGAGGCGGGGTAGTAGTATTCTCAATTGTACGATAGAAGTTATTCCAATTATTATTTTATTTATTTTATTTCTCCCCCTGCCCTAATATAGCCAAATGGATATAAATCCTTATATAAGACTAGATCCCGACGGAAGGGATAGCTAGAATACTGTATTAAACCCCCTACTACCTACGGGTAAATAGGCGAATCTAATCCAAACCGCGGCGGGCAATAGTATTCTATTTGGCTATACCTATACCGATTTATTATTATCTAATATCGATCTTGTATTAAGGACGGCTAGGGTATTGAATAAGAGGTTGTTGGACTCAGGCGACGGAAAGTGTGATGTATTGTGGTTGAGGTAACGGGGAAGAAAGGGAAAAACCAGGGCAGCCTAAATACCCAAACCCAGGACGGGAGTGCCAGTGAATAGGCGCCAAGGCCAAGGCACGACCGGCCAATACACCCCCGTAGGCTGCCCCAATTCCCCATCTCCCAAAATTATAGCTAATGTACATAATAAAATCCTTTCCCAAAAGGGCAAAAATGAGGGTATCTCCATCTCCTTCTCGGATTCTTCTACTCCTCCTTTCTTTTCAATTTTGTCTTTGGAATCGGGGTCTTAGTTCTTGGGATCTTAAAAACGATGCACCCGGTATTGCAATCGCAGTCTTAGGGTCTGAAATGCGGCGTACACCCGGTATTGCAATACGCGCGGTCTTAGGGTCTGAAAAACGATACGCCCGATATCGCGATCGTAGGGTCTTGAATCTCGTTGCCATTAGAAGGATGGACTTTCTCGTAGTCTCGATGCCATCAGAAGGATGGACTTTCCCTGGCCATCCCTTGGATGACTGCCATCGAAGGGTCGGATGGACTTTTCGATGCCATCAGAAGGATGGACTTTCGTGTGACGCTGCCGTTTCCAGTTAAGCATTGTCGAATCGTAGCCACCACCAAAAGGATGACTGCCATCAAAAGGATGGACTTTTCTCGTTGCCATGAAACAAGGATGGACTTGAAAGGTGACGTTGCCGTTTCCAGTTAAGCATTGTCGATTTTTCCCTAGCTATCCCTTGGATAACCGCTATCGAAGGGTCGGATGGACTTTAAAAGAAAGAACGAAAGAAAGCCGTTAAGACGGTTAACTTTAATCTTGGTGATTGAGATCTGAGATTATCGTGGTTGCTGCGAAAAATGCAGGAAGGTCGTTAGCGGGGTAACGCCGCTGGTCGCATTCTGAGTCGATGATGAAATTGTCGTTATTGAGGTGCCCTCCTGCACCCCCGGAGATAGAGAGGGAAAAGAAGGCGCAGGAAGCTAGAATAGCTTCTGAAAGGATGCGCGCGAAGCGCTCAAGGGCTTATAACCTATTGGACTCAGGCGACGGAAAGTGTGATGTATTGTGGTTGAGGTAACGGGGAAGAAAGGGAAAAACCAGGGCAGCCTAAATACCCAAACCCAGGACGGGAGTGCCAGTGAATGGGCGCCAAGGCCAAGGCACGACCGGCCAACAGAGGTACGTACCCTACGTCCCTATACTTCATTTTCCGGGCATTATACCGCCTATTAGGTATTAAGTATAGCGGGTCTATTAATAATTATACTAATCTTATTAGCTATAGACAATCTGGTCCTTATTAAGACTATAGTTCGAGACTTCCGTCCCGCCTTATAGAGCCGTACTAATACCCCACTCTTAACCTTCAATACTTTCAATCATTAATACTATTACTATTTACCCGTATTATTAATACCTATCCCGCCTTTTTATTTCAACTCTTTTATTTATAAATATAGCGCTATATTAAGTATTAGCAATAATAATATAGAAGGCGGTAGAAACCAATCGTTATACCCCGTATTAGTTGGCGCGCGACTTAGAATTCTATTTACTTACTCAAATTTTAAAATTTATACAACTCAACTAGCTAAATATTTCTACTCTCCTTCTCTAATTCTCCCCCTTATTAGTCTTCCTCCCTCTTATAATTAGTAATTAGTAATTAATAACTAAGTCGATAAGTCGATACGACCGCTTCTGTATTCTCGTCGCCGCGATAAACTTACTTGTATTAAGACATCGTACCTAATAATCTCAAATTATAATAACCGTAAGTATTATTCTATTTACTTTTATATTTAATTTATATACTAATTGTATTTAGGTTATACCTCCTAAACGGAAGGGAGTTGCGGCGGATACGCCTACTCTTGGCGGTAGTCGTCCTCGTGGTCGGCCTAAAAAAACCGTCTATATAATTACTATTAGCAATTTAGGATATAGACCCCAATCAGCCAAAAAAACTAAATTTAATAATAGTTAGGATAACCTTACAGGCGATAATAATGCTTATACGGCTACCCCTATTATTAAACTTACTATACTAATTAGGCCTAATATCGCTGCTTAGTATATATTTACCTAATTTGCGATCGGTATTCAATATTATAATTAACCGCTTAACCCCTTTGCCCCGTTATTTATACTTATAGGTATAAGTATAGGTATAAGTATAGGTAATTAGGCTCCCTATTAGCCTATATTAATTTAGCCCGTAATTATTCAATTATTTATTCCGGGCTCGATTCCTGCTATTACAATTATTAACCCAAATACGATTCCTTCTAGTATATCGCCGATACGGCTTCCAACTTTCGTCGATCTATAAGTAAGTTTAATTATCTTTATTATAAATATATAGTATATACTAATTATTTTCTTAGGGTCGAATTGTTAAGTATTTACTTAGCGGGGAATATCGGATTATTTAATAATTTTAGGTTGTATTTTATTAGTCTGTATCCTAATCTATAAATTTACTATAAGTATAAGGAATTACTATCGACCCTAATACTAGTATAGCAATATTTATATTATTACTTAAATATCGGAATATTATATTACTTATCCATTATAGTCTATAGACTTAGGATATATACTAAACTTAAGAAATTATATTTCTTCTTCGTAGTATTTAATTTCCTCTTCGTCCGTTTCTTAATCCTTATCCTATAAGCGACCTTTTTTTACGTAATAATATAAATATTACCGTTATAACCGAAGTGGATTTATAGACCGGTAATATATTTAACGTTATTATTAAGCGAATTCGGCAATGCTAAGTTAATTATAAGGTATAACTACAAGTATAATAGTAGTAGAAGTAATGCGAGTAAGACGAGGCTATTAAATAATAGTACGCTGCTTAAAATTGCGATTTGATTAAGAAATTGGAGTATATAGCTATTAAGAATAGGATTGTATACGAGAAGGATAAATTCGAATGTAAAAAATAGGATAATTTTAAGGCTTAACGGGTTTAGGAAGAGAAGAAGTACTTATAATAATAATGGATTAGTAAATCGACGGCTAGTAAAGATGTAGCTAAAATTAAGTAAAAGCGTTTTAAAATTAGTATAATTAGTGTTCTAATAGTTATAATTACCGATACAACCCCTATTGAAATCCCGTTTAATAAAGACGAAGAAACGAATGAGGAAGAGAGGTAGTAATATAAATAGGATATTATATATTTATTGGTATTGTATAATAAAATACGGGAGAAAATAGCCCGTAAGGTAGAAGAGGCTAAGAAGTTCGCCGATGTAAAGAAGCGCGATATAAAGAAAAGGCCTCCTCCCCTCAATCTTTAGGCTAATTAGTAGACTAATTAGCAATTTAGTTATTATATTAAGTCTAATTATTATATTTAATCTAATTATTATATTTAATCTAATTAGTCGTATAATATTAATTATAATAATGATAATAGCGGAGGCAATTATAGCGATAACGACTAAGAGTTCGAGGGTTTGTCTAATTGCAACTATTATTGTTATTACGAGTAATATAGTAATGATAACGACGATTCGGATCCTTTTAGAGATCTTACTACTACTACAATAAAGACCTCCTAGGTCAACCCTCCTAAAAAGGCTAAGACTCCTAAGATTAGGACTTCTAACCCTAATACTTCTAATATTACGCTAGTTATTCTAGGCCTACGTAGTAGAGGTGGAGGCAATTTATATAAAACGGCTAGCGAGAAACGTAAAAGGAGGGTATATCTTCGAAATTCTAACGTTCTACTAGAGGATGCCGTACCTTATTATTTCTTAGAACCTACCCGTACTAATCTTTAGAGTTTAGCGGAAATTAGTATATTTCGATTAAATACTATAAGTAAGGAAGACAACCCCTTTGCGATTGAAGAGACCCCTATTAGCGAAATACTTATAATAGTTCTTCGGCCTAATAGCGAACTTAATAAGGTTTAGGACGAAATTAGTAAAGAAATTCGATAGTGTACTTTTTTATACTATACTAATTAGTTTATTGGCTAGACTATTAAATTAGCCGTATTTGGTATTAATCTTCGTTCGCTATAGTTTAAGAAGCTTCGTATATATTCCTTAAATATTATTAAATAGTATAAATAGGAGTTATTAATAAGGAAGCTATTACTGTAGTTCAAAAGTATTATTATCGATGTTCCGGATTTAATAAATTTGGATATAATTAACGAAACCGATTAGGATTAATTCTAGCAATTTATAGAGCTTTGGATTACTTACTAATTCTTTATCTAAAATTTTACTTTTATTATGCTATATATCGATTATTATATTACCTTCTAGGATAAAAAGGGTATAGCGTTTTTCTACCTTAAAACCGTAATATTTAATTTCGGTAGTATATATTTTAGGATTTTGAAGTCCGAAGTAGAAATGAATTAAAGTATATTACGGGAGTAATAGTAAAAGGATAAGAATTTATAGGGGATATATAATTAAATGTTCGATGACCTGGGATTCTATAAGGAATTTGAATACATTAATAAAAGTGATTTTATTATAAAATTATTAGAGGTTGTAGTTAAAAAGTTAAAGAAGGTTGTTTAAATCGGTATAACGTTTATTAAATATTCGATTACTAAGGAAAAGGCCCCCCCGAAGAAATTTAATACTTATCCTAATGTAGGTAAATAGTAGTTTGCTATGTTAAACGCGGTCAATAGGACGCCGGCGGGTGTAGGTCCTAGTGCTAGTCCTAGTACTAACTATATTAGTAATCCGTATAAAATTCGTTAATTTTCCCCCTTTATCGAGCCTTCTCAATCCTTACCGACTCCCTATAGCTATTATAAATATAGCGGTAATACTACTACTACTAGCTCTAGCTCTAGCTCTAGCTCTATAACTCTAACGCAGATTTAATAAATAGAATAAGAGATTTAACGACTGCGGGTACAATTAGAATTATAGTCTTAATCTTAATTATAATTATAAGTTCAATTCCAATTATCGTTTTAATTCTAGTTATTATTTCAATTACAATTATCGGGTCTACGCTATAAAGTCTAGTAAATAAGCCGCCCTAATAAGTAGAAATATTAGGTTTCGGTTAATTAGGGCCTAAGTACTAATATCGAAGAAGACGATAATAATAATAATAATTCTATTATTAAGCCTCGCTACCCCTATAGCCGCAATAAGGGTAAAGGCAAAGGTAAAGGCTATAATTCCTAGGGTATTAAATCTTTAAATTCTACTATATAGACTACCCCCTCTATATTTTATTATTTTTACTAGTATAGTAATCGCCGGGTCATTTACCGCTAGAATAATAATATTACCGATAGTATTACCCCGTATCGCCCTAAACGTAGTCGTATATTTACCTTCTTCTACGATTATAAATTTTAACTCTATATATATTTAAATATATATTCTATATACTAATGTATTTCAAAATCACGGTTTAGTATGATTATTTCCCCTATTTATATCTTATATAATACCTATTTGCTTTATTACCTAGTAGCCTATTAGCCCCCCTCTCTACTCTTTCAAAAAAACTAAACTATCTAAAAAAAAAACTAAAAAATTGTCTTATAATATTTTAGTACTAGCCTTATTAATTAACTATTAAATATTATAATTCTATATACCCCTTATTTTCTATTTAATATTCTTAATATTTTTAAGCGACTGTACGTGGCGGAGTATGGCCCGGGCGCGTTGAAGAATAGGGTATTACTATAATAGCCGTCGTATTGT
This sequence comes from Neurospora sp. CHS-2018c, assembly GCA_009806235.1. NCBI lineage: Eukaryota > Fungi > Ascomycota > Sordariomycetes > Sordariales > Sordariaceae > Neurospora > Neurospora sp. CHS-2018c. The sequence goes on from RAPC01000020.1 coordinate 1,410,127, forward strand.
AAATTATAATTATTGTAAACCTAATAATATAAAGTCGCGTCGACGAAGCGATTTCTAATAGTAAAAAGCAATCGCGGGATAAGGCGCTTACAACCTTCTACTACTCTAATAGTAATTTTTATACTAAGTTATAAAAATACTTTACAATTTATTTGCTTTTAGTAATAAATTTAACGTTCGCTCGGCTACTTCGAATAGTAAACTTATAACGTTCTCAAATTAAAATTAACGCCTCCCTATTTAAACTAAAGCGTAATATTCTTTCTCGTAAAGTAGGAGGGTTATAAGAAGCGGTCCGATTAAATATAGGAGTCTAAGGACTTCGAAAGGAATAGAATAGAAGCCTATTAATTTCGCCGCCCTACCCCTACTAGCTAATCTTAAATTAATATTCTATTTACCATAATTACTTATAAATTCTCCCTAATAAGATTAATTCCGAAAAGAGGTCCGAATAGGATAAGAGATAGGAATTCGTCGAAATTCAACGCTAATTACTAGCCGACCTTAAAAAGCAGTACAATTACGCCGTTTTCAAAAAGCCAAAGCCGTTTAATAATACTAAGCGAAACTTTCGGATATCCGAAAAGCGTATTAAGATTTTATAAATACGCTAACGGGCTACCGAGGTTAATAATCTATATACGCTTTAAAAGTACTAGGATTAGGCTTAAAAAATCGAATGCGAATAAGTAAACTATAGAGCGCTACGTAGTATAGTTAGCCGAAACCTCTATATCTTTTTAATTCAACTTTATTTTATACCCCCGCTTCGATTAGAGCGCAATACCTCTACTAAGTACTACTCTTCCTTATAAAGTAGGAGGTTATAAGAAGAAGTCCGACTAGACTTAGGAGCTTAAGGACTTTAAGACGGCGAGGCACCCTAATAATAGAAGGCAATAGATCCTAGCCTTATAACGAACGAGTATTTACTATAGCTAACTCTATTACTTTATAAGTACAGATTTAGGATTCTAGTATATAGCCTATTGAATCTAAACTGTCTAGATCTCCCCCGTTCGCGAAGGAACTACTATACAACCGGGACCACGATCGTCGCGCCTTATTACGCATTGCGGTTTACTATAACGCCCCTCGTTTCGACTAGAACGCAATACCTCTGCTAAATACCACTCCAACGGCAACTTTCACACAAAGACGACTTACCTTTCCCCTCCTTATTCTCGCTCTATATCTCGCTCTCCAACCTAATTTACCGTCCCTCTTATTCTTATCGCCTCCGATTTACCCCGACAAAGAGGAGGAGAATGTCTACGTCGTCGAGAAAATCCTCGACTATATGCTCAACGACAAAACGAACCACTCTTCCTTATAAAGTAGGAGGTTACGAGAAGAAGTCCGACTAGACTTAGGAGCCTAAAGGTACTTTAAGGTAAGCAGCGACTTCCAATAGCAAGAAGCAATCGTAGGACAAAGCGCTCACAACTTTTTCAAATTAAAATCAATCCCCTAGATACGTCTTATATAAGAACCTAGTTTTATTCAACGAGCGCATAGTTTCCCCGTAGTTAGAGAACGCAAGTACCTTCCCCGACTAAATGTAAGGCCGATTAGAGCGCAACTCTTATACTACTACAATAAATAATTTTAGTATTAAACTACTAAAATGCTTTACGATCTATAAGTTTTTAACGACTACTTCGAGTAGTAAGAAGTAGTCTCGCGATAAAAAAAATCTCTATTTGCCTAATACTGTTGAAATGTATATAGTATATGTCGTAAGCCTCGGCTGTAGCGTAGAAGCGACTGCTATATATAGAAATAATACCGCTATAATGAATTGCGTTGCGCCTAATTACGTATCGTAGTCCGTTATAATACCCCTGCTTCGATTAAAGTGTAATACCTCTACTCCTTATTCTCACTCTATATTTCGCTCTCTAACCCAATCTACCGTCCCTCTTATTTTTATAAGGTTAAAGAAATCGGAAGCGAGGACGTAATCGACGAATTATTTTAAAATTAGGATAAAGAGGATTTTAGGCTAAGTTCTTCGTTGCCTACGATATATAAATTAAAGAGGAGAACCCCGTTGAGTTAAAGCGCAATTTTTATATTACTATAATAAGGAATTTTAATATTAAACTACTAAAATACCTTATAATTTATCGGCTCTTACAACGAATTTAACGCTCGACCCGCTATAAAAAGTTCGTATATAATATTAAATAGCCTTTTAAATATACGGAGACTACCTTTTAAACTCTAAGGAGCCCTAAACCGCTAAGAATACTATTTAAAAGCCCCTAGCGGGAAGTTAGGAAGAATATATCGCCCAATTCGATATATACGAAGATGAGGATATATATAAATTTATAATTATTATTTATAAGAGGTGCCCCTAAAAGGTATATTCTATTTCCTTTTATATATATATTAAGAATTTTAGTTAATATTATTTACTAAATACTTTAATTTTATAAGCGATATATAAGGATTATTAAGAGGGATCCCGACGCCGAGGATTGCAAAGCCAACGTTTCGTAATAGAAGACCGAAGTAGTTCTTCTCGATAAATTCTAATTAAAATTCCCTTTTATTCGGCGTATTCCGCTCTTTATTTTTACTCTATATTTTATTCTCTAAATAATTTCGCTAGCTAAATACATTTTATATAAGAAAATTAACTAATTGAAGAATTGGGAACTACTATCCGGCTATCTCCTATACGACTACTCCTCTAATGTAAATTCAAAATCCATATTAAAAGGGGGTTCTATTAAAACGGCCCTACGGAGAGCAATCGTACCTAAGGGTAAGGAAGAAACTATACTACTAGAGGTCTTTACTTCTACTATATAATCGAGCCTTACAATTCCTATTAACCTAGTTTCTTTTAACGAGCGTATCGCTTCCCTATAACTAGAAAATATATAATTCTAAAGCTTGAGGATTTCGAAGACGAGGAGCCAAATAGTAATACCGCCGAGGAGGGCGCGTCGGAGAGGCTTAAAGAATACTTTGTGAAAATTAGTAATTAGGAGAAGATTTTCGAAGCCACTTAATTACATTACTACTTAATTATATTACTACTTAATTATATTACTACTTAATTATATTACTACCTAATTATATTATTACTTAATTATATTACTACCTAGTTGCATCACCACCTGGTTATATCACTACTTAATTATATTACTACCTGGTTATATTACTACTTAATTATAAACGTAGAGAGCTGAGGTCGAGAAGGAGAGATTAAATTAAACGATGGAAATTATTATTATCTTAGAAGGTATATACTACGTATTAATTAAATCGATAAGGGGATTAACTAACGTATTACTTAGATATTATTCTACAAGCGCTATATTTATATCACCACCTCAATACATCACCACCTCATTATATTACTACCTCGCTACAGAGCGCCAATATCGCTAACTATAGCCAATATCTCATATCGCTAGCTAAAGCAATTTTATCATCATCATCATTATTATTATTATTATTATTATTATTGTTGTTGTTATCGTTGTAAATTGCCAAGTGATTGATAGGGGTATTGGTTAATTGATAGGGGTCTTAACCTCTAGAGCGCACGGTCTATACCGCTAAAGTGGTGGCTATAATGGCTTTAATTGGTAAGAGTGCTAAGGAGTGCGATTGTGAACATATAGTGCCTTCCCAATTGATAGCGCTATACCTATAGCCCGTACTAATTTAGCGCGACTAGAGAGGTCTTGGCACGACTATAAGTATTCTACGACGGAAGGACCGCCACTTTTGTAATTACTTCGTAATTGCCCAAACGTGAAAATAAAAACCTCCGAACACCTACATAAACTCCACTCCTGGCCGATGTACCTGACACCCAAATTAGTATGGGGAGTACTTAGAATCTGCTCTAATTACATGCGATACAACGGTTGTAGAGGAGCTTACGGTTGCACGACGGTTGATATAATATAACCGTTGTTCAACGGTTGCAAATATAAAAAACCGTTGAGCAACCGTCATGCAACGGAAAAAGAGTCCCTATATACCCCTAGCTAAGATGGTTGCCGGGTTGATGTACGCTCTCTAATTGGCTGTACCGCCCTAGAGGCTGCAGCTAACCACTTGCCGTCCCGGCAAGTGGGTCAGTTACGTGTGCCAAGGATGGGGCTCAACTACGGGTATATAGGATGAGCCGCCACGTATAGATTCTATAGTTTCCCTTCTTCCTTATATAATTATACAAGTCTTAATTAACCTCCAACGTTCAATATCGCCTTACCCCGTAATAATTAATTATACTTCTACTATTATACTACGAATGTATATTATTACAAGGAAGAAGTACGCCGTTTAATATACTTATTCTAACGCCGCCAATCGCTGAAGAAGAAATCCCGCAATGGGTAGAGTCTATAACTTTCAATACCGATATTATTATTACTAACGTAAGTATTCTACTAGAAGAATAATAACCGCTACTAATATATACCTAAGAGGACGTCGACGTCCTAGACGCCCTTCAAAATAACGAACCGTAGAGTTCTAACGAATTAGAGAATTTTATTCCCCCCCCAATAGATAAAAAAATCTATTTTATAGTTTTAGACAATATCCTTAGAACCCCGGCTATCGATACCCTCCTTAATACCTTTATAATAGACAAATCTATACCTTTACAAATCGTTAAAGGCTCTATCGTCGACGCTATTTACCTAGTTAATAATAATACCTTCCGTACTATTATCTACCCTATTGTATACGTAATTTAAATATTTGATTATAGCGCCGCCAATTTTACAAACCAATTCGAGGACTTCAAAGTTCAATTCCGGATAAGGATAAGTAAGAACGAGGTATTTAAGACAACTTTTAGAAAGATAGAATATATTATTGAGACGACGTAATTAGTTTTTTCGAAGATATTAGAAGAGTTTAATTAAATTAGACGAATTAATAATAATAATACTATAATTAATCCTAATAATAACGGTAGGGAGATGTTGGTCTTAATATATATTTTATAATAATTATATATTTATAACGAATTTACGGGTCTATACTATACTGCATTAGTATAAGATTTATTATATGGGTAATATATACTATATATATATACCCTATATTTATGGTTGAATTTATTCGATTTTATTCGAATTTATATTCGTGGTTGAAATTCCACCCTATATAATAACCGTAACCCTCGTACAGGGTGTCTNCATTAGTATAAGATTTATTATATGGGTAATATATACTATATATATATACCCTATATTTATGGTTGAATTTATTCGATTTTATTCGAATTTATATTCGTGGTTGAAATTCCACCCTATATAATAACCGTAACCCTCGTACAGGGTGTCTAGGTGGCCCAGACTGGTCTAGGCGGTCTGGAAGGTTGGGAATCTCGATCGTGGCGCGGGTGGCGCCCGGAAGTGAAAAACGAAGACAAAGGAAATCCTTTATTCTTTACCCCTCTAAACATTCCAACTTTGAAAACCGGTTTCTCAACCAGTTTTCAACGTACCAAAGAAAACAGACCGTTTCCGGAATCCACGGAAGACAAGGAACTCAACGGTAAAGTCGGTTTCCTGACTGCACAACCATAAGACCTTAAAAGTCTATAAGAAGGGAAGGATCCTTCGTTGAAGAAGGATTTGAATAGTTAGATATCACTCATCGATATCTCTACCAATCTACTACCTTTCCACACAAACTACATACCATTCTGCTTCTCGTTGAACGCTCTACACACCCATGCCTACTACACACTCAATTTCCTACCAGGCAACCCTCCTTTTCAACGTTAGAAGATTAGATTCTATCTTCCTCGTTATTCACCCTGAAGAATCGTTTGGTTCTATATTCGATATCTTCGCTACAGTTACAGGAACTTAGGAAGACGATCTTACAGGAGAGTAGTAGTACCGGTAGAAGATTAAGTACGGAAATTAAAAATACGTTAGGAAATAACCCGGGGTATACCTTTACGGCTAATTCCCTTAGGGCTCTTTTCGTAGTCGCAACTAATTTTAAAGCACTATTCTCCGACCCTAACCCCTTTATAGCCAATTAGAAAAACCCTATTTAGCGGAATAAAGCCTATATTACTTAGAGAAATTGTATTATAATAGTTTAGGCCTTTAATAAATTCTATTTCCCTAATCAATATATTAAAATCCTTTATACGAATTACTTCTTAGGCTCTAAGGTAGTAGTAACCCTCTAAAAGGATTTTAATATTATTTTAATTAACCCCGGTAACCCTACGAAGTAGAAATAGGAAATAGGCTTTACCTTTATAACGTTTATAAACTCCTATTTTAATAATATCGATTTAAAATTTAATACTATATACCGCTTTAATAAATTCAAGTAAAGCAACTATTTCTTTACCGACTTCGAAATAGACTTCATTAAGACGGTAGATTGTTATTAATTAAATAAAATTATAAAAATCTATTACCTTTACAATAAAATCTCCAATAAACTCTATATCGCCGTTTTAAATTAATATATTTACCCTAAGGATAACGACTTCGAAGGATAGCTATCCTTTTACTATAACTTAATATATAATTTAGAAGACGACGAGTATTGTATTAAATTCAATTAGCTATAGGCTAATAAAAGTAATAATAATATTAATAATACCGGTAGTACCCCTAATAAGAATAATAATTCAAAAGAGTATATTACTAATTAGGGAGGCGATATTATAGATTTAGACGCCATTTAGGTCGTTCGAATTATCTATTCGGACATCTTTAATTAATATATAAGAAACGGCCTATACTAGAAGTACGGCTAGGAAGGCTATATTATATATACTTATAAGAATAGTATTAATTACAGTAATAAAGGCCCTTAGAATAGTAGTTATAACGGCTCCTACGGCAATTACGGAGGCTATTATAATTGTAGCGGCCGAAATAATCGAGGCGGCCGCAGCGGTTAGAGTTCTAATTTATCCGGCCGCCCCGCCGCCGGCTAGAAAGGCTACGGTAATACTAAATTCCGTAATACCGAAGTAAAGGACGTTAAGGATAAGGGTAAAGAATATTACAATATTAATAATAGTATTAATTAGGGAAATACTTAAATTCTATAAATAATCGTTTATAAAGGTAAGAAAGGTCTATATAGGGGAAGTTTCGGGAAATTAATAAAAATTTAGAAATAATCGTTATTAATTCGCTAAATAGTCTTAATTAAAATTTAATACTCCTTTCCTCTTACCTACTCTTTAGATTACGTAAAATCCCGTATACCGCTTTTGTTAATAGCGGTTGCTCCGCATTAGCTTTTATCGATTATTCTTTTATAAAAAAGAATAGGCTTACTACTTTTAAATTATTAAAACTAAAGAAGTTTACCCTAGCTAATAGTATTATAAAGGGTTTAATTATTAAAAGTCTAATAGCGAACCTCTATATCGGTTAACATAGTCTTTCCTTGGGCGGAGCCAAATGTGCCCAACGAAGACAGTGAAACGCCCATAGGTCTACATCTTAAGTTTTTTTCTAAAATTTTTTTTTTTTTTTTTTTTTTCGAATTTAAATTTTTTTTTTTYTCGAAAATTTTTTTTTTTTTCCGAATTTCCTTTTTTTTTTTTCCCTTTTTTTTTTCTTCCTTTTTTTTCCCCCTTTTTTTTTCCTTTTTTTTTCTTTTTCTTTTTTCTTTTTTTCTTCCTTTTTTCTTTTTCTTTTTTAGAACTTGGTCATTTTTGGGACTTAGTCATTTTTAGGACTTGGTCATTTTCGAAAAAAAAATAACTTTAAACGGGATCGAATAGATAACCTTAAGAAGAAGAGTAAATATAAGAACTATTGAGCCACTAGCCCTATTGAGCTACTAGCCCAATTCTTGGACTCGTGGGCATAAGAAGTGTGTTGATTGTGCTAAGTTAGAGAGAAAGAGGAAAAGAAATGTGGAGGGCTAAAATACATAGTGGTGCGGGCTGACTAGGCCCACGTGACAGACGATGCCAGTAAATGGCAGGGAGGTAGGATAGACCCTACTACAATACGCCCCCGTAGCCCGAAACGGCTTTTAGAGGCTTATTACAAGTAAATAAACAAAATATCTATAGTATTGAGTCTTCAACCCTAGGGTATAGGCCTTTCTTCTAGTCCCAATAGTTTAATAAATCGTTTATACTTATCCGCCTTTAATGGCTTTGTTAATCTATTTGCAATTATGTCCTCCCCTTTGATATAAATGATTTCGAATTCCTTCTCTTCTACTTGTTTAATAATCTATTTAAATTGTATATCTATATAACGGTTTCGACTAAGGACTTTTCGATTTAGCACCCGGTCCCTTGTATTCTTATTATTAGTATATAGTACTTTTAGAGGTACTTATTTGTATTTTAGTTCTTCTATTATTTGAGCTATTTATTATAGTAATTTCGCTATTGGAATAAAGTTGGTAAATTCTACCTCTATTATATTTATTATAACGAATGCTTGCTTCTTAGACTTTTAATATACTAGTCTTCTTATAAGGAATATAATATATCTTCTAGTATTGTATTATATTATAGGATTATTAGTAAAAGAGGTATTACCGAAAGCCTTTAAATCTATGCTTCTTGGCGATATCCTACCTCCTAGGACTATTCCTATATTTATATTCTTAATTAAATATTGGAATAGGTATTTTATAATAGTAACCGAATTTGTAGTCGGCGTTGCGTTGGCCTTATATAGTTTATTAATAATAAAAGTAATATTTAGTCGGGTGCTTATCGATAAATAGTTTAAATTATTAGTCTTCTTAATATATTTCTTTTATTGCTTTGGAAACTCTTCGCCCGTTTTGTAATCCCTAACTTTTATATTTTAAAGCTAAGGTATATTAACGCTATAAAGATTTTTAAATTCGAATTTCTTTATTAAGGATTTAGTATATCGAATTTGCGATACGAATACCGTTTTTTCGTTGCGATTCCTAACTACGTTAAACCTAAGGAAAATTTTCACTTCTCCTAAGTATTTGAGTTTGAAGTACTAAAGTAATTAATTTTTAATACCGAAAATAATAGGCTTTAATAGCGCCGCTATTAAGAAGTTATTAACGTATAATATTAATAATACCCCTTTATCCTTATTATTAAAGAGATACATATCGTCGCTTACTAGTTCGAAGCCTATATTTTTTAGTATAGGAAGTAGTATTTAGAATTAATAGAGAGGACTATTTTTAAAATTATAGAGGGTACGTTTCAATAGATATACTAATCGCTAGCCTCTTATTCCTAGTCCCTTCTCTAGTCCTATTAGCTGTTCTATATAATATACTTTTCCCTTAGGAATTAATATATTTAAGAATACGGTATTAAAATCAAATTAATAACAATCGAAATTTAGGATAGCTATAATAGTTAAAAAGATCTTTACGCTTGCTACGTTAATTATAGCCGCGTAAACATCCTCTATATCCTATAAACCTTATTTAAAATTATTATAGGTTATTTATTTTGCTTTGGGATCTTTTATCTTTTATTTTAGATTATCCTTTTTATTGTATACCTATTTTCCAAGAAGAACGTCTATTCCTTATTTAATAAGTATTAAGTTGTAAATACCCCGTTCTTCTAAAGCCGTTAATTATTTTTCTATAATTAATGTCATGGGGCTAGAGCCCAGGGGTTAAGCTTGGCTGTTGCCAAGCCAGTTTGCTCTATCGATAGGGTACGTACTTTATCGATAGGGATACGAGCTCCCTAATTGGCCAAACCGCCAGGCCGCCTAGCCCGTACCCTCTTAGCGCCTACACCTTAAAACCTTATTCTAACTACCCGCCTTCTACTAGCAATCTTCTCTTTCTTTCCTTATCAAATATAGCATTTCAACCTTACACGACTACTCGCTATGCAACACTCGTTCAGAACCGTTACATTATATTTGACCCTCTTTTCAAGCACTCTATGCCTCGCCTGCACGCCCAAAGAGTCTCCCTCCCTGTGTTGTTCTCGTCTCCCTTAACAACACCGTCGCTCTCGTCCCTCAACGACAGCACCCCTCCACGTCTTTCGCGTCAGCGTTACCCTTATCCCGCCGGCACGCCAGAAGAGTCTCCGTCTCTATCGCTCTCGTTTCTCCCTCAGCAACACTCTTCTTCATCGACGCCCATCGCGCTCTTTCGCCTACGATCAAATCAGATTGCAACTACTATCCGGACCTCCGTCCCTCTCGACAAAAGCACCAGTTGTTTCCTCGATCTAGAGCGCTACGTCAATTCAGCAGACAACTCTCCGCGCCGCTGAGCCGTCACAAGAATCCACGTGGATGGACTCGCCCCTACGACACAAGCTCATTGCCTACCTTTCGCCGCTGTCTCTAACAGCAACACCTTTCTTTCGGCTACCCCCTTCAAGCATGCCTCGGTTGACGATGAGGTCCTTTTTGACACCTCGATCATGGTCTCGGTGATAAGGAGGAGGAAAGAGAATAAGAATAGTGGCAATGCTCTAGTCTAGGAGCATACTGGTTGTACAAGATAAAGTCAGTCCATCTCGACCCGGTAGGGGCTCAGACGGTTACGACGACAACAGCCGAGAAGAAGAGCTCTCAAACTAAGTAGAATCTTATTAAAGACTACCCTAATAACACCATAGATAGGAGAAAGCCGTCACGGTTCAAAAGGAAGAGCCGATTTGGATAGCTAGGGAGGCGAGGTCTTCATAGGGGTAGATGCTGGTTTATCTGCTCCATAGTTAGCGAAGTAAGACCTTTCCCGTACCTCCTTTCGCGTAGCCAGCTTTGAGGCTGGTGTCTGCTACAAAACGCAACCGCAGGAGGGTAGCAGGCGTGAACATTTCGTAGGCACAAGAATCACTGAGGTTATTCCCTGGCGAGGGAGTCATAACAGCGAGTTCATAGTCACTGTAGTAATTGACAGCAACTACTAGCAGGAGAAGCAGAGCGATACGAAGCACTAGGTGATAATCTTATTATTGACTGCTGCCGGCGTGGATTTCGCTCAGCAGAAGAGACGTGCCGGATGGGCAAGATCTAGATATGTTCCCTGATTCAGTCTTGGTACCCTTGGCCTTAGGGGTGCAGCTCTATAAAGGTAACGGCGGGCGCGCTCGTTCACCGACTCGGGTAGTGTACAAGTGGTTGTACAGCGTTTATTTGGGGGCTCAATGTAGATACTTTTCTTGGTATTATTGATTCTTCCCCGTACGGTAGGCATTTGGTTAGGAGCGGTTATTAATAGATTTCGTCACCTTTGTGTAATTAGCTGTGCTTTATGCGGCGGACCGCCCTTTTCAGGGGGGAGCAGGGGGGTAATATCATAGGGCTAGAGCCCAGGGGTTAAGCTTGGCTATTGCCAAGCCAATTTACTCTATCGATAGGGTACGTACTTTATCGATAGGGATGCGAGCTCCCTAATTAGCCAGACCGCCAGGCCGCCTAGCCCGTACCCTCTTAGCGCCTACACCTTAAAACCTTATTCTAACTGCCCGCCTTCTACTAGCAGTCTTCTCTTTCTTTCCTTGTCAAATATAGCATTTCAACCTTACACGACTGCTCGCTGTGCAACACTCGTTCAGAACCGTTACAATTAGCTTCTAGTATAATTTAAAGTTTTTACGCTTTTTGGCTTAGTAGTAGTTCTTTAGGATCGAGGTATTCGTATTATTAATATTATATATTATTTTAATAGCAGTTAAATATATAATTTTCTCCTCCCTCTAGGGCCTTTTTATTAAATTATAATAGAATTTGGGTATATCTATATCTACTTTATTATTATTATTATTTATTACTTTCTATACGTTTTTTATTACTTCTACTATTAGTATTATTCGTCGAGGATAATAAATCCTACCTAGTAGCGCTTCTTACTATTCCAGTAGCGCTTCCTCCGCCCCCGGCGATATTTTAAATTTATCCGGTATTAATTCTTCCGATTCCGCTATTAGGGCTTCCGTCTCCGTTATTAAGAGGTCCGTTTCCGTTAAGGCTAATTATTGTACTATTATCGTTATCTTTTAGAATTTAGGTAATTTAGATAGTATATTACTCAATAGGTCTAGAAATAATAATTTCCTCCGGCCCCTTTTTAATAGAATAGGTTCCTCTTTATTTAAATTATATAGATTAATAAAGGGAGAATTATCGAATAGCTTAAATTCGTTAGAATTTTCCCTATTTTTAATAAACGACTAAAAGTTATCCTTATTCTCCTTATTATTTTATTTAATAGAAGGAATAATATTTATATATAGGGGTATTGCCTACTATAAGATAAGAGGTTGTATTTTCAATATCCCCTATACCTCTTCTAGCTTTCGAGGTAGTAATTTCGGAATTTGGTATTATTATTCTAGGCTTTGTAATTTATTAGCTAATCCTATAGCCTTTTCCCTCGGGGTTGTAATTTTAAATTCCGGGCCTAAAGGTTAATACTCCGGGCCTAAGTATTAATCGTTTAATCCTAGGGATTAATCGTTCGGGCCTAGGGATTATCTATCTAGGCCTAGGGATTATTCGGTCGGGTTTCTAAGTATAGTTACCGGTATAGAGGTTATCGTTAATAGTATTAATAGGCCTTCTAGTAGTAGGATTTATAATAGGATTAGTAATCTTAGGTTTAGGGTTGGAGTAATATTCGGGGACGGCGTAGGAAGTCCTAAATCGCTTATTAATATTATTGGTTTTAAATCTATAACCGAATTAATTAACGGTTCCTTCAAATTCTTTAAATCTTTCTCCTTCTCTTTTTCAACTCCTCTTATTACTTCTAATAATTTAAGTTTATTAATAGTAATCTATACTATTTTTTTACTTTCTAATACTTTATCTACATCTTTAATCGATTGATTAGAGAAGACTACTATATAATTAAAAGTTTATTCTTCTAATAATTGGTTTTCGTTTAGTTTTAGGAATCGAATAGCGCTGGCTTTAACTAATTATTTATATTTAAGGTCCTAGATATAGAAGATCCTTTTATTAAGATTAGTATAGTTAATTAAGTAGTCTTATTTTAAATATTCTACGAATTTATTTCCTTATACCCTCTTTTACTTCTTAATATAGTAGTACATTATATAGTAGTATATTCTTAAGTATTTAATATTCGGTTTGGGGTTTAGAATGCCTACAGCGCAGTTAAAGCCTTCGTATAGATTAATATACTCCTCGTTAACTTTTGTTAGTAAGAGATTTATTACCTTAACTACTAAATTAACGACTAAGGGCTATAATTCGATAGGAATATTGTATTAGATAATCGTTGCCCTCGACTTCTCTATTATCGCTCTTCCTATTCGTTCTAGCGCTTTATTTATCTAAGGAGTATAAGTTAGGGTTTTTATAATTTCGATACTTTCTTAGCGTCCCTATACGACTATTTTGTCGTTTTAGAAGTCCTTAGAGCTAAAGCTAAACTCTATTCCTCTATTAAGCCCCAATACCTTTACTTTTAAGCCTATTTGTAATTCTACCTATTTCTTCTATTCTTTAATCGTAGTAAATCCTTCGCTTTTCTCCCTTATTATCTTAACCTAATAGAACCCTAATACTATATATACGAAGTAAATTATATATTTAGTACTTATATGCCCGGCCATATTATAATTCTATATATTAATTTTTATAAACTCTAATAGTCTAATTATTACGGGATTAGATACCTTATAAATAATATCGGTTAATTTACTTCGAAGATAGGCATTACAATCGGTCCTCCTAATATTAGTTAATTTAATACTAGCGTCCTTATAAGTTTTTATAACCTACTCCTTGCCCGCGTATATTAATCGGCGGTATATTATATTGTAGTTAATTATAGCTATTAAGGCTAATTTTAGTATTTGTTCCCGGTATTTTTCGTCGATATTTTTTAGTAGTATAATAAATAGGACTAGGAGGTTGGTAATTCAATTATATTAAACTTCGTCCCCTCCTCTTTTGAACGTTATTTTATTAGTTTCTATCGACTAAATTATATTACTATTTAAGAGACCCGTTGTTATAATTAAATTAATTAGTATTGAGGGTAATAGTATAGCGTCTTTGATTTTAATTAATATCCTTTTTCCCGTTATAGTAGGAAGGTTAAATTTTACTACCCTTATATAATAAGATCTAATTCGTTTACCATTGCTTATTTAATAGGTAATCGGTCTAGGTAGGGGATGTAGTTCTATAAACTATTTAATATTATTAAAAATATTAAATCCGTACCTATTATTATACAATACTATGTTTCGTATTACGTTTATTACCTTAGGAGTTTATTAGACTTTGACGAAATTATATTAAATACTATTTATATAAATAGGTTCTAATTCCGTTAGGAGTTCTAGTGAAAATCCTCTTTAAGGTCGTTATCGAACGATAGACCTCCTAAGCCAAATAATAGGTTGGAGTTAACGGCGTTTCCGGTAGGGGGATTATTAATATTATTATTATTGCCCGCGATAATAATAGTAGTACCTATATTTTTGAAGTAGTTAATTGCCTTAGTTTTATTAGGTTAAGTATTAGGAACTTTATTCGGGTCGTACTACTAGTAGTTAGGAGTACTAGGGATACGATAATAATTATAGGGAAAGTACTTTAGGCCTTTATAAACTTTCTTACTATAAGTATTATAGGGGATACGCTTATTTATATTCGTATTTTTATTCTTAATCTTAATCTCCTTAGTCTCTTTAGTCTTAACTTCGATTTTAGCGGCGATTATATTAGTATAATTCTTCTAAATATTAGTTAGAGTTGATAATTTCGATAGGAAGGTTATAGTCGTTAATTCGTTTTTATTTATATCCGTAATCTATAGTAGGGCCTCGTTAGGAAAGGAGTATTTAATAGTATTAAAAAGGATAATAAACTCGACTTTATCGTTAATAATATAGCCTACGTCTTTGACTCTCTTGCGTAGGGATTGCTAGCATATGAAGAAAGCTTCTAAAATAATAAAAGAGGTATATTTAATAATAAAATATTCGTCGAGGATATTATTCTTAGCTTTATTAGTAATATTGGAGATATTGTTCTTAATTAAATTAAAGAAATATTTCGGGTCGTCGTTGTCTTCGTCCTAATTATTAATAGAAAGAACGTTTTAAACTTTTTCGTTACGAATAGTGGAGTGAATAATAGATATAGCTTTAGCCCGGTTTATATACTATTAGTAAAGGCGTTTCTCGTCCTTATCTTTACTTTTATCGTTAATTTTAGGCTCGGGAATACTAATCGTAACGTAGAACTTTAGGCCTTACGAGGTAAATTCAACCTTAAGGGCGCGTACTTAAGTATTAAGGTTAGACTTACCCTTTAGGGGAATTAGAGTAGCGGCATTAAAAAATATAGCGTTACAGTCGTTATCGTTTCAAATAAAGAAATTATATTAGTTCTTATTAATTGTATTCTTAATTAGTATTACAGTAAAAGGGATTATATAAAAGTAGGCGTACTTTAAATCGCCTATAATCCGTATTAATTTTATCGCTTAACAATCTCTAATTTAGTTTAGTCTTTATTATTTAATAAAGGTTATCAATTCGTAAAGGGTATTCGTAAAAGTTCTTAATAAAGGTTATTAATTCATAAAGGGTATTCGTAAAGGTTCTTAATAAAGGTTATTAATTCGTAAAGGTTTACGACGTATACTCGATATTACGACGATGCGGGGTCTATTTAGTTCTTTAAGATAATTCGTACTTCGAAATTACTCGTCTCTTAGGTTTAATATTTATAATAGTTATACGTAGCGATGCGATAGATCGCGTGTAGAGGGCTTATAACCTCTTGGACTCGTAGGTACAAGAAGTGTATTGATTGTACTAAACTAGAGAGAAAGAGGAAAAGAAATGTAGAGGGCTAAAATATATGGTGGTGCGGGCTGACTGGGCCTACGTGACAGACGATGCCAGTGAATGGCAGGGAGGTGGGACAGACCCCACCACAACACTAATTGATTGACAGAGATGTTCATTCTTTTTATTTATATAAGCGAAAAGACTTTGGGACTTTATTACTCCTAATATCAAGTTTTTATTGCTCCCAATATCTCTTCATTACTCCTATTGCTCCCAATGTCTCTTCATTGCTCCCAATATCTCTTCATTACTCCCAATATCTCTTCATTACTCCCAATGTCTCTTCATTGCTCCCAATGTCTTATCGCTTCCAATCCTTATCGTACGCCACGGTCGTATTTGAAGTGTAGCGATGCAACAGTCGCATTTCAATAAAAACCACTCTTTTCGACTTTTCTCAACAACCAGACTACTGCACAGGCTGCATAGAGTACTAAAATGACCGCAAAATTCAGGCGAACATTTTGCACCTGGGTGCACTTTGATGCATCCTCTGGTTGAGGAGGGATTTTAACTGCAAATGTCGAAAGTAGCCTTTTTCGCGAAAAAGCACGGGCCTCGAGTTTTGTTGAACTCCTAAATTGCCTAATCGGGTAGGGAGTAGAGATATGGGCTCCGCAATTAATTGCATTTGGCCCAATATAGACAGAACCGCCGCTCCTTCCGTCGCTTCGTGTGGGCCCACGGACCACGACCTCTGGTGTGGATCCAATTGTGGCACCTGGGAGGTGGGCCCGACGACGAAGCTCTGTGAAGGAATGGGCGTTTCAATTATTTCGAGAATATTATATTTTTAATTTATAACCTCTCCCCTACTTATTTAATTATTTTTGGGATATTTTAATTAAAAAAGTACAAACCTCTAATATCCTAAATAAAAAGATAAATTTAATTTACCGACTAATATGCCGACCGTTATTTACTAGCCAACTTCTCTCTATTTATAAAAACCGCCCCTAACGCTTAACGACGCCCTATAAATATAAAATAGTGTTCCCTTGGGCGGAGCTAGGTTATTGCCCGAGGGAGACAGTGAAACGCCTATTATTCCTTCCACCTTTTATTTTTATTTTTATTTTTATTTTTATTTTTATTTTTATTTTTATTTTTATTTTTATTTTTATTTTTATTTTTATTTTTATTTTTATTTTTATTTTTATTTTTATTTTTATTTTTATTATTATTTTTGTTTCTATTTTTATTTTATTTTTTATTTTATTTTTTCCCCAAAAAAATTGATTCTAATTCTTAAAGACTCATTCGTCAAATTTTTTTAAAATCAAAATTACTCCTCAACCAAAGGCCGGATTAACTTCTAGCCGGGTGCAAAATGACCACCATTTCTTCCTCATCATTTTGGTACCCATTTTATTTTTAGGGTTAGGGTTATTGGTTATTTAAAAGACTCGGTCATTTTTGAAATTTTTACCAAAATTCTTATCGCCTCCAATCTTCTTATCGACTCCAATCTTCTTATCTCCTAACAATTTAACTTGGTCGTTTTGGGGACTTGGTCATTTGCAGCGACGGTCGCATTTGGAACCACGGTCGCATTTCGATAAAAATGACTCTTTTTGACTTTTCTCAACAACCAGCGCACTAGACAGACTGCAAGAGGTATCAAAATGATGAGAAAAAGAAGGCGGTCATTTTGGAATTGAGTACACGAGGATGCATCTCCTGGTTGAGGAGAGGTGTTGATGCAAAGGCACATTTGGCAAATTTTTTGTCGCTACTATTGACACCGTGTTTTGATGACGACACAATTTCCTTTTTGGGCTAGGGGTGGTCCGTGCGGCACGTGGAATTTTCTGCACATTGGGCCCGGATAGACAGAAATCGCCGCTCCTCCCAGTTTCGGCGCTTCGGTGGGCCCACGGACCACGACCTCTGGTGTGGATTTCCATGGCACCTTTGGTAGGCCCAGCCCGAAGCGCCTCGACGGTGGAAGGTGGGCGTTTCAATAATATTAGATAGAGGTTAATCGTATAAACGAAAGAATAAATAGTAATACCCTAACGACGTTAGGATTTAAAATGAAAATAGTTAATTATATTAAAAAAACGGCTATCTCTCTTAATAACTTTAAAAACGGAGCGGGCTTACTTAGCCGCCCGGGTCTAGTTATATTAAGAATTCCCGGGCTAGTAAAGGCCGTTTTGAATACCGATATTAATAACCTAATCTTTTAACGACTGTCCTTGTTGGATTACTATATTCGAAGCCTAGAGGCCGCCTCGCTAAGGAAGCCAAAGGCCGTTAATAGCCTAATTCCTTAATAGATTGGGAAGTTAGAAGTAACCCCCTTAAGAAGGCTAAAAACTACTCCTTTAAGAAGGTTAAAGGCTATTAATAGCTTAACCCTCTATAGGACTAGAAGGCTAAAGGCTGCTAGCGAGGCTTGCGAACCTAATTAAAAATTTATAATTTGCGAACTTAATTAAAAAATTGTAATAACGGCTTACGAATTAGATTAGGAAAATATAACGATTGGCACTAATTATTTATATAAGATTTAGTCCTATTATAGGACTTGCGAAGTTAAATTGTATTATAAACCCTATAAAAGACTAGGTCCTACTTCGCTACGCTTTCAAGCGTTATTCGCTTATTATACGAACTGCCCTATAGAGGGTATTAATAGTAATACTACCTTATTAACGGATATTCCCTTTAATAAAATTAAATTACTTCGGGCGGCCCTATTATTTTATTAAAAGGTAAATGGGGTTTATATTACATTAGTATTGCAATATTCTATTACCATTAGTCCTAACGAAGTGAGCGAATTATTCAACCCTAAAAATATTATTAGTTTTAACGCTGTAGCGTTCAATTAGTTATACGAATATAATAATTTATAATTATACTTGATTAATTATATTGAATTCGAATACTTAGCGGCCGTTTATAAAGTCGAAACTTGCAATAATATTATTAAATAAATAGTCGAAGATATTTACGTAGGTAGAGGTTAATAGTATAAAAACCGTTTTCCCTAACGGCTCTATAATTTTATTAATACTTATACTAATTAAATTAACGCGGCGGAATTAGAGGCTGTAGCGCTTATTAATATTATAGAATTTATAAGTAATTTAGAAACGGATATCCGGGTCTACGAGGCTATTATCGTTAAAATTACCGAGGAAAACGCGTAAAAATTCTATAAGAAAGCCGATTAGCCGTTAAAAACCGACGAAGAAATTATAGAAAAATTGCCCCGGAAGTATTGGAAGAGGATTATAGCTTTCTACGACTATAACGTAAGCGTATTACCACCCTTTTGCGTATACGATTATAAAATTGAATTAGCCCCTAGTTTAAGAGTATTAAACGTTAAGTACTATATAATATCCCTTATAGAAGCCTCTATTATTAAAAAATAAGTTAACGACTAATTCAAAAAAAGTTTTATCCGGCTATTTTAATTAGCGGCGGCCTTACCGCTCCTATTCGTAAAGAAACCGGGCGGCGGAATTCGAATTTATATTAATTATTACAGTATTAATAATATTACCTTAAAAATGTATTATCCCCTTCCCTTAATTAAGGAGATATTTAATACTATTTGCCGTATTAAGATCTTTATTAAATTCGACGTTATTACGGTATTTAATTACATCCGCGTATAGGAAGGCTACGAATAATTTACCGCTTTTATTATATATTTCGGTCTTTATAAATCCTTTATTCTACCTTTCGGTTTATAGGGTACCCTAAGCACTTTCTAGAATTATATTAATAATGTTTTATATAATATCCTAAACGTCTATATTACTACTTACTTTAATAATATTTTAATATATTCCGAGAATGAGGAAGAGTATATAATATATATAGACGAAGTATTCCGGCGTATAATTAATATAGGTTTGTAATTAGATATCGATAAATACGAATTTGATGTGAAATATATTAAATATTTAAGTTTAATTATTATACCGGGCGCTATCGAAATAGACCCCGAGAAGGTAAAAGCCGTCGCCGAATAGGAGGTTTTATAGTCGAAGCGTTAATTCTAGAGATTCTTTAGGTTTACTAATTTCTATTACCGTTTTATTAATTACTTTTCTATTATAACCGCCCCCTTATACGAATTTATAAAGAAATTTATAAATTAGAAATAAGCCGAGGCCTATTAATAGGCGTTCGATTCCCTAAAGATAACTTTTATAATAGGGTTAGTCCTAAGGATTTACAATTAATCCCGACTAACGGTAGTCGAAACCGATACTTCTAATTAGGCTACGGGTAATACTCTCTCTTAGTACGACAACGACGGTATTTTACGCCCTATTGCTTACTTCTCTTAGAAATATTCAATAGCCGAATATAATTACGACATTTACAATAAGGAATTATTCGCTATTATTAAAGCTTTGGAGGAGTAGTTACTAAAGTTATAAAGAGCCTAACGACCTTTTAAAATTATAATAGACTATAAAGGCTTATAAATTTTTACTAAGAATAAGAAACTTTCGCCTAAACATATATAGTAGTCCTAATTCCTATTACAATTCAATTTTACTATTAAGTATCGACTAAGGACTTTATAAGTCCGCCCGGATACTTTAAGTAGAAAGCTAAAGGATATACTTAACGACGTTAATAATAATAGGTTATTAATTAGGAATAAAGCGCTCTTCAACCCCTCTCTATTTATTAATTATATTTAAACTTGCGAATTAAACGCCGAAGAATTCTCTACCGACGAATTAGTAGAGGCCAATTATTACAATTCAACGTTTTGTTAGGACGTTGTAGCCTCTATTAATAACCCCGATAGGAGGAAATAGTTTAAAGCGGTTAGAAAGTAAATAAATAAAATCGCTTTCGTTAAGTATTATATTATTAATAGGAAAGTATACCGCTACGTAATATTAATTATTAATTTTGAGGACTTCGCCCTATACTTTTAATTAATCTAGCGGTATTACAAATCCGCCCCGATAGGCTACTAAAGTAGGGATAAGACTTTTACAACCCTAAATCGGTCCTTTTACTAGCCCGGTATAGATAAAGTTGTAAAAGTATATTATAAAGTCTACCTTTAATATATAAAGACTAAGCTATTATACTAATCGTTAATAGGTTTTTTAAAACTACTCCCCGTTCCCTTCGTAATATAGAAGGATATTACTATCGATTATAACCTTTTATAAAAAACGCGGCCAAAAGTTCAAATATATTACTATAGTCGTCGATCGTTTAATTAAAATACGCTATTATATCTCCGTTAAAATCTTAATAACTGTCATAGGGCTAGCCTATGTTATACGTAATCACTCACGTGCCTTGTGCCAGCGTACAGCAGTTTTTAAGACTACTATCGCGCTACTAGTTGACTGGCTATAGCAGCCCGCTAGGGACCCACATCGGGTCCACCGTTAGCCGCCCTTATAAAGCCAATCTTTTAAGTATTCGTCTATACTCTCCTCCTTTCTCCTTCGTACAATTACGTATAATCACATCTACTATCTACCCTTTACCCGTAATAATTAATTATACTTTTTAACTATTACGTTTATAGCGCAAACCTCTCTTTTTATTACGCTATTAATTTATTAATTGCGTGCGCGTATAAGAATCGCCTCGTTAGTCGAATCGCTAAATTTAATACCCCTAAGTATTAATAGTCGTAAATTGTAATAGTCTTAGTCCTACTTCCTTTTATTTAATAAATAAGGGTAAATACTTTTTATTTAAGGGATAAAAACTTTACCTTTACGTAACTACTCCCCTCCGCTCTTATATTTTATAATAAGAATAGTAACCCTATTACCTTTTCGCCTATTAATAATACCGGTGGCAATCCCCCTAATGATAGTATTCCCCCCTTAGCTACGTTTTTTAATTTAAATAATATTTATAAAATATTCGACGAATTCGTTAATACCTATAATACAACTGTTTGCCGTACCGTATTTTTCGAATTTCCCGCCTTTACTGTTGTTAACGACTTTATTACTAATATTGACGACGACGAAGAGAAGAAAGCTGTTCTCTATAGATATTTCGCAATTATTACTATTATTATTAATAATCCCGTTTTCTACTCGATTATTACCCTGTTCGGTCGTCTTTACTATACCTAATTCGTATTCTACAATAACGTTGTTAACGACTTCGAATATAATAAAGAGGAGTTAAAGACTATTTGTACTATAATTAATAAGGTTTAAGATAATTTCGATTAGAAGAACTTCGACTATATTAACTTTGCGATTGTATATACTAACCTCTAGAAATAGTATAGCGACCTTCTTGCGGACTATAACGCTATTAAAATTTATAACGCTAATATTCGGGCTTTATATAATAATTTCGTTAAAGTAAATAAGGGTAAGATATTACCCTTAAGTAGATAGTAGAAAACCTACCTATTTTTACTAGTAAAGAGAATATTAGCGCCGCCTGTAGATACGAGATTTTTAAAGCCTAATATTTCTGTATCCAATTCTAATAGAAGTACGACCCCTTACTTTACGTCGATAAAAACGTTAAAATTATTCGTACTATTATATTATTAAGTTTAGAAATTCTCTCTAGTATTTAGGACGACTTCAACGTTATTTAAAATAGTAGCGATAAGGACATTTGGCGTTAGAAGACGGGCACTAAGTTTATAAAGTATTTCGTTATTCGCTTCTAGAACGTTAATTTAAAAATAAACGCCGGCTACCGCCTAGAGGAATTCTTTATAAAGAATATATCTTTTATTGAATTCGAATTCGAATTTACTAACTTTATAAACCTATATAGCTTTTCTAACGCTATAAAAGTCTATTACTTACGTAATAAGATTAATAAATAGCTCCGCAATTCGTTTACCTATTATAATCTTCCCGAGGCCGATAATTTCAAAAAGTAGTTTACGATCTATTGTACTATTACCGGCAACCTTAAAAACGCCGACTATTATTATAAAATAAACTCCTATATCCTAAGTACTAATAGCCCCGGCTTTAACTTAGGCGGAGGTTCTAGTAGTAGTTCTAGTAATAGCTCTAGTAATAGCTCTAGCTCCCGTAACGCCGATAATCTCCCCATTAACTAAGGTAGTAATAAAATAAATTTTAACGCTGTCGACTTCGCCGTTTTTATTTATAAAGACGTCTTCGACTAGCGCTCCTATAATAGCTTCCATCGCTATTACACTAAGCCTAGCTATATTGCCCGCGAGTATACCGCTTCTATTAATTATAGTTCTTAGGGCCCTTAGTACGAGAAGAATAAGAAGAATAAAGGTAAGGGTAAGGGTAAGAACCGTTGTAGCCGTAGTAATTAAGAAGAAATCCGTACCGCCAACGCTACGCCCGCTACTATAGCTACTTCTATAGAGCCTACTATTAACGGCGAATATTATAATAATCCGGAAAATAAATAGCCTCTATACCCAATTGCGTATAAAGGCCTTATTAATTATCTTTATTTTAGAGACGAATTTCAAACTCTTCTAAGTTAGAGGTTTTGGAGGAGGTTAAGATTTAATTTTTAAATAGTTCTACTTCGCCAAATTTAATACTCTTATTTTTTTATATTATAACCGGTTTGCGTAAAGATTATTGTATTTCCTTTATTAATACCGGTTATTCCGCTTTCGCCTTTATTAATCGATTGTTTATTATTAAGAATAACCTTTTCCGTTTTCGTCTTCTCTATATAAAGAAGCTCGTTTTTACTAACAGAGTAATTAAAGGTATTATTTCTAAAGGGGTAATAATTAAGCTTTATATTAACTATTACGAAGAGACGATTACCTTTTTGGTTTATAATATTTCTAAGAATTACCTAATTATTTTAGGTTTTTCGTAGATATAATACTATAAACCCGAGATCGACTACGAATAGTACGGAGTACGTTTTAACAACTCCGTTTACCGCGGCCGTTATTTACTTTCTAACTTCTTTAAAAATTAGACTTCGGTACTTAAAGCCCTTTTCAATAGGGTTTTTACGGCTTCTATTCGAAAGAAGGTTACCCCCTAGCCGGCGCCTATTCTAGAGCCCTCTCCCATCCCTAAACCCGAATTTGCTTTAGAGCCCACGCCTATTCTAGAGCCCTTTCCCGTCCTTAAACCCGAGTCCGCTCTAAAACCTACGCCCGCTCCTAAACCCAAACCTTCTAAATTAGATCCTAAGACCGGTTACCGAACTATCCCCGCCCCTATTAGAATATTAATAGTTAAGAGAATTAAATCGAAAGTCGGTATTACCGGTATAGCCGCTCTCCTTATTAAAATTAAGAGCTCTACGTTCTACGAACTTTACGTCTACTTTAATAGCCGGCGCGTTTCCGTAGGTACGAAGCGTTCTTACGTCCGCTATTACTATAATTCCGATTGCGATTTCAATTCTAGCGATATCCGGGAATTTAACGCAATTACTTTTAATTACGTTTACGAATTGCAATAGCTATAGCCGTACGTTACGAATTATATTTAAATCGAAAAATTAGCGGCCGTAGTAGAGATCTAGGATATAGATTTAACCGAGCAATTAATTAATAATATTATAGAGGGTAATAATTAATAGTATAAGGAAAGTCTTCCCCCCGTCCTTTATAATTTTATTAACGAAATAGTTAGCGTTTATATATTAGAGGACTCCTGCGAGGCCGCGATTTTAACTAAGGCTATTTATTTTACCGGAAACCTCGAAGAAGATGCGCTGCTATACGAAGAGACGATCCGACGAATATATTTAGCTAAGATTTCTAAAGAGGACGTAAAGAAGTTTCTTAATAAAATTAATTATTTTATTAAAATTAAGGACGAAATTTTCGAAATTTTGAAGAAGTTAGAAGGTCGCTATTATATTAACGAAGTAGTAGTGTTTCTCCCCTTGTTAATAAATAAAGTCCTTCTATACCGCTTTTATAATTATAAAATCGAGTTTAAGCCGGGTGAGATGCCCCCTAACGTTCGGTCGCGGCGGATATTGCCTATCGAAGCCGTTATAATTAAGAAATAGATTGACGATAACTTGAGGAAGAACTTTATCTGGCCGTTATAATTTATAGCCGTTTCGCCTATCCTATTAATTAAGAAGTTAGGTGGCGGTATCTGTATTTGCGTTGACTATTGCGGTATTAATAATATAACGATAAAGATTCGATATTTATTACTACTAATTAAAGAGACCTTCGATATTATTTATAAGGTTAAAATCTTTACTAAATTCGACGTTATCGTTATTTTTAATAGGATCCGCGTTAAAGAAAAGTACGAGTAATTTACCGCTTTTTTTACCCGTTTCGGATTCTACGAATTTATTATATACCCCTTCGGCCTATAGGGCGCTTTAAAAACCTTTTAGAACTATATTAACGATATTTTATACAATATATTCGATATTTATATTATTGTATATTTCGATAATATTTTAATTTATTCGGATAACGAAGAGGAGTACGAGAAGTACGTTAGAGAAGTCTTATAATGGATAATTAAAGCGGGGCTTTAGATCGATATCGATAAATACGAGTTCTATATTATACGTACGAAGTATTTAGGTTTTATTATTATTCCGGGAGGTTTCGAAATAGATTTAGAGAAGGTTTCCGCGGTTATATCTTAGGAAGTTCTAAATTCTAAGAGGTTGCTATAGCGCTTTTTAGGCTTCGCTAATTTCTATTATCGCTTTATTAAGTACTTTTTAATTATTATTAGCCTGCTATACGAATTAATTAAAAAGACGGTTGTAGATTAGTATTAGATAGAGTAATACTAGAAGTCTTTCGAAGCCTTTAAGAAGGCTTTTAATAATAGACTAGTATTTCGTATTTATAATTAGTCTAAATAAATTATTATCGAGACCGATATTTTTAATTAGGCCTACGGTAGTACTTTATTATAATACGACGAGGAAGGTATCCTCCGCCCTATTGCTTACTTTAGCTAACGATATTCTTTAGCCGAGTGTAATTATAATATTTATAATAAAGAGTTGCTCGTTATTATTAAAGCCCTAGAGGAGTAGCGCCCCGAGTTGGAAGGAGTATAAAAACCCTTCGAAGTCCTTATAAATTATAAAAGTTTGAAGACTTTTATTATTAATAAGTAGTTTACCCCTTGTTATATACGATAGTCCTAATTCCTCTCCCGGTTTAATTTTACGATTAAATATCGATTGGGTTCGCTATAAATACGCCCTAATGCCTTAAGTAGGAAGCCGGAAGACCTATTTAAGGATATAGTTAACGAGCGGCTATTAGTTAAGAATAAAGTCCTATTCGATTACAATATTTTTGTTAATAGAATATTTATTTTAGAGGACGGAGGAGAGGAAGTTAACGTTAATACCGAGTATATTTACAAATTAGAGGTTATAGACGAAAAGTCTACTAACGATTTGGTTGTAGAGAATTATAAGAAGTTAGTATTTTTATAAGACGTTATAGTTTATTTATTAAACCTTAATTGAAAGGTATAGTCTAAAAAAGTTAAAGATTATAAAAAAAAAATATTTTTCGCCGAATATAAAGCGATTTAGGAATAGGCGTACTATTGTAGCGCTGTTTTCGTCGACTTTATAAATACTGAGCTTTATTTCTAATTTCTTCGCCGTATTTACAACGCGCTTTTAATTAAGTACCCGGGTTGTAAAAAGACTTATTCGTTATTTTCGTAGTCTTTCTTCTAATTAGGGATATACGCTATTGTTAAAGTATACTATAAAGCCTATTTAGTATATATAAAGTCTAAACTATTACAGTACGCCCCCTATAATTTTTTAAAACCCTTAGTAATATTATTCGCGAATTAGAAGGATATTTTAATTGATTATATTATATTACTAATATCCTATATCCGTCGAGGCTAAGAATTTAAATACGTTGCTGTAGTAGTTGACTAGTTAATTAAAATATAGTATTTTATCCCTATTATTAGTTTTATAGCCGAAGAGTTGGCGGACCGTTTTATTGAAAGGGTTTATAGTATTTACGGATTGCCGGATTCCGTCGTCTCTAATTATAATTCCTAATTTATTTCCTAATTTTAGAGAGCTCTATCGTCCTATTTAGAGGTCGCTCTTAAGCCCTCTTCCGCGTTCTATTTAATTACCAACGGTTAAACCGAGCGTATTAATACGGAAATAGAGAAATACTTACGTCTTTATATTAATTAGGTATAAGACGATTAAGTAAATTAATTACCTATTGCGGAGTTCGTTAGTAATAATCTAATTTCTAAGATTATTAATATTTCCCCCTTCTTCGTTAATTACAATTTCTACTTTCGAATAGGCGTCGAACTAATTAAACCCTACCCTCTAAATATATTGGTTTAATAGTAAGCAAAATACTTTAAGGCTAACGAAATCGCTAACCGCTTTAAAGAAGTCTTAAATTATATTATAGATTAGGTAAAACGAATTTAGTAACGGTATAAGGATAACGTTAATACCCGACGGTTAAATACCCCGAGGTATAGGGCGGGAGATAAGGTCTTATTTAATACGGAGAATTTAGAGACTGGTCGCCTATATACTAAATTTACGCTTCTATTTAAGGGTCCTTTCGAAATCCTTAAAGCGGATAGTTATAAAGTTACGCTTAAACTCCTAATTAATATAAAATATAGTTTAACCTTCTATATTAGTAAAGTAAAACTATAGGACGAAGTTGGCGTCCCGGGATAGGCGGCTGTAAAGGAATAAAACGTTCGTATAAATTATAATTGGGTTATAAGGAGGATTAACGATAGGGAGGATTTAGTCGAATACGATTTCGAGAAAATCGATAGTTATTAGAAGAATAAGAAGAGCTATTAGGAATATTACATTATTTAGGCACCCCCTTATAGATTATTATAGTAGCCGTACACTAATATAATTATAGCCCCCGATAAAATATAGAGGTTCTACGAGGTATACCCGGACGAGCCGTACCCCTTAGATTGGGTAGCGGCGGAGAAGAAACGGAAACGGCTACTAGAGAAGGCCGGAGGAACGGAGGAGCCGGCCGCAAAAGTAGAGGCCCCGGCAAGAGGATACGAAGGACGGAGGCGGTCGCCGCGGTTGGCGGCTATAGAAGCTTTTTACGGATGGACTGAACGTTTAATAGGGATTTCTATCATTTTATATAATTTTAGTCAGCTATATAGCTTCTTTTAATTAGGGGAAGTGTCACAGGGCTAGCCTATATTATACGTGATCACTTACGTGCCTTGTGCTAGCGTACAGCAACTTCTAAAACTACTATCGCGCTGCCAATTGACTAGCCATAGCGGCCCGCTAGGGACCCACATCGGGTCCACCGCTGGCCGCCCTTATAAGGCCAGTCTTCTAAGCACTCGTCTACACTCTCCTCCTTTCTCCTTCGTGCAATTACGTATAATCACATCTTGTTGGACTCAGGCGACGGAAAGTGTGATGTATTGTGGTTGTAGTAACGGAGGAAGGGAAAACGGAAAGAAGGGCAGCCTAAATACCCAGGACGGGAGTGCCAGTGAATAGGCGCCAAGGCCAAGGCACGACCGGCCAACACACCCCCGTAGGCTGCCCCAATTCCCCAACTCCCAAAATTATAGTTAATGTATATAATAAAATCCTTTCCCAAAAGGGCAAAAATGAGGGTATCTCCATCTCCTTCTCGGATTCTTCTACTCCTCCTTTCTCTTTAATTTTCTCTTTAGAATCGGGGTCTTAATTCTTAGGATCTTAAAAACGATACACCCGGTATTGCAATCGCGGTCTTAGGTCTGAAATACGGCGTACACCCGGTATTACAACGCGCGCGGTCTTGGGGTCTGAAAAACAATGCGCCCGATGTCGCGATCGTAGGGTCTTGTAGTCTTAAATCTCGTTACCATCAGAAGGATAGACTTTCTCGATACCATCAGAAGGATAGACTTTCTTAGGGTCTCGAATACAATACGCCCGATATCGCGATCGCGAGGTCTTGTCGTTACCATCAAAAGGATGGACTTTTCTCGTTGCCATCAAAAGGATAGACTTTCATATAATACCGCCGTTTCCAATTAAACATTGTCGAATCGTTACCACCCCTTAGATAGACTTTCGTAGCCATTCCTAGAATAACTACCACCCCTTGAGTAGACTTCCCTAACCATCCCTTGGATAACCGCCTATCGAAGGGTCAAATAGGACTTTATCATTACTATAAAACAAAGATAGACTTGAATGAAAGGTGACGTTGCCGTTTCCAGTTAAGCATTGTCGAATTTTCCCTAGCTATCCCTTGGATAACCTGCCATCGAAGGGTCAGATGGACTTTAAAAGAAAGCTGATGAAAAGGTTGATTTTGATCTTGGTGATTGAGATTTGAGGTTATCGTTGTTGTTGCAATATTTGGGGGAAGGTCGTTAGCGGGGTAATAAGGCCGCTGGTCGCATTCTGAGTCGATGATGAAATCGTCGCCGTTGTCTTGGTTGCTGCCCTCCTGCACCCCCGGAGATGGAAAGAGAAAAAAAAGGCGCAGGAGGCTAGAATAGCTTTTGAAAAGGATGCGCGCGAAGCGCTCTCATAACCTGTTGGACTCAGGCGACGGAAAGTATAATATATTGTAGTTGTAGTAACGGAGGAAGGGAAAACGGAAAGAAGGGCAGCCTAAATACCCAGGACGGGAATGCCAGTAAATAGGCGCCAAGGCCAAGGCACGACCGGCCAACACATCTACCATCTACCCTTTGCCCGTGATAATAACTAAGGAATTAATTAAATATTTTATCGAAAAGGTTTATACCCTTTATAGTTTACCTAATACTATTATATTAGACCGCGGGTTTTAATTTATATCTTAGCTCTAGCGAATACTATTAATAAGGCTAAGTATTACGTTGAAGCCGTCTAGCGCTTTTTATTAATAGATAAATAGTTAAATAAAATATATTAACGCCGAAATAGAATATTATTTGAAGGCGTACGTAAATTGGTTATAAGATAATTAGGTCGATTAATTCCCGTTAGCCGAATTCGCAAGTAATAATATATAGTTAAATTTAATAAGCGTTTCCCCGTTCTTTACTAATTATAATTTTTACTTTTATATAGGCGTCGAATTTATATAATTATATCCGCCCGGCCTTTTTATATAATAATAGACCGAATATTTCAAAGTAGGGGAAATTGTAAACCGTTTTAATAAAATCCTGGATAAGTTTATTATTATAGCGAGGAGGATTTAAATACGTTACGAGGAGAATACTAATAAGAAACGGTCGGATTTACTATAATATTAGCTAAATAATATAGTCCTTTTTAATACTACTAATCTAGTCTCCGGGCGCCCCTAGGCGAAGTTGTCGCTACTCTAGGAGGGCCCCTTCGAAGTCCTAATAGCTAATAGTTATTATATTACTTTAAAGTTGCCGGCGAATATAAAATATAGTTGTACTTTCTATATTAGTATAGTAAAACTATAGGTAGCCGAAGGCATTCCCGATTAAAATAGTACGTAAAATATCAGGGCTAATTATAGGAAGGTTATAAAGCGAACCGACGACGCCGAAGATGTAGTAGAGTAGTCCTATAAAGGTATAACGGCTGCCGTTTCGGAGATAGCGTATAGGAATACTATATCGTTTAGAGCAAACCCTATAATTTAAGTTAATAATTATATAAAAACGTAAAGGATTATATCGACGACTTTTGTAAATTTTATATTAATAACTTAGAGGCTCCCGTTCTTCTGAAGTAGGCGGCCGACGAGAGGAAGTAGTAGAGGGCTGCTAAAGTATTAATAAAGATGGCCGGGCAAGAGAAACCCGGGCCGATTAGGACGGCCCTAGCCCCGAAACGGTTATTATAATACAATTAAGTAGGCGAAGTACTAATAGTAACGGCGTTGGCGAAGGTTATAAGTATTGTTGAAGCGTGCTTCAACTATGCAGAGGTGGATGACTTTCACAGTCTGGGGGTTCATGGACCCACATCCACCGAAGCGGAGTTGAGGGACGGTTCGTCTAAGCCAGGTTTTCTTGCTGAAGTTTCCTGTCCTCTGATTGGTCAAATGCGTGGCACGGACCTACAACTGGTCAGGGCGTTTTGCCAAGCCAGTCTCTGATTGGTCAACTCGCGCACAGTGTCTTTGACAGCCTGCGCCAGAATGCACTGGGTCCTTCCATTTCTGAAATCCTTTACCATACTTATCTCTCGATATCGCCTATCGATAAGTAAGGTTATCGCCGTCTTCCTTCCCGTATCTCCTCCCCTAAAAGAAGAGAGAAAAGAAGAGAGAAAAGAAGAGAGAAAAGAAGAGAGAAAAGAAGAGAGAAAAGTAGCAATGAAGCAATGAGGTGAGGACGGCTCCAGCCGTCCGAACAATAAACGTTGCGAAAGATGCAGATGCCCACGCTTCACTTATACAGCGGTCGTTTGCTGACTCCTAGGGATCCAGCATCGCACCGGTGTCCGAGACTATTTTAATAAAAGGTTTTAAATCCCTAGAGAGGGATAGTTTATAATTTTAATTTAGACCCCAAGGGCATTTTTAACCCGGGGAAGTATTATAGGGCTAGCCTATGACTATTATCTAGTCGCGGTATTACTACGGCAATAGTTGCCGGGTTAATACACGCTCTCTAATTAGCTGTACCGCCCTAGAGGCTATAGCCAACTACTTGCCGTCCCGGCAAGTGGGTTAGTTACGTGTGCCAAGGATGGGGCTCAACCACGGGTATATGGGATGAGCCGCTACGCACAGATTCTATAATTTCCCTTCTTCCTTGTGCAATTACACAAGTCTTAGTTAACCCCCAACGTTCAGTATCGCCTTGCCCCGTGACAAGAATCCCGGTTTATTCGAAGCGGAGGAGGTAACCGGTACGGCTATAAATAGCCTTAATCCCGAGTAATGCCTCGTCTACGATATATTTGTAGACTATTACTAGGTTGTTCTTCGTAGTAATGACCTTATACTTCTTAAAATGTAGTTTGATAGTAAAGGAGGTATTAGGAAATCGTATATTATCCGCCTTCTTTCTACTCGGCTTGAAGAACTGGCTACTACTTACGATAAGCCTTTTATTGTAGTACGTATTATTCCTATTGGTGTAGCGGCCAATAATATTAATAGTTCTATATTATATTCGCTTCTTCGACTTCTTATATTTAAAAATAGTATAGCCTTATTAAATTTATTCCCTAATAACCTCGCTTCTTTATAGCTACGATTCCGTTATTTACGGTACTTTATTGTCGACGAGAAGTCTATAATTGGCCTTAAGATAATATATTATATAGATAAGCGTTTTTAGTAGGCCTTTCTTAATTATAATAATAAGTTCTTCGGTTGCCGGGGTATTCTTCTAATCGGGGATTTCTACTAATTGCCTCCTATTATGGAAAAAATACTAATCGATATAAGGCCCGACAATTAGTTTATCCCCGAAGAGATATCCGGAAGGTTAGTATATTAGTCTTTTAACTATACTATTGAATTGAAATAAATTGTCCGGTAGGGTAATAATAATTAGGCGGTATTTAGAAATGTACTTAAAGGTCTACGATTTAGTCGCCTAATACGAGAATATTAGGAATTACTATTTATACGGGTAAAGACGAAGCTATAAGAATAAGGATAAGATTTTAGTATTTTCGAAGATATTTTGCGTATATACCTAATTAATGTGAAGGTTAAGGAGTATAATTATACCTATTTAGAAGGTTTTAGGGCGCTATGTATATAGGTATACGCCAATTATATAAGTAATAGAACTAGCGAAGTTAAGTTTAATAATATAAGTAATTTGTATAAATAGTTACCCTTGATTATTAGTGCCAAAGTTATGCTTATAGAGAATATATAAGTTAAAAAAGGCCTAGTAAATAGTATAATTAGTACTATTCAAAATATTATATAGCGTTAGGGTATTAAGCCTCGAGAAGTACCGCCTTATACCCTATTAGTATATTTCCCTAATTATAGTAGCCCGGCCTATTTTGAATAGGAAGGCCTTAATGCTAAAGTCGTACCCATTTTCCGCTCTATTCGAGAATATATAAAAGGATTTACCTTTTGTACGAGGAAGCAATTCTTAATTACTATTACTTATACTATTATAGTATATAAGTCGTAGGGTATAACTATAAATATCGTCTTCCGGGGCGCCCGGTAGAATAGACTGAAGCGCAGCTGTTATAGGTCTAGGGCTGGATTCCTAATCTATTAAAGTATAAGCATTTGGTCGCGTTTTAAAGCTGGATTCCTAATCTATTAAAGTATAAGCATTTGGTCGCGTTTTAAGGCTATATCCTAATCTACTAAGGTATAAGCATTTGGTCGCGTTTTAAAGCTAAATCCTAATCTACTAAGGTATAAGCATTTGGTCGCGTTTTAAGGTTGGATTCTTAATTTATAAATTTTAAAAATTTAACCGTATAGTACAAATTTAAATTTGGATTCTTCTCCGTAAACTTTAAGTCTTAATTGTTTGTTATATATTAAGAAGTAAATATTAAATAATAATTTAAAAATTAGTACATTTGATTTATTTATTTTTTCTTATTTTTCTAAAACATTTTTTCTAATTTTTTCATTTTTATTTATATATTATTTAAATTTTTTAAATTTTTCTTTTTATATTTTTTCTTTATTTTTATATTTTTTTCTTCTTTTAAATTTTTTCGTTTTTTAATAATTTTTTTTTTTTTTTTTTTTTTTTTTTTTTTTTTTTTTTTTTTTTTTTTTTTTTTTTTTTTTTTTTTTTTTTTTTTTTTTTTTTTTTTTTTTTTTTTTTTTTTTTTTTTTTTTTTTTTTTTTTTTTTTTTTTTTCTTTTTTTCTTTTTTTCTTTTTTTCTTTTTTTCTTTTTTTCTTTTTTTCTTTTTTTCTTTTTTTCTTTTTTTCTTTTTTTCTTTTTTTTCTTTTTTTCTTTTTTTCTTTTTTTCCTTCATTTATTTACTATTACCCTCTTTTACTTTTTCTCTCTTTCCTTCCTTTCTTTATCTTATCCTCTCTTCTTTTTCTAATTTTTTTATTAGAAAATTTTCCAAGATTAATAGGAAAGTATAGGGTAAGCAGAGACAAAATAAAGACAGTCAATTTTTTCATTTTACCAGGGGGCTATACCCCCCGGGACCCCCCTTTGAGAGGGTTAGGGTTATAAGGCCCGGGGGACACCCCCGGGGACCCCCGTGCACGGATAATTCTAACCAATCCAAGGAACGGATTGCTGTAGAACGGATCCACAATGAGCACGGACTGCCAAAATTCTAACCAATCCAAGGAACGGATTTCTACTGGATAGACCAATTACAGGACAGACAACTTACAGGGGTTATTGACAAAGGTACTACCCCATTATAAAGAAGCTCCGCTATGCTCGCTCACTTCGTGTTAACACACTTCTTTCCCTAAACTATAACAGCTGCGCTTCAATTATAGACAAATTTATTACTATAATAAGAAGGATTTAAACGCGCTACGAAGAGAACGCTAATGAAAAACGATTGGATTTACTATAATACCGATTTAGTAATATAATTCTTCTCAATATTATTAATTTAATTTTTAGGCGCCCCTAAGTAAAGCTAGCGCTATTCTAGGAAGGCCCCTTCGAAGTTTTAATAGTTAATAGTTATTACGTTACCTTTAAATTGCCGGTAAATATAAAATATAATTATATTTTCTACATTTATATAGTAAAACTATAGGTCGCCGAGGGTATTTTTAATTAAAATAATACGTAGAATATTAAGGCTAATTACAGGAAGGTGATAAAGCATACCAACGATATTGAAGACGTAGTAAAATAGTTATACGAAGGTATTAACGGTTACCGCTTCGAAAATAGCGAATAGGAATATTACGTCGTTTAGGGTAAACCTTACAATTTAAATTAGTAATTATATAAAGATATAAAGGATTATATCGACGACCTCTATAAGTTTTACGCCGATAACCTAGAGGCTCCTATTCCTCCGAAGTAGGCAGTTAACGAGAGGAAACGGTAGAAGGCTGCTAAAATACTTATAAAGGCAATTGGGTAGGAGGCGCCCGGCCCGGCCAGGACGGCCCCAGCCCCGAGACGGTTACTATAATACAATTAAGTAGGCGAAGTACTAGTAATAACGGCGTTGGAGAGGGTTATAAGTATTGTAGTAGAAGGTTTCAAATCCCTAAAGAGGGATGGTTTATAATTTTAATATATTTAGACCCCGGGGGCATTTTTAACTTAGGGAAGTATTATAGGGTTAACTTATAATTATTATTTAGTTGTAGTATTACTACGGCAATAATTGCCGGGTTAATGTACGCTCTCTAATTGGCTATACCGCCCTAGGGGCTGTAGCCAACTATTTGCCGTCCCGGCAAGTAAATTAATTACGTATGCTAAGGATAGGGCTTAACTACGGGTATATAGGACGAGCCGCTACGTACAGATTCTATAGTTTCCCTTCTTCCTTGTGCAATTACACAAGTCTTAGTTAAACCCCAACGTTCAGTATCGCCTTGCCCCGTGACACTAAGCACACTAAGGTTTATACTTATAAAGTTATAGATATTACTAGACGTACGCCTCAATAACTAAAACTAGGCGAACCCCTACTACTATACTATATTTATAGTTTGAATCTAAGTAATCCTCTAGTATTTAACTAGATATACCAATTCCCGCCGGGACTAGATAATATTACCAACGATAATAATAATAATAATACTAGTAGCTAGCCAGCCCGGAGAGGAGTACAGAATAGAATTCGGAATAGGCTTTATAGTAATAGAGCCGGTAATTAACTATAGGGTAAACCGCTTGCCAATACTACTACTACTATACAATTACTAATTAATACCACTAGAATTACTTCTAGTAATAGACGTCGTAGAAGACTACTTAATAATAGAATTAATAATATTCTAGCCAGAATAAGTAATATAATTAGTATAGGTATAAGAAGGCCTCGTAAAAGACTTTGCAAAAGCACTAATACTAATAGACCGCTACAATTGAGAGGAGGATAAATTAATATAGAGATGAGGATAGATTAATATAAATATAGAGGAATTGATAGGGTATTTGTAAAGATAAATATAATAGTAGAATCTACGTTAATAAATACTTGAATAAGTACTTTTATAATCGTAATATTCAAAATTAATAAATACTTAAATAAGTACTTTCGTAATTATTTAAATCAATACTTAAATAATAATTTCCGTAACCGTAAACTAAATATTACTATTACCGTTACTTACGATTCAAAATTATATCAACCCTTCGACGAAATACTAGAATTATATAGCAAAAAGGATAAATTCAATAAAAAAAGGAGTTTAGTTCGACTTAGCCGCATACTTTAATCGAAGCTTTATAGTATACTCTTTTTCAGAACAATTATTATAAGCCCGAGAGATAATATATTTTATTATAGTCTTATATTTCCTATTCTCCTGGCAATAGTCAAAGCCTACGGACGGTTAAAATTGGAGAACTAGAGTTAGTATAGTCTTTGAAATTAGAAAGCTAGAGTTAGTATAAAAACGGCAATTATAGATAGGAATCGAATTAAGGGTTTCTACATTATATATACTAATAACGGCTATATATATTTATACAAACCGCTATACTACGAACGTCCTTATAGTACCCCTTATAGGGCTAGTAATAGTAAAGTTGAGAGATAAGGGTTATAAAGACGATTAGAACGTTGTTTAAAGTTATTTAGAATAATAATAATAGAAATCTGAGTTAAAGGTGAGTTTGGAATATCTAGTAATGTTTTGGCTAGTGTTTCGGATCTAGTGATGTTTTTCTTGGTGTTTTAGAAGATGTGGATCCTATAGGCGTTTCACTATCTCACTTGGGCTTTAAAAGGCTCCGCCCAGGGGAAGACTATTTTTTATTTTACTATTACCCTCTTTTACTCTTTTTCTCTTTCCTTCCTTTCTTTATTTTATTCTCTCTTCTTTTTCCAATTTTTTTATTAGGGAAAGTATAGGGTAAGCAGAGACAGAATAAAAACTTAGCAATTTTTTTCATTTTACTAGGGGGCTACGCCCCCTAGGACCCCCCTTTAAGAGAATTAGAGCTATAAAACCCGGGGGACACCCCCGGGGACCCCCTTTTAAGAGGGTTAGGGTTATAAGGCCCGGGGGACACCCCCGGAGACCCCCGTGCACGGACTTAAGCTGCCAAAATTCTAACCAATCCAAGGAACGGATTGCTATTAAACGGATCCACAATATGCACGGGCTGCGAAAATTCTGACCAATCCAAGGAACGGATTTCTATTAAACGGACTAATCACAGGACAAACAACTTACAGGGATTATTGACAAGGGTGTCACCCCATTATAAAGAAGCTCCGCTATGCTCGCTCACTTCGTGTTAACACACTTCTTTCCCTAGACTATAACAGCTGCGCTTCAATAAAAGGATTTACCTTTTGTACGAGGAAGCAATTCTTAATTACTATTACTTATACTATTATAGTATATAAGTCGTAGGGTATAACTATAAATATCGCTATTCTCGACGTATTTAGGGACGACTTTATACTTAGTTTAATATATGTAGCGGTCTCGAGGGTAAAGACGTTGTAGGGTATTATATTCGACTATCTTTTTAATATTAATACTATATATACGAAGAGTAGTAAGGCCTAACTTGAATGCTATATTAATATTATTCGAAAGCGGCCTCAATAAATATTACTTTTTATTCTAGTAACGGTAGTATAATTCTACTATTAAATCCGGGCACTTCAATCCTATCTACGCGATTTTGTTTATATATAATTAATACGCGTCCCTATACGGACGTCGACCTTTCTATATTTCCTATTTGATTATATTAATTTAACGACCGCCTTTCCGTCTTTTATATTACTTTATTTATACAACTTCATTTTCAAATAAACGATATTCCTAACGTATTTAATGTAGTCCTTTATACCAAATTATAATTTCTATTTCTTCTCCTAATTATTCTTAGTTCTACTATAGCCAATTTTTCCTTTAGCGATATAATACCTAAGACCCCTTCAAAGATTAGAATTAATTATTCGATCCTTAAATATTTTTAAAGAGACGTCTACTAAAAAGAAAATTATTCCTTACTCGCGCCTTATTACTAAATAAAAAGCGGAGGAAGCTACTACTAAAGCCGTTATTCTTATTAATAAGCCCGCTATTATTATTATATCTACGGGCTTTAAACTTACTTCTTTACTAATTAGTACTAATAGCAATAGCAATAATATTAATATTATAATAGATAGTATTTCTTAGATTAAATAGGCTATTAGCGATATTTTTACCGCTAATACGGCGAGATTTAGGTAAATTCCTTCTTCCTTATATATTGAATGAGGAGTTGCTTATACTATTATTTATAGATCCGCTTCAAACTACGACAACCGATTGCTATATACCTATACGACTAAGTATAACAATTAGTATTACAATAAATAGAATCTCTTAGGCAAAGTAGGCTATTGGTAGAGTAAGCTATTGGCGATATTTATACCGCTAATATAACGACTAAGGATAATAGCTCGAAGAGTACTATTTCCCTACGCCTATTAACCGGATTACTTTGGTATTTTCTATATAAAAATATCTAATAATCTTATTTATTGGCTAATCTTATTTATTAGCTAGTTATTATCGCTACTATAGCGCGAATTAATAGCCGAAATTATTAACTTCGAGTAGTCTTTACTATCCGGTTCGCCCAACGCTAACGAAAAGGCTAACGAAAAGGCTAATTGCAATACTTACGTATACCTAATAGCTATTTAAGCCCTCTACTTCTTCTTCAACAAAACTCTCAAGCGCGTTTACTACTTCTACAAGAGATAGAAGCCTTTTTATAGTACTATTTCGCTCGATAGCCGGGCCCTCTACTTCTTCTTCAATAAAATTCTTAAGCGCGTTTACTACTTCTACGAAAGATAAAAGCCTTCTTACAATACCGTCTCGCTCGATAGCCGGGCCCTCTACTTCTTCTTTAATAAAATTCTTAAGCGCGTCTACTACTTCTACGAAAGATAAAAGCCTTCTTATAATACCGTTTCGCTCAATAGCCGGGCCCTCGACTACTTCTTCTTCAATAAACTCTTAAACGCGTTTATTACCTCTACGTAGCGATAAAAGCCTTCTCGGAGATCGATAGGGGGGCGGAACCCCAATTTACTATTGATAAGCGGCTTCAACTACTATAGCGAATACATAATCGTATAGAAATATACGAAGAAAGAAATAATTCCCCTAAATAAATATCCCTTACTACTTCTATATATACTCCTACTCCTATTTATATAGGAGAAGGTATATTAAGTCGAAGGTAGAGGAGGATAGGTAGGCCTTCTCAAATATTATTTATATTATACCCTTAAACGGCCAATCCGTTAGATTACAATACAATTACTGCAAATAGTTTTAATTGCTATAGCGAGTCAAATAATTGTATTAAAGCGCTAAAGAAAGTTTTAGGACGAGGGTTATAACACGTAATCCATCTACCGGGTTAATTCGGATTATAATCGCCAGGATATAGCCGTAAGAATATTCCCTAGAATAAATAAACTATTTAGGTTTAGGGAGGCTTTACTTATAAAATACCTTATACCTAGCGAAGTAGTATTTATAAGTATAATTTAAATTATAAGTATAAATACCCTTATTATAAGCTTCTTCTTAATTATAATAAAATTACTTTATTATTTTATTATTTTATTACTTTATTACTTTATTTCCGGATAGCTATAATAGAAATATACTAAACCTTTGAAGAATTCCCTCCCGACGCATATCCAACCTACCCTTTAATTAGCGACGACGATAATATAGATTACGTATTCCCAAACCAAAAGAGTATTACTTTATTACTTCATTACTTTAATACTTTATTATTTTATTACTTTATTACTCTATTATATAGTATATTTGAATAATAAAGTAAATTAGAGTAGCCTCTCTCCCTTTTCGAGAGGGAGGTCCTATGCCGCGAAAAGAAGAGGAGGCTTTAATTAGAATAGCCTTCTTATTTTATTATTTTATTACCTCGTTATTTTATTACTTTATTATTTTATTATTTTATTACTCTATTATATAGTATATTTAAATAATAAAGTAAATTAGCGTAGCCTTTCCCTCCTATTAATAGTATTAGAGGCGGGAGAATAGATTAACGAGTAGAGGGGGAGGATGCTATAAGCGGGAAAATAGATTAATAAGTAGATAGAGGAGAAGATATTTCAATTCGTTTGGGTATAAAGTACGATTTAGAGTAGGATATTTAATATATTCGTTTATTTATATACGATTCGACTATATGTATACGAATTAACGGTTTATATATTAATAATAAATAGTCCTTAAGTTTGTCGTCTGATTTTTATTATTATAATACTGTAACCTACTTAGTAAATACCGTTTGCGTAATTGCCTACCTACTTACCTACTTGCCCTCGCACTTATATTCGTACCCTCGCTAATATACGTTTTATTTATTACTCAAAATTATTTTCTTTTCTTCTTTTCTTTTCTTTTCTTCCCTAGACCAAACTATACAATTACGTAAATTACGATCAATATTACAATCAATCTCACGATTAATCTATTCCCCTACGCCTAATTAATCTATATATATTTAATAATTACTATATAAATATAATATCTTCCAATTTATCCGTCCCTCCTATTAGCCCTACTAATTCTACTAGCTCTATTAACTCTACGCTTAATTTAACCTAACTGTCCGCCCCCGAAATTCCAATCCGTCCTCCTAAAGAATTTACTACGTACTCTAAGCGCTATTATTACAATTCTCCGGGTATTCCGGCCGCCGCTATTCTTAATAGTCCTTCCAATACTCTTAGTAATAATTTAAATCGTATTTAATTACTTAAATATCTGTTAAATAAGTATTTCCCCCGCCGTATTAAACCGTCGAAGAAGGAGAAGGAAGCGATAAAAGCCTCGGTAAAGAAGCCTAAAATTATAAAATACTTTACTTACTATATTCCTTTATTATTTATTCGTATATTAATTTTTATATTTCTAAAATAGTAGATATAATTACCCGTATAACTTTCTATATTATTATTATATATGGAATAGGTATTACTATATTAAGCCTAAGGGGGGTAGAGGTATAAAATATTATATCTATACCGTAAAAAGGCTTAATTACGACTTTAGACGTCCTAATATATATACTATATATTACATACTATAAGAGTTGGAGGATATTGGAGATAATTATACTATACGTAAATATTATAACGATTTCGTAGATGCTATCCTTATTATAATTCGCCTTAAGAAGAAGGGAATTATATTTAAATAAGTATTTTTAAATTTCTTTTTACTTTCTTTTTATAAACTAATATTATATTTTAAGGGCTTTTACAACTTTACCTTCGGGCTTAAGACGATTATTATCCTTCGTATCGACTACGATAATAAGCCTCGCCGTCCTACTTCTCTAATTTCCAGCCCCCTCCCTCCGGCTTTCGAGACTTTTACTACCCCGGTCCCTAGCCCCCTCTATATCCCTCCTCCGGCTTTCGAAATTTTTACTATTCCGGCTCCGGCTTTCGAAACCCCTACGCCCCGCCGCACTATTTATTATTCTACTTTCCAACCCCTCAATACTTTTAAAAGGAGCCCCGGCCCTAGTCCTACCCCTTAAACCCGCGCCTACCCTACCCCCGTAATTGCCGCTATACTTACTCTTATTACCCCTTCAGCCCTCTAAGCCCTACCCCTCTAATCCCTCCCTCCTACCTCCGAAAATATCCCTCCTCCCGGCTTCGGCCTTACCCCCCGGGTCCCGGCCCCCCCAATCTCTATTCCGATTAACTACCCTAATTAGGATATCGTCGAGGCCCGTTTTACCGAATTAGAGGTAGAAGTAAAGAGCCTCCGCAATAAAAACGAATATAAGAAAAAGAAGGAGTAGAAGTAGAAGGAATTAGATATTACTATTAATAATAATTTAAAAGTTCTCCGCCCCCGGGTTTTCGGCCCTTATTCGTTTAAGCCGCCTAAGGAGGATTAAGGAGGAAAATAATAATAATAATAATAATAATAAAAATAAAAATAAGGATAATAAGGATAATAAAGAGGATAGAGGACTTTTATTTGATTATTAGTATATCGATAATACCCTATCTTTACTCTACTTTTCTTTACCTTCAGGTATTAATACTAACACTTACTATCTTGCTCTATATTTATTATATCTAAATATCTTAATTTATACTCTATATAAATAATACTATATAAATCTTAATACTACTAGTTCTAAGGTATTAATACTAAAATTGTTTTTAAATACCGGTGCAATACTATTTCTTAGATTCTTATTAGTTAGAAGTAAGTAGAATTATTTTAGGGAATAAAAGTAATATATTGCTTTAGACGGATAGAGAGAGAGAAGTTCGTAGCCGTAGCCTTTTACTTATAAATAGGCTTGTCTTTGGCTAGTAAGGCTATCTTAGTACCGACCTAACTAGTAGTAGTATATTAGCGTTTGAGGGCAAATAAATCGCGGCGCTCTTCCTCCTCCTTTAATATATCGTTAAAGCACGCCTCGAATTCAAAATTATCGTCTTTAAAGATGATTAATATATTAGCGTTAGCGTTAGGGGTTGGTAATTAGTAGGTAGTTAATAGGTAAATAATAGTAAGGAAAAGTTGAACGCGAGAGAAAGAGGGAGAGGGAGATAATTAGAAATATTAATAACGTATAATATAAAATGAAATAGAAGGAGTAGTTGTAAACGCTATTAATATGCAAATACTATTACTAATATTACTAATATTAATACTTTTAATACTATTAATACTATTAATACTCTCAATACTATTACTATTATTACTAATTTAAATTTCAATACTACTCTCAACACTATTAATAATATTACTACTCTTATTCACCAATTTAAATCTCAATACTACTCTCAATACTACTCTCAATACTATTACTATTATTACTACTCTTATTTACCAATTTGAATCTCAATACTACTCTTATTTACTAATTTCAACTTCAATATTAGTCTTAATATTACCCTTAATACCGTTACTATTATTATTAGTATTACTAGTATTATTACCTTTATTATTACTATATCGATGTAAACCCTACTTTATAAACTATACTCCTATAAGTACTATTACTAATCCTAAGTAACGACTAGCTATAATAGTTCTATAACTTAAATAGGGGTAAACTATACCCTTATTTGCAGGACTAATCCGGATCGGCATCTATTCTTAGAAATCCTCAACTCCATAAACACGACCCTCGACCCTCTAGATAGGACCTTCGACCCTTTGGATTTACCTTATAGATAAATATAAAAAAACTAATAAAAAGACTAATTCGAACCCTTAATTATAGATAATATACTAATCTAATATAGATTTGACCGACCGACCTACTAATTGTAGTATAAAACCGAGCTATAGTATAAAATACTTAAAATAAACGCCAAATTCAAGATTAAGCCGAAAGTAAACGTAAAGTAAGCGGAGGATAATATTAAACCCTATATAAGACCGTATTAAGGGATTAAAACCGTACTAAAGGATAAACTACTTATAAAAGTCTATACAGTATTAGTATATAGCTAAGTTCTAAATAAGAAATACTAGTAATACTCGTATTAGCGTAAAATTAAGGCGTGTGTAAGTCTCGGGCTATCCCTCGGTGCTACTAGACGGTAACTTAAGTATTCGATCACTATAAGGCATTCGGGTGGGGTCTGCTCTATAAGTCCTAAACTCCTTTTTTTTGATAAATTTTTATAAGATTAAAATAATTTAGAAAAATAATATCGTAGAGTTGAAATAACTTAGAGTTGAAATAATTTAGAGTTGAAATAAAGTTAAAATAACTTAGGGAAATAATATCGTAGAGTTGAAATAATTTAGAGTTAAAATATAGGAAAATGTCTTAAGGCTAGAATTACTTAGAGAAATGTTTTAGAGTTAAAATAATTCAAATAAATATCTTAGAGTAAAAATTTATATATAGAGAATATAGATTTAAAACGCGACTAAATCCTTATACCTAAGTTAATTAGGAATCCAACTTTAAAACGCGACCAAATGCTTATACTTAAATTGATTGGGAATCCAACTTTAAAACGCGACCAAATGCTTCTATCTTAATAGATTAGGATCCAGCTTTAAAACTCGACCAAATGCTTCTCCTTTAATAGATTAGGATCCAGCCTTAAATTTGTACTATGCGACCAAATTTTCAACGTTTGTAGATTAGGATCTAGCCTTGAATTTGCACTATACAACCAAATTTTCAACGTTTACAAATTAGGATCCTAGACCTATAACAGCTGCGCTTCAGTCTATTCTGCCGGGCGCCCCGGAAGACGATGTTAAAGTATAGGAGGATTATTAAATATAATAATAGACGTTTCGGTAGAAGGGTTATATCTAATAATATTTTAGCTAGTATTTAATTCCTAAATAAGAATCTGGGCGCCAAATAGCCTCCCGTCTTAGTATACGGGTTCGTAGCCCCTAACTAGGCGTACCCGCGGGAGAGGCCTACTTTAGTATTGAAAATGGCTTTTGGCGGAATTTTAGGCGGAGGGCCTTATTTTGAGAGGGGGTAATATTACTCGTCTGGGCTAGAAACGCCTCAGACCCCATGCGCAGCATCGGGTCTGGTTCAGCGATTAGCTAAAACACCAGCGATTAGCAAAATTTTTGTAGGTGGTACTGTTTTTATATTGGCACCACGAAATAAAAAGATATAAAAAAGATAAAATCATCAGCTGATAGAGAAAGAAAAGGCGAACAATCTGGCGCGTTTACATTTTGGATGCACAT